>JAUESE010000010.1:18284772-18299456 GCA_032274725.1 Malacoctenus triangulatus
CTATCTATCTATCTATCTATCTATCTATCTATCTATCTATCTATCTATCTATCTATCTATCTATCTCTATGGAATTCACAATACAATGTCAAACAAAGTGAAGCTTAGCTGTTTATTTGAGATGTGCTGTCTTTTTGCATAAAGATTTCACATGCCCTTTTTTGGGCCATCTGTTTTGGTGAACATGTGCACTTATGTGGATTCTATTCATGTTGTTGAAAAGACACCGAAACACAGTCACTGCAGTAGCACAAAGCCAAAGGTTAACCTTATGAACCTGTGTCTTTACTGATCAAGGGCAGCAAATACAAGCAAAAATACAAGCGAGGTCTGTGTATGAAAAACAATTTAGGAGGGAGAGAGAGAGAGCAAAGCGCATGTGCACGTGTGCAAGAGACTATTCAGACTGTTGCTGGGAGCCGGATACATTTCTGAAAGCTCCTGGCATTGCGGGAGAAAAAAGCGAGGGGGGAAGAAGAAAAGAGAGAGATGTAATGAGTATTGTAGCCTGGCTGCTGAGACAGCACTGGGTTTATTTATAGAGTGCTGTGCAGCCAGCCCTTGGATACCAACAGCGAATCAGGTAAGAGAAAATGTGTCGCCCTCAGCCAATGGCGGCACGGGAAAAAAGATGCCAGCTTGAGGAAGTGCAATGAGGGCCTCTTGCTCTCTTAAAGAGATGTAACTTAGTAATGGGCCGGAATTCTCTCCCTTCAAGTAGTTTCATATCTGGAAGCATGGACATCAACAATAGTCAAGTGATCAAATTCTTTCGAGCTTAAAGCAGAGTACACAGACAGATCAGATCAACGTATTGATTGGAAAAAGGGGGGATTCATTTATACCACAACATTCTGGTGGAGAATGTTTGTTTGAGCGTGAAATTCAGAATATTTTCACACCTGTGTCAGCCAGTCTGCATTCACATAGCTCTCTTCTGTGATTGGCATGATTGGCTTTGTTTTTTTTTGTTTTTAACCCCCCCAAAAAAAGTGTGGACCTTCATCTCATTCATCTGCATCCTCTTGTTGTACCGCCAGAGGGTCTGTATCAGAATTCACTGGCTTGGGAGCCGTGACGTACAGTAGGTTTTTTTTAAGGTGGATAATAGTTTTGATCTTTTGAGCCTTACTAGAAATGGTGGGAGCATTCACACGTGCACTCCTGAATTGATGTTTTTCAGAAAATTTGATGTGCTGATGTGAATTTTCTCAGAAAATGAACTGGGTTAAATTATGGAGCGACTCATTCAAAACAGAGAACTGTGTGGCCCCTCTTCCAGAAAACCTGTCATCTAAACAGGTCAACTAAATAATTTCAAACTCTTGATATTGACCTCAAAATGAGTGTTATGTTCAAAGTATTATTTTAGGATAAGTATACCAGATGTGATATAGACTGTAGCCTGTTCAATCAAAACTGTCCCAAAAATGACCGTATGTTAAAGGTAGAGTCCAAAGCTGTTCCCCGTTTCTGTTTGCAAACACTGTTCAAACTGAGAGCCCCTCCCCTCGGCTAATCAGTGCCCACCCAAGGCATTATTACATTCACAGTTATTAGCTGTGAATACAGAGCGACTGCTTACAATGCAAGATAATGCTGTTGTCTACTGGCAGCCTAACTTCCTAACAAATACGTTACTTAGTTAGCAGCTTAGCATGCTGCTAAATTAGCAGGCTATCAGTCATGCAGTTTGCATGTACCTGTCCAAGAGTAAGCAGGCCAAATCTGCAACGCTCTTCAGTCCAAGCCTCTCCTTCAACGCTCGGAAGCCAGTGAAAGCCATACCAATGTTGACTTTGGTTTTCCAGCGTGCACTGTCTAAACTTTATATTTTGCTGCAGAGTATTTCCTTTTCTTCGAAGCTTCCGCCATTTTTTCAAAAGTTTCAGCAACTCTGTGTGGCATCTCCCAGTCGATGACTTTCCCCACAGAGCGTCATGCCCATAGCTCCATCATTGGCTGGAGACAAATACACAATTTCCACCCAGAAACGTCCCAAACCGAGATAATCGAGGATCAAGTACAGCCAGGGGGAGGGGGAGTTGCAAAAAACGTCACTACCACTCGAGAGTAGAGACCCAAGGCTACGGATTGAGCCGGTTTTCACCTTTTTAAATCTAGTGTTTATTTTCGGGAGGGGGAACATCGGACTCTGTCTTTAAACAACTTCAAATGTTGAAAAAAATCAAGATGTGAAACAAAATAATTAATGTTGCATGTTAAAATATGTTGGCTTTCATACAATCGTAATTTTTCTTGCATGCATAAAATTTCCATCTTAGGTAGAGGTACACAAAAAAAAATCAGGAAGTTTGTAACAAGCAGCCCTTGGTACCACTTGGTGCCCCTTGAAGTCTCTCTTGGTGTCAAAAAGTTTGATGACTCACAGCATGAAAGACATGGCCTTTTTAATTGAGCAAAAAGAGAAAGTGGACCAAAGAGCAAAATTTTGTCACTTGCTGTCACATCTTTATTTCCATTCAGTGAACCTTCGTTATATCGTGGTTCAGCTTTCATGGCTTCGTTGTTTCACGGATTTTTTTAGTGCAGTTTTTTGTTGCTTTTTTACAGTGCATGAAAGTGCATTTTGTTCTGAGTCTTGATTGGCTAAGGCCAATGTCAATCAATCTCCTCCACCCCTCGTCTCTGTCCAGTACAGAGTATGTTCGGCTTTGCAAATTTTCTCCATGACAAAACCCATAATGCTGATGAAATGTTCTGCAGCGACAAAGGCACCTGCAGGGCACGTCTAAAATGCAGAGGAAGATGCTAACTATTACAGAAAAGGTAAAACTGCTCGACATGCTAAAGACAGGTAGAAGCTACGCAGCTGTAGGTCACTATTACGGAACAAGTAGTGTCTAATAATTGTAAAAAATAAAGAGGACTACTTTGCGGATTTCACCTATCATGGTTTTGTTTTTCGTCTTTTTTTTTAGCATAACCCCTGCGATAAACGAGGCTTCACTCTATCTCTGTTTTTGGACCCCTAGCCACTGTAAGAGCTATGTTTTAGTCTTTATGACCTAGAGTTCAGTTCAGAATTCGGTCATTTTTCAGCTCATCAGGTGCTTTTCCGTATAAGCAAATGTCATGCCACAGTGAACGCTCTACACTCAAAACCTTGATCTTCTTAATCTTGATATTTCACATGCATATTGAGACTGGTTAGAGGCAAAGTCTTTTTTCTTTTTTTTTTTCTTTTGAGTTCTGTTTAGGTTGAGCTGTCTCAATTGCAAGGTGTACAGTTCAGTGCACACACACCCCTTGTTACCCATACTAAGTAGAGGGCCGATATCTCTTCATAGAAAGAAACATTCTGTTAATGTTCTTTTTTTTATTGTCAGAACAAAACCTCTGAAACATTTTGGTGCTGCATGGTTGCATGTCTTAAGGATCAGACTATGATGAACTGAATCGATGGTGCTGTGCCATAAATTAAATTGCGCTACCATATTTTCATTATATGCATATATTTATTTACTTGCCTGTTTATGTGCACACCCCCACAATTACAATCCACCTTCGCCAGGCCAGGTTGTGGTTTTTTATTTTATCATCCTTGATTGCAGTTGTGGTACAGTTGTTGACACAGTGATTTTTGTTGTTTTTGACCTATTGTCTTGATGTTTGTGCTTTTTGTACCTCCACTTCTTGGCCTGTTGCCAGCCAAACTTTAGGAAACATTGCTGCTCAAGGAATTCTTCAATTTTGAAGTCAACACACCAGGAAAAAATAGAAATAAATTCAACTTGAACAAACTCAAACTTGTGGTCAACACCACAGATGTATATATTATGACTTGTGCAGTGTCAGTGAGGTCTGTGCTTTCATCGAGCATGACTGAAGAATGCATCAAACATTCGGATTTCTAACCTAATTATTATATATGTTGCTCGACAGGTCAGAAATCTGCTCCGTCAGTGTGTTTTCAGAAAGGCAGGTGTTGCTAAATAGACCCCGTCTTTTTGGGACAGACCATACTTGCAGCCTGTACTGAGCAGATTTTGATGAGCTTGCCATCCATCAGATCTGAGACCCATGGTTTACTTTTCTCTCACTGGGGATACACCATTAACTTGGAAAATTATTATTATCAATTATTTTTTGTTTGTTCACGGATTTTTTTGTTTTTCTTTTTTGAAAGTGAGTGGCTTTATCAATTACAGTGATGTGTGGTGCAACAAGTACCCAGTAGCAATATTACAAGCAAGCAAAAAGGAGTCTGTCCGGGACAATTTCTACCAGAAAGAAGGTTGAGGTTATTTGCAAAAAATAAGTGGCACAGTGTTGAAATATACATGCATAACCAGCACAATGCAATACCACAGGTGAAGCAAACATCAAGAATTGGGTGATAAGAGGTGTTTCTTTTTGTTTATTTTTTCCCTCCACTTTAGCTGCAGTACTAGGGATTCATCCATATGTATGTTTTGTCTGTTAAGTTGTAGAGTATTTTTGATACAATGTTTATCTTGGTTAGACAAGAGGACTTAAAGTCGGTCGGGCCGGGGCACAGGATGTACAGGCAGGTGGTCAGGCGAGGAGTCGATGGAGTTGGGCCCTGTGTTGCCCTGTTTGCCCCCCCTCCCCCCCAAGCTCCTGTTCACTGTATGATCTGCAGTGATGGAGGTGCAATTTATGTGCGTTTCCATTCAGTCCATTCAGCTCGTTCTGTGTTTGGCAATGTGAAAAATCTGATTCATCCTTTTATTTATTGTTTATGCTGGTATTTGCAAATTTACCCCCCCCCCCCCCCAAAAAAAAAAGGTTTTTCTTAAGGAAGCGTTCAAATCTTGAAGGATAAAAAAGCTGAAAACATCCATCCCCAGCTTTTACTTATCGTCCAAAAGTTTTTATGGCCATGTTTTGGTTTTTAAAGGTGCTACTTTTAAAAATGAAACTGACCCTGACGGATCATGACAGAAAAATAACCTGTTGAATGTGTTTTGGAAGAAGTCCTTTATATACAATGGACTTTTCTGAAGCACATACACCATCATAAAGTGATACTTATTTCCTGTCAGACTGCTCAATTATGGTTATAGCTAATCCTTATTCATTACTTAATTACGTATTTATCTACCTGCAATATTTTTTTAAAGAGGAAAAATGGAGTTTAGTTATGGTATCAGGCTTTTAGTCCATTTGTTCAGGGTTTTAAAATAAATACCGTAAATGAATAATTTCCTCATAATTTTGCTACGTCAATGTCTTGATTTTGTTTCTATTGCCTTTTTTCTGGCTGGGTGGATACATTAAATCACAAGACTAAAAATTGTACACAGAAGTCCACTCTTCAGTCATGTGTGATGGAATCAGTGAATGAGACTCAAAATGTCACAGTTGATTTGAACTAATCAACCTTTTGTTGTGTGTTTCTCTGTCATCAGGTGTAAGCAGCTCAGGATGTCCACCCATCTCCTCCTCCTCCTCCTCCTCCTCCTCTTCCTCCTCCTCCTCCTCCTCCTCCTCCTCTACTGCCCAGGGCTTCTCCCTCGCTGAGCCAACCATGACCAGCCAGCACACACATACACACCCCTCCTTCAGTTCCATTCACTCCATGGCCGAGCAGCAGCAGGTAACACTGCCATTTTTTGTGTATAATTGTGAACAAGGTAGACACCGTTCTAAGAACTGGTTTACCTACAGTGGTAAATCCTGACCAGGCTGTCACGCTTACACATACAGTGGTGTGAAAAAGTGTCTGCCCCCTTCTTGATTCCTCTTTTTGCATGTTTGTCAAACTTCAATGTTTCGGATCATCAAACAAATTTAAATATTTGTCAAAGATGACACAAACAAGAACAAAATGCAGTTTTTTTGAATAGTTCTTATTAATAAAGAAAAACAACAATCCAAATCTCCATAGCCCTGTGTGAAAAACAGATTTCCCCCTAAAACTAATAACAAGTTGGACCACCCTTAGCAGCAACAACTGCAAACAAGCGTTTGCAATAACTTGCAATGAGTCTTTTTCAATGCAGTGGAGGAACTTTATCCTACTCATCTTTGCAGAATTGTTGTAATTCAGCCACATTGGAGGATTTTCGAGCATGAATTGCCTTTTAAAGGTCATGCCACAGCATCTTAATAGGATCCAGGTCAGGACTACAACTCAGCCACTCCAAAGTCTTCGTTAAGTTTTTCTTCAACCATTCAGAGGTGGACTTGCTGGTATGTTTTGGATCATTGTGCTGCTTCAGAACCCAAGGTCGCTTCAGCTTGAGGTCACAAACAGCTGGCCAGCCGGACATTGTCCTTCAGGATTTTTTCAGTAGACATATGATGCATTGTTCCATTTATCACAGCAAGTCTTCCAGCTCATCTAACAGCAAAACAACCCCAGACCATCACACAAACACACCTATTTTAATTGTGGTACAATTTTCATTTTCTGAAATACGGTGTTACTTTTACAGAAGATGTAAGTCCACTGAGTATTTTCCCAAAAGTCTTGGGGATCATCAAGATGCTCTCCGTCAAAAAATGAGTCAAGTCTTAATGTTCTTTTTGCTCAGCAGTGGTTTTTGTTTTTTGAGCTCTGCCATGCAGGCCATTTTTGCCCAGGCTCTTTTTTGTGAGGGAGTCATGAACACTGACCTTAACTGATGCAGGTGAGGCCTACAGTTCTTTGGATGTTTTTGTGGGGTCCTTTTTGACTTCTTGGATGAGTCGTCGCTGCGCTCTCGGGGTCATTTTGGTCGGCCGGCCACTCCTGAAAGGGTTCACCACTGTTTTTATGTTTTTCACCATTTGTGGATAATAATGGCTCTCACTTTGGTTGACTTGTGTCCCAAAGCTTTAGAAATGGCTATCTTACCTTCACCAGACTGATAGATCTCACTTACTTTCTTTGTCATTTGTTTCTGAATTTCTTTGGATCTCAGCAAGATGTGGCCCTTTGAGGATCTTTGGTCTCCTTCACTTTGTCAGGCAGGTCCTTTTAAGTGATTTCTTGATTGAGGAACAGGTGTGGTAGTATTCAGGCCTGCATGTGGCTGGAGAAACTGAACTGAGGTATGATGAACCACAGTTAAGTTATATTTTAACAGGAGGGATACACTTTTTCACACAGAGCCATGTAGATTTGGATTCTTTTCTCCCTTAGTATTAAAAGCCTTCTTTTAAAAACTGCATATTGTGTTTACTTCTGTTATCTTTGAATAAATGAATAATAATGACATTGCTTGATGATCTGAAACATATAATTCAGTTGTCACTGGTCAGTTGTGTCACAGAACGAGAGTGAACCCAAATTTCTGGCGAGAGGGGGTTGATGACGAGTTCCCACCTTTAACCGTGGAAAAACCATTGTGTCTGAAATCCAACCTTAAACAATTGTCGAGGTGACAAAAAAGAGCACCTGTAAGATACAAAGAAGAACCCAAAATAACAATGCAGAGTTCAAAAGGTCTGGAAAAGACTCAAATCAGACAGGTGAAAACAAGTTGCCAACCCAAACAAACCGAGTTGGATATTGAAACGTGCTTTGCCTGGAAGAACATATACCAACTGGCAACAAGAGACGGAAACGAAGGAACACTTAGAGGACAGGACAGTCAGGTACAGGGGAAATACAACAGTGCAGGACGTATGACACCAAAGGGAAAGTCAAAGACACAAACGAGACATATCATGTAACTTCAAAAGACAAGAGGAAACTGACAAGAAAGACCCCCCCTACCCCCCGGCTAGTCCCTTGATGGTATTCCTTGCAGTCAAAGGTCATCATCCAGACGTCACAGGAAGGGAGGCTGGGGTCAGGTGGAGGGAACTACAGTTGCTGATGAGGGGGAGTGATGCAAGATAGGCAGACTCACACTGGGTAGGGTGAGTCAAGGAGGATGACGGTGAGAGAGACAGGCGAAGCCATCCAGGACATTGCCCGGCAAGGCGAGTTACAGAGGCAGGGCAGGAGAAGATGCCTTGGCTGGCTGGAGCCAGGTGCCATGAGTAGACGAGAGACAGTTCAGAAATGGTCTGCAGGCAGGTGTCAAAGATGGAAGCAGCCATAAACTTTGAGGCAGAAATGACCTCTGGGATGAGTTTCTTGGACACTACGACTGAGCCTAAGCCAGTAGTAGCTTCTCTGCTGGTTTGTAGGTGGCTGCGTCTGAAGTCTGAAAATTGGGAGGGTTAGCTGCCTCCCATGCAGGGAAGAGACAGTGCTTTTGATTAATTCTTCCAGGTGTTGAAGTGAGTTAAAAAGGCAATGTCTGGGTTCCAGGTTTCCAATATAATAACGACAAGGATGGATTTCCTGAGTTCAGCAGAGTCAGGCTCAGCTTCTGCTGGTGTAGGCACAGTCAGGCCACAGCCATTCGGTCAGGGAGGATACCATATTTTTCCCGCTTGATACCTTGGTGGTTGTTTTGGATCTGTAATATAGGTGTGCTGGCAAACATTTTGGAACTCCACGACTCAAAAAAATATAGGGAACACTTGCACAACACAATGTAACTCCAAGTC
Organism: Malacoctenus triangulatus; assembly: GCA_032274725.1. NCBI lineage: Eukaryota > Metazoa > Chordata > Actinopteri > Blenniiformes > Labrisomidae > Malacoctenus > Malacoctenus triangulatus. The sequence goes on from JAUESE010000010.1 coordinate 18,293,248, forward strand.
ACTCACACTTCTGTGACTAGTTGGGTTTCCATCCAAGTCGTATCGAATTTAAAAGCGAATTTTGTGAAGATGCGCATTAAGCAAAGCTAATGTATCCCCGTCCCCGTTTCCATTCCTTATTCTTATGCGAATATTGGGAGAGGAGAAATGCGCCGCAAGATTACGTCATCAGAGAGCGTGCCTATATCCATGCCAACAGTTGACACTCAGCGGACAGTTGAGAGCTGACAGCTGATACTAAACATTTCCAGATGTCAAGAGCCACATATCAACATATCTGTGGTATAATCAGGCCATTTGTGGGACCAGTCCTCCCGAGCCACCGGCTGCCTGTGCCGACGGAGAAACGTATTGCTATAGCTCTCTATAAACTTGCCTCGTGCGCCGAGTACCAGGTTATCGGGGAGACTTTCAGCGTGAGCAAGTCCACAGTCCATCGTTGCGTGTACGCAACGTGTGAAGCTATAAAATCAAAGATGATGACCCAGTGTATCACATTCCCCGACATCGCTTCATGTCATGTAGCCTGACACCGCAACTGGGTTTGATTTTGTTTTTTATTCGCAAAACCTGTTTCCATCACACAAACTCGCATTTCCTTAATTCGATACGCTGACAAATCCACCCCTCCAAGTGAATAAACTTTAACGCGAATTATCTGCCTTCATTTGAATTTCTGGTGTTTCCATTCAAGTATTTATGCGCATTTTGGGAAAATGCGTATCAGAAAAGGTAGATGGAAACGCAACTATTGACACTGATTGACAATCCATTTCACATGCTGTTGTACAAATGGAATGGACAACAGGTGGAAATTATAGGTAATTAACAAGACACCCCGAATAAAAGAGCTGTTCTGCAGGAGGTGACAACAGACCACTTCTCAGTTACTATGCTTTCTGGCTTATTTTTGGCCACTTTTGAATGCTGGAGGTGCTTTCACTCTAGTGGTAGCATGACACGGAGTCAAAAGCCCACACAAGTGGCTCAGCTTGTGCAGCTCATTCAGGATGGCACATCAATGCAAGCTGTGGCAAGAAGGTTTGAAGTATCTATCAGCGTAGTGTCCAGGGCATGGAAGCACTACCAGGAGACAGGCCAATACATCAGGTGATGTGGAGGCCATAGGGAGGGCAACAACCCTGCTGCAGTTCCGCTACCTCCACCTTTGTGCAAGAAGGAACAGGAGGATCACTGCCAAAGCCCTGTAAATGACCTCCAGCAGGCCACAAATGTGCACAAGGCCACTCAAATGATCAGAACAGACTCCATGAGGTGGTGTGAGGGCCTGACGTCCCCAAGGGGGGTTATGCTTACAGCCCAACACTGTGCAGGACGTTTGGCAAATACCAAGATTGGCAAATTTGCCATTGGCACCCTGTGCTCTTTACAGATGAAAGCAGGTTCCCACTGAGCACCTGTGACGGATGTGACAGAGTCCGGAGACGCTGTGGAGAATGTTCTGCTGTCTGCAACATCTTCCAGCATGACCAGGTTGGCAGTGGGTCAGTAATGGTGTGGGATGGCATTTCTTTGGGGGGGCCGCACAGCCTTCCATGTGCTTGCCAGAGGTAGTCTGACTGCCATTAGGTACAGAGATGAGATCCTCCAACCCATTGTGATGCGGTTGGCCCTTGGTTCCTCCTAATGCCAAGACAATGCAAGACCTCATGTGGCTGGAGTGTGTCAGCAGTTCCTTGCAAGACAAAGGCATTGATGCTATGGACTAGCCCACCTGTTCCCCAGACCTGAATCCAATTCATCAAATCCATCTTGGACATCATGTCTTGATCCATCCACCAATGCCACTTGCACCACAGACTGTCCAGTAGTTGATGGATGCTTTAGTCCCAGTCTTGAAGGAGATCCCTCAGGAGACCATCCACCACCTCATCAGGAGCATGCCCAGGTGTTGTAAGGAGTTCATGCAGGCACGCAGAGGCCACACATGCTACTGAGCATCCTTTTGACTTGTTTTAATGACATTACATCAAAGTTGTACTGGACTGTTTTTTTCCACTTTAATTTTGAGTGTGACTCCAAATCCAGGTCTCCACAGGTTAATAAATTTGGTTTCCATTGATATTTTTGGTGTGATTTTGTTTTCGGCACATTCAAGTATGCAAAGGACAAAGTATTAACCGTAATAAGAATATTTCCTTATTTCAGTTCTGGGATATTTTTTTTATAGTTTTACTTTATTTTTTTGAGCTACGTTTATAACTCTTATCTCAATCATTGGACCCTGTAATGGTGTCTGACGGATTGGTCAGCTCTAACTGAAAAGGCTTGTGAGCTGGGCTCCAGTAAGCACTGCAGTTCCAGATGTGGCATACTTTGGCGTTGCTTCGGTGCCACTCTTGATCTGGCTAGCACAACGGAGTTGTGTGTAGTGATTTCTGTGTTTTCTGGAGTATAAGTCGCACTTTTTTCATAGTTTGGCCGGGGGTGTGACTTATTCTCGTGAGCGACTTACTGTATATGTAAAATTTTGGAAACTCCCTATTCTGTAATTTCTCACTTTCGTTATTTTCACTCTAAGTTTGTGTACCTGTACCTTACATACCACTGAAGCATAACATTACCGGAAACTTTTAAAAACAACCGAGTAGGACTGGGAAAAAATGACATCAAAAAGAAAATTATATTCAAACATTACTAGATGCAAGTGGTGAAATATGCCACCGAAAACGGTAATCAAACATCAGAAAGAAAGTTTGGAGTGAGTGAAAAACTTGTGAGGGACTGGCGGAAAGCAGTGGTTGATGAAAGGAGAGCACAGCTTCACAGCAACCAGGAGAATGCACCACCCAACTTTCCTGGAAGTCATTGGATGGATGGACAGAGCCTGGGATTCAGTGACAACCGAAACCTTCCTGTCAGGATTCAGAAAGGCCACAATAATTTCTGGAACTGCAACTGAGGAGTCTGACAAAACTGACGCAGTTGGCAGAGTTGTTGAGAAGTGACACTGAGGATGAAGATTCAATGCATTTGGTGATTTGGAGTGAGCTTGGTTGTTTGTAAACTTGTGAGCATGTTCATTGTGCTATAGTTTTTTTTTTTTAAACAACTGTAACTTGTAATGTGTTACATTAGTATACCAGAGATGTTCTCAGATGAGTGTGTATTCCGTTCGGTGTAGTTTAATGTGCTACATAAGCATACGTATACCTATTCAGTTTGTTTTTCTTTAATTTATCATTATTTAAAATTGCCTTCCAAGATCAAATGTATGCACTTGGTCTCGGATTTTCTCAAATAAATTTCCCCCCAAATTGTGACCTTTTTTCCTGTGCAGCTTATATCTGTTTTTTTTTTCCTTTTATTATTCATTTTTTGGTTGGTGCGACTTGTACTTCAGAGCGACATATAGTCCGGAAAATACAGTAAATCATCCATAAGTTAAAGCGAAAAAAAGAAACCCTTAATTTTCTGAACACGTACATTGTTCAACGAAACACACAGCAAGTCTGTACAGTTCCACAGGGTGCACTGCTCATTCGTGTGACTTGGCAATCCCTGACTTGCTCACTGCTAGCTCGGCTCCCTGTGCCTGTCGATAGTGCAGTTGGATTGCCTACTGTCCTTTGACCTACGAGGGCTTTCAAACAACAAAAGAAATTATTTCAATCAACTTTTCTCTTCTTTTATTTCAGCATCATATCTTGCTTCTGAATTAGTATTTCTGAATGCAAACGTGAAAATGTATGTGACATTTTGCTTTTTTTCCGTAGGTGCTGTCTGATATGACCATACTCCAACGGAGGATTCCCCCTAGTTTCAGAGACCCTGCCAGTGCCCCTTTGAGGAAACTTTCTGTTGACCTAATCAAAACTTACAAGCACATCAATGAGGTATGATGCACAACTATATGCACCTTAAATTCTGAAAAACAACAATATATGAAGTACGCAAATTTAGACGAATGGTCTTACTTTTGGTTTATCAGATCCTGCTGTACAGCTGTGTTGTATCTCCATTCTCAGGTGTACTACACTAAAAAGAAGCGACGGGCCCAGCAGGTCCCCCCCGAGGACAGTAGCACGAAGAAGGAGCGAAAAATCTACAATGATGGCTACGATGATGACAACTATGACTACATTGTTAAAAATGGAGAAAAGTGGCTGGACCGCTATGAAATTGATTCACTGATTGGAAAAGGCTCCTTTGGCCAGGTGATGCAAACACAAAAGAACTTCACCATGAAGTTGCATGCATGCTGCATGTGTTATGTTTAACATTGTCCTTCAGCAAGTGAGTATTTTTTTCTGATGAAGGCCATCAGTTGTAACAGGGATTTAGTTTTTTGGGGGGGGTTTTGTTTGTTTTTCACCGTCTTCAGCTCATGAAAGTCTAGAATTTTGGAAAATAATCTAATTGTATGGTTATCATTGCGAAACATAGAACAAAAGTGTATTGCATCATTTTTGTGCTTATATAAAGTGCATCCAGAAAGTTTTTTTTTTTTTTTTTTACACAAAGTTTACTTTGTTTTCTAACATTATAGCCTTGTTTTCAACTGATTTTTCCCCCTCAAAATTGTCTGAACAAATCTCATGAAAAACATTTTTTAAATTTTTCTTTGAGGAATTTTTTTTGCAAATTTATCAAAGATAAAGAATGGATGAAAAACTATTTTTGTACAATACATAGTTGAAGCACCTTTAAGAGCACTCACAGTCTCCTGTGTGTTCTCTTTTGAGTTCCCCAGTTCACACACAATATTCAGATGCCAATTGTCAAGGGATAAGATTATCTTTCCATGCGCAAACACAGCTTCCATGCTTTCTATGGCATGATCCATCCTTAGTCTGCATGCTGCTCTCTGCTCTCCAGAGGCACAAATGATCCTGGTCTCCAGAACCCTTTTTAGCCATTTGCCCTTTTTAGCGGCACGTGTGCACTTGTGTGGGCTTTTTTTCAGGCCCAGCATGCTACTGCCTAAATCTTGAGAGAGGTAAGTGCTCAAAAAGTTCACAGGTGTGTAAGCACTGTTCCCCCGAGGCCCCTCCTGCGAGCGCTCCTACTGCAGAGGAGCTGATCGAGCCTTGCCTTCAAAAGCTGCAACTTGGCAACACTGTTAAAACTTAAATACTGTGAAAACTTTCATGTGTGTTCAGACGAAGGACCAAAAGTCAGAATATTGCGTATGGGCTTGCGCAAACACACAAACATATGCACTGACAATCTCTCTCACATGCACGCACGCACGTACGCATGCACGCACAACCCCCAAAAAGATAAAGATGTTCACAAGACATTATTGTGCTATAAAAAAAAAGGCCTCAGTTAAATTGTGTTTTTTGCTAGAAGTGTCCAATCATTAAGAGTCATTGGGGGTGGCAATAAGTTTACATTCCACCCTCCACTTTTTTACAAACGTGACCCCAAATGGATTTTCTAAAATGTAATGAGTCTACTCAGTGAGGCTGGGCGTGACATAGTAGTTATCAATGCGGAAATCATGATTCCAGGGTGTCAGTATGTAGTATGAGGAAGCCTCCTCGTCTTGCAAACATAATGATGGAGTATTAGGAAGCACAATGCGGAGGTCCTAGTTTTAAGTCTTTGTGCTTCTTGAGGATGTTCCAGGCTCTTCCTACTCCTCAGCCCTCTTGAACAATTGTGAAGCAGCGCATTTTTAAATCAGCTTCAAATTGATTAAATAAACACCACATTTAAAAAATAAAATGCAAAAAAAAATCTCTTCTTTTTTAAAATTGCATCTCTTAACCAAACAAATTTTGTTGGTGATACAAAATTTAACGCAAGAAAATGTCCCCAAATGACATGTTCAGTGCTCAGTTTTTGGTACCATTCCCCCTTTTTTTTTTTTGAATAAGGGACAGGCCATTCACTCCCCCAAAAAATTGATATTCACTCAGTCACTGACCGCATTATTATACTAAAAACATTTTTTAAAATTATGACACACATCAAATTGAATTAAGAATAAATTACTGCAGAGAGTGTGAATCTTTCCATTGATATGCCCAATCTGGCTCCTCCTGAAATCTTTGTCCATGACATCTTTTGTTAACCCTCCTGTTGTCTTTTGGGTATAATTGACCCGTGTCAGATTTTCAAGCTCTAGAAATTACAATTAAAAGTATTTTTTCAGAATGAAATTTCTTTCTGTTTGCCTTAGTTAGTGTAGTCAACCTATCATTTGAAAATTGTTCCTCTAACATATCTGCGAACCCCCC
>JAUESE010000010.1:18299556-18312540 GCA_032274725.1 Malacoctenus triangulatus
TACTGTTTCTTTCTTTGCAACTGTCAGACATGTTTCAACTTCATCACACACACACAGACATAGACACAGAGACACATCGACATACACAACCACAGACATAGACACAGAGACAATACAAAATATAAACACACACAAATATACAAAGCTTGTTTGTTTATCTTTGGTTTCTGACAACTTTTGGATGATTAAACACGGACCGGTCAAAATAATCCAGGAAAAGCATTGCTGTTGCTGACAGATGAAGACAACAAGAGAGTTAAAAATGGATTTTTATGAGCTGGTTTTCATCGTTGCCACCACCACAGTGTTGTTTGCACTCTTCATTGCGTGAAGCAATGAAGAGTGACTTTGATGTTTGCAAACTGGGTGGCTTAGTCCACCACCTTATTGGCGACGTGGGAAAAACCCCCGGAATGAATCACATTTTCCCATAAGCGGCACAGCAGTAGTTCCACACATACATAACTTAACAACGCCTCTACCATCTGTGTGTGGAGGCACGCTCACATGCACCTTAAGATTGGTCAAGGTGTTAGACCCATTGCTAACACTACCTACCCGTGTTACATTTGACAGGTTTTTTTCCCACACTTTCTCTTGGACCAAACTACAACCACATTCTCCACTGCAGGGTTGCTTGTATGTATTTAAATGGTTAGTCGATAATGTACTGATATGACTTTCTGTTAACTTTGAAACATTTAACGTGACAGAAGTTTTACGGAGGTTCTCAATGTTTTTGACTTGACTTGTGAATCAGAAAATCATTGTCCTCAACAGTACTTACTGTAAAAAGTAACCAATCCTGATAACCTCTGTGCAGACAACGTACACTATTTCTTGTTTACTCTTGTGCTCCTTAGGTTTTTATTGGGTTGTGCCAGTCTTCATCTAAGACTTGTCTGGCTTGGGTGACTCCACCGGGATTGAATTAGAGGACTTCAGGAGAGGTGGTCTATATGTCCTTCAAATGATTACAGGCAGGCCCTTTCGCTAATTCAGAATGTCAGTGGAAAGGTTTGATGACTTGTGCATGTGCAGCCTTTTATTCTCCATCTGGGCACACATCATTGAAGGGGGCAGTTTTGTCTGTTGGCGGCCTGGGTGTGGTTCAGGTTCCCTCCAGAAGAATTTAACTGATTTGCAGTGGAACTTTCTCCTCAACCTGCCTGGCCTCCACATAGTCTACATGGGGGTCATGGTAGCAATTTGAGGTCTCTCATTGGAGAAGCAATGCACGAGGGTCGGGGGTGAGGCATGATTCCAAGTGGGTTTTGCTCTGGGACTTGAGAGGATGATTGAAGTTATCGATTAAGGTTACCCCTCCTCCCTGGTCATTTTTATGAGCAACGTGTTTAAAATATTAAGGGAGAGTTAAAAAAAATATAAAAGGTTTTCCTCCCACAGGCTTAGCTTTTCCTTTTGGTTGTCCTGTGAAGGACTGAGTAGTTCACTAACTGGTGCCAACATTAGAAGAGAAGAAAGTTGCTTCTATCACTTGCGGGATATCTACGGGATATCTTAGTGACGCAAAGTGGTTTGAGAAGATTAGATGTTGTGGAAAGGCAAGTCCAACTGTGTTCCTCTTATAGCACCCACCAAAAAAATTGGACCAAGAAGGGTGATTTTATTTTTTTGGTGTGGAACAGGGGGAAAGATGAGGCAATGCTACTCGATCCCACGGTGTGGTGTCCTCAGAGATTGCACTGAGAGAGGTTAGCTGATTTCTTTTACCAGCTGCTGCCTAGGCCTGGGACGATAACAAATTTTGGTGGACAAAATATTATTATATATTATTGTCGACATTATTGGGACCAAAATAACCATTTATGTAATGTTAAATATCATAACGAAGCAAGTGCACCCTTTTAAATGCAAAAAATAAACCTTTATTTAACATTGGAATGTACAAAGCTTTTAAATGAATAAAACAAAAAAATTATTAAAGAAATAACTTAAAAAAAGAACTCTCAGTCTCTGACAGGAAGTAATGCACCAAACATAATACAATAGACCTTGTCTCTCCAAAACAATAAATACAATGGCCCCTTCTTAACAGACCATATGCAAATCTGTAGCTACTTTAGTTTGGCAGATTCCGAGCAAGGAACACAAAGGACCGTGTTTGTTTTTTTGACCAAATGCTTCGTTTAGCGTTGACTGTTGGGCTGACGACTCATCGCGGGGTGCAGTCTTTTCCCCAGCTGGGAAAACTCGAACGGGTGATTTTGTTTGAGGTGGCATGCAAGTTTGTCGTATTGCCTTTTTTTATCACAACAATTTTTGAACAGAGTTTACAGACTGGCTTGTCTGTGTTTTTAACCCCACCCCTCTCACTGGGCTTGAAGCGAAAATATTCCCACACCGGCGTAATAGCATTTAGCTTTGCTAAAAGTTTTTCCATTCTCTTCCCGTGGCTATTTTGCTGCTAGCGGCTCCGCTTCCTCCCACAGAAACAAAGATCCTGTATGACTGACTAGAGGCTTCCCTCCCTTTATTTTATCCCGCTAAACCACAAACACGTCCTGGTGCCGAGACCGATGCACAGAGTGAACCCTCTTGTCATCCGCCGTGTTTGGAGGCGAGAGACGATTAAAACAAATACGCGCATGGACAGGGCATTAAATCGAGACCAGAAAAACGATGGAGTTAATTTCATTCATTCATTTATCATGCAATTAACTGATTTATCGATTTTCGTCCCAGCCCTACTGCTGCCTCAATGGAGGTGGATCCAAAAAAATGTTCTTCTGACAAGTGCTGCATCTGAGCTTTTGGTTCTGGAGAAACTTCATGATACGTTGTAGCCGCAGTTAGTTTTGGCTGGTTGGCAAGCTATCACTCAGCTAAAACCATATCAAGCTTGTGGAGAGCATGCCTGACAAGTTAAAAATAAGGCTAATGTTTGTTCTCACTGGATCATGTTAGTATGATCAAAACTGTTTAGGAAACAATGATTAAGCATTCATGACTGAATAAAATCATCAAATAATCTTAGTATTTGCCGTATCCAATTATTTGGTCTAGATCAGTTTTATCTTCACTTAAAAGGAAATTTGTAGATTTCTTTATCCATCCATCCATCCATGCATCCATCCATGCATCCATCCATGCATCCATCCATCCATCCATCCATCCATCCATTGTCTTCCACTTATCCGGAGCCGGGTCAAGGGGGTGGGGGCAGCAGTCTCAGCAGAGACGTCCCTCTCCCGGACTCCTCCCCCAGCTCTTCGTGGGCCTCTGAGGTGCTGAGGTGTTCCCATTGCCATCTGGGTGATCTAGTCCCTCCAGCGTGCCCTGGGTCTCTCCCACCAGGCCTCCTTCCTGTGGGGCATGCCTGAAACACCTCCCTCAGGAGGCAATCTAAACAGATGCTTGAGCCCACTCAGCTCGATTTCTTTACTCCAATGAAGGACCAATGAATAAACACCACTCTTGATATTATTCATCCCTTTCACTTTAGTGGAGGACATTTGATGAAACAACTAGGTATTTAATCCAGCTGATCAAAAACGAAGCACCAATTGGTTAGGTTAAAACATTTGTATCTTTAGCAAAAACTGTTGGGAGTGTGTTTCAAAGATTGGTCTAAAAGTGTTTGGATTTAGAAAAATTGCCAAAACAGTGCTGAAAAAATACTGTCATAGGTTACTCCACCTTTACTTACCTTAGTCACGCCATGGTGCTGAGCACAAACACGCAATACTTACATAAACTAGGGTCCCCTAACAGTTTGTTATGTATTTGGAGATCCTGGATAGCTTCAACCAACGCTCATTAGTCTCTTTCATGCAGACGACTCATGTGGCAGCGGGAAGGTACCATGTTGTGTTCCCACAGTCAGGCCACCAAAAAAGCAATTCACACAGGCCGGCAAGGGAGCACAATTTGTGACTTCATATAGCAAGCCGCTCCCAGTACAGGAGAAGGTAACACAATTAGGAGTGATCAATCAAGCTGCCAGAAGGCTTCAATATGATGTACAAAACAGGCTTTTAATGGTCCCAGCAATATTTTTGTTGATTTTCTTATGTGCTATGAAGTGCAACCAGTTTTGACTTCTTTACAATTCTGTTATGCGTCATTCCAAAGCATGTTTCTCCCAGCTGTTATGAGAAATAATGGTCTACCATTTCTTGAACTTTGAGTTGTCAGAAACCAAAGATATACAAACAAGCTTTGTATATTTGTGTGTTTGTGTTTTGTATTGTCTCTGTGTCTATGTCTGTGTTTGTTTATGTCGATGTGTCTCTGTGTCTATGTCTATGTGTGTGGGATGAAGTTGAAACATGTCTGACAGTGTCAAAGAAAGAAACAGTAAGCCATATCTGACGCCATTTTACATCCATGTGTGACTGGTGGGTCAAATTGACCCAAACAGTATCTATGTGGTATCAACATGTAGGGGGGGTTCACAAATATGTTAGATGAACAATTTTCAAATGATAGGTTGACTACACTAACTAAGGCAAGCAGAAGAAATTTCATTCTGAAAAAATACTTTCAATTGTAATTTCTAGACCTTGAAAATCTGACATGGGTCAATTTGACCGAAGGACAAGGTTAAAAAGGTTAAAAAGGCCATCCTCTCTGGAGCACTCCATCACTCAGGCCCGTACCATGGCCAAACCGAGACCTGGAGAAAACAAACATTGGCTGTCACCTGCATGGTGGTGGCAGGATCGTGCTGTGGGTGATGTTTTTGAATGGTGGGAGCTGGGAGAGCTGCTGGGGCTGAGGGAAACATGAAAGCAGCAAGGCACAGAGATATTTTTTAATGAGTCCCCTGGACCAAAGATGTAAAAGTCAAGGTAATACTGGAGTGGCTACGGGACAAATCTGTGGAGGGATCTGAAAGTGGCTGTGCACCAACGCTTACCATCAAACTTGATTGAGAGGTGCTGCGGAGTAGAATGAGACGAACTGCCTACAGTTTGTTGTGCCATGCTTGGAGCATCATACTCAGAAAAAGTTTAAGGCTGTAATTTTTGCCAAAGGTGCTTGAATTAGGGAATAAACAAAGGCTGCAAAAATCGGTGAACTTATGCTGTTTGGATTCTTTTTCTTTCTTTTTTTTTAAATAAAAATGCAGATATAATTCTTCAAAAACTTGTCATGTTATTCTGATGAGGTGATGTGTGCAGATTTTGTAAAAAAAAAAAAGAACACAAAAGGCATTTGGAATAAGTCAATGAATGCTTTCTAAATGTACTCCATGTTCTTGTTAAGCTGTTGCAGTTTTATTGTAGTTAATTGAAGTTGAATCAGGTGAGTTCACATTGTTTGATGCAGCTTAAAAGTGATTTGTTGCATCAATCAATTTTTAAAAAATGTTGTTTTTTTAGATACATCTTATTTGTTAACCAAAGTTCAACCGAGAGGAACTATTATTTCAGGAATCCAGTTAGATGATGTTTTTGTGTCAGGAGGGTTTTTTTTAACGATGATGACAAAGATGATGACGATAATGATGTAGTCTATAACATCGGTTGCCTGTTTGTGTTGTGTCTACAGGTGGTGAAGGCGTATGACCATCATGAGCAGGAGTGGGTCGCAATTAAGATCATTAAGAATAAAAAGGCTTTTTTAAACCAGGCACAGATTGAACTTCGCCTGCTGGAGCTCATGAACAAGCATGATACTGAGATGAAATATTATATCGGTAAGAAAAACACGCATTCAGCAATACTGGGGTCAAATACAATGTGCAGAACACAGCTAAGACTTAAATGACCTGATTATATCTCATGACATCCTTCAACACTTTCATAAAATGAAAAAATACAAAATTACCAGCTACATGTACTTATATATTTATTTACCACAATGAAAATTCATAAAGAATATTTAAAAAAAACAAAACAAAAGAATGCATCGTAAAATTCCCCAAACCAGCCTATATGACGACAAGCATTGCAAAAGTAGGCTAAGATCTTGTCTCTTTGGCACATCAATATCTCAAGCCTTCACCTGCATGAGATGAATCAGGGCTGATTTTTCAATATTTAAATATTTATTTATTCATTTATTTCATTGCTCATTGCTAAATTGAGGAACAAAAAAAAATTAAAATTTATTCCATTGTTTTTTTTTAAGTGTATACACAGATTATTCTGTATTTCAGGATGTTGTGTGCTTGTGTTGAGCTATTTTGAATAAGATCACTTGACTTGGGATTCAGTTAATAATCAGGACCTATTACTCATTAAGTGTGCAAATTCAAAAATTGGTTATCTTGATGATATTCTTCAGGAGTAATACCGAAGTTGATGTTTGTGTTAGGGCACCTCTTAACTCTCTTTCTTGTTTCCTGTCCATCTCTGTGTCTTGTCCTCCTTTTTTCCCCACTCTGTCTTTGTACAGTCCACCTCAAGCGTCACTTTATGTTTAGGAACCATCTCTGTTTGGTGTTCGAGTTGTTGAGTTACAACCTGTATGATCTTCTGAGAAACACCAACTTCCGTGGAGTTTCGCTCAACCTCACCAGGAAATTTGCACAGCAGCTGTGCACAGGTAGGGTTCATGGTTCCACATGGCTGCAACAGATTTCCCACTCGTGGCAAAATTATGCCCCCCAGTGGTCGATAAGTATTGGAATATATTTTGACTCTCAGAATTTTTCATATCAGACTTTTGTCTTGTCTGTTCTATCAACAGCATTATTATTCCTGGCCACCCCAGAGCTGTCAATCATCCACTGTGACCTCAAACCAGAGAATATCTTGCTGTGTAACCCCAAGAGATCTGCCATCAAAATAGTTGACTTTGGTTCCTCTTGTCAGCTTGGACAGAGAGTAAGCTGGATTCCTCCTCACAAATGTTCCAAATTTTTGTATGTTCGTGCGGGTGCCTGGGTGACCACGGACATGCCTTTGGTAGACACGCCCCCACCACTCCAGAGCACAGTATTCTGCCAAAATGTAACATGAATTTGATACCTGAATTTATTTACCAAACAACTCTTTTTATCATCCAAACTTAGCTCAGTTTTGGGAAAATGATTTCCTACAAAGTGATATCATCAAAACACAGAGTCATCACTTCTTTAAATGACATTTAGTGTATCTACCAACTATTCATTTTTTTGTCAATAATTTTGCTTTGACACTGAGAAACACGTTGACTACAAGTGTTTCTTATTTTGGTAATAACAGAGTGAAAATAAAAAGATCTTTCAGCTCAACCTGAATCTGATGCTAGCAACAGGTTTGTGCTACGTGACTATAGATTAAATTTTGGTGAGAGTTAAAGTAATGATATGAGGGCAACTGAACTTCACTTGTCTCAATCAAAGAAACTAGAAAAAAAAAACCTTGAAAACTTGACTTTCCATTTTGTTACATGAAAATTAAATTGCATTTTAAAGATAACATCTTTTGTAATTTGAACATTTGGATTGAGAGTATCCATGGGCAAACTCTCAAAGCTCTTTTTTGTCTTTTGAAATAAATATAAGTCTTTTGAACTCTTATCATGTCATCTATTTATTTTTCAGATTTATCAGTACATCCAAAGCAGATTTTACCGCTCTCCGGAAGTCCTGCTCGGAATGCCATATGACTTGGCAATTGACATGTGGTCTCTGGGATGCATCCTGGTGGAGATGCACACAGGAGAGCCTCTCTTCAGTGGTTCCAATGAGGTAAGGGCTACAAAACGGTGATATATTTTAACCCCAGGCCGGAGACTGGGACGTTGCATTTTATAAGGTTAACCTTGGTGTTTCAGAGTGATCAAATATTTAGGTCATTTTGTTTTTAATCATAAGGTAGTGTATTGGTGATTAGTTACGCATTTAGTTGCTGATTATCTGCAAAGCACTGCATTAAGACAATTGTGTGAACTGTATATCAAAAAGCAGCATACAAATCTACAATTTACTTGTACAGTAAACCCTCATTTATTGCTTGGGTTACATTCCCAAAAAAAAAACCGAAATAGGCGAGACCCACCAAGTAGTCAGCTTTATTTTTTACAATTAGTATGTTCCATAGCGGTGCCCTACACCCACGTAACTTCTGCTTACCTTTAGCATGTCCAGAGGTTTTACTTTTTCTGCGATAGTTAACATCTTTCTCTGCCTTCTGGGTGTGTCCGCAGGTGCCTTTGTTGTTTCAGAACCTTTCATCGACGTTGTAGGTTTTGTCATTATGAAAATTTGCGAGACGAAGGACGGAGGACAATAATTGACATTGGCCTACAGTCCCTTAGCCAATCAGGATGCAGAAGACAAAGCGCATTCATAGACTTTAAAAAAAGCATAAAAAAACTGCACTACAAAAATCTGCGAAACAGCGAAGCCACGAAAGTTGAACCATGTTTAGCGGGGGTTAACTTTGCAGGGATTTACAGGCAATGGTTTTTTTTAAAATGGAAAAAAAAAATCCACTGAGTTGCGATGCTTTGTCAAAGTCCGAGGTCTTAACAATATATTGTGAATGAGTATCATTGTCTGGAATGTTTTTTTTGTCAGTTGTTTTTGTTTGTCGAACACTGCTGTTCGACATGAGGACTGTGTGGCACCCAGATACTCAGTCTTGAACCCAATTCCAGAATGTGAATATAAACTGGTGCTACCCCGACATTCACCAGATTCCAACCGAAATACAGCACCGTGATGATGTGATGCAAAAAATCAGCACAGAACAGGTTGCTTTTCTGTCAATGTACACCACAATTCAGAAGTGTTTCCATCGCATTGTTGAAACAATACCATGGAAAATGAAAGGATGCCGCACCGAATTAATCATAAAGTGTACCGAATGATGTGATGATTGTGTATTACTTATACATAATAAAAAAAGTGATATTCATGTGTGTAACCAGGTGGACCAGATGAATAAGATTGTGGAGGTTCTTGGAGTTCCACCCAGTCACATGTTGGATGCAGCGCCCAAAGCAAGAAAATATTTTGACAAGCTGTCAGACGGTCTGTGGACAGTCAAAAAGAACAAGGATGTCAAGAAGGTAAAAATCCTCAACACATTTTATGACTGGACCAAGTGATTTTTTTAAACTCTGAGTGTAAATGATCGTTAAATCAATTGCGTTTGTGTAGGAGTATAAACCCCCAGCCACGCGGCGTCTTCATGAGATTTTAGGAGTGGAGACTGGGGGCCCAGGGGGCCGGAGAGCAGGGGAGCCAGGACATGCTCCCTGTGACTACCTGAAGTTTAAAGGTAACTGACCCCTGAGTGGTGGTATACAAAAGTACAGCACAGCAGGCCATAGAGATTTAACATGATGCTGTTGTCACAATTCTCATGTCACTGCCCCTCTTTTCAGACCTGATTCTGCGCATGTTGGACTATGACCCGAAAAGCCGCATCACACCATTTTATGCTCTGCAGCACAATTTTTTCAAGAAAACTACTGATGAAGGAACCAACACAAGTTCATCAACATCCACCTCTCCCGCCATGGACCACTCACATTCAACGTCCACAACTAGCTCTGTTTCAAGCTCTGGTAAAGTCCACTCCCCTGTTCCACAGACATATGCAGGTCAAAACCAAAGCAGCTATGTTGTCACAGGGGCTGACCACCTGTTTCAGCTGACAGTTTTCTTCTTTGGGAATGTTGAAAACCCCTCAGCATGTCTCCTTGTGAAGATTACATACCCAAGCTTGTTTAAAAAAGAAAATAAACAACTCATGATCAAGGGGTTGAACAATGATTGGCCCAACAGCTTTCTTTTCAGCTTGTTAAAGGTTGCAAGGTACATAAAGAAAAAAATTAGTGTTAAATATGTGGTTGTAACCCAATTTGACTCTTTGGCAAAGAGTGCCAAAATCGTCTCTGCATTATTTTAACGGGGCAGTATAAACTATTTCATGTAGTTGGTATAGCTGCATATGTCAATTATCAAAAGAAAAAAAAACTTCATTTTTTGTCACTGTGGGACTTTTTTTGGCAGGCCAGTTTTCCCTTCTCAGTAAAAAGTGTCGGTTCGATAATGATATGTGGCACTACCTGGAGACCAAGTTCACTTAATCTGTGATTGGTTACGACAATCATCCATCCTCCTCCATCCACACCGGTCTTCTCAGCATGGTTGTTTCTGAGTGGTAATTTGAACGTACATACTTCTATAATAACAGGCATAAATCTGTTATTTACACACAGCCGAGGACACACTTTCTTGAAACCACATAATCGAGTAAACCTCGGTGTCGGATACAAGAAAAAGGATTTATCATTGAAAATATCCACACAATATGAACATGCTCGCTGTTGCTGGCGGTGTTTGTTTGCTAACCAGAGTATCTGATCTGTTAGCATCATGGACGCTTTAGACAGTGAATTACGTTTGTCAGACAAGACAGCATTTACAAAATAAATTAACTTGCGGGTAAAGATGTTGTGGTCGTCTCCTTCAGTGTTGGTACAGAAGTTTTCTTTAAGAAAATCCTGACTTGAATTCCAACATGTCCAGGAAGCAGTCCTCAGTAACGCGTACCGAACAAAGTCTCAAATTGGGGTTATAATAGTGTGGCACTTCCCCACAAATGAACATCAGCCACTCTTCTCTGATTCTTTCATCCTTCGAGATTACGTGGAAGTTTACATTACTTTTTGAGCCCCCCTGGAAGAAGCAGCTCCCCTTTTTTGATGCCATCCTCTCCTCAAGTGCTGCAGAGAGGCCTGCTAGTGGACTAGCATGCTGGCGGACTCGCCTGCAAGCCGGTGTATCAGCGAGGTTGTGTGGGGGTGAGGGGGTGAGTGGAGGGAGGCGAGCTGTTTGCTCAAGAGTGTGCTTTCATTGGAGAATATGTACATGACATAGAATGATAACCTATGTAGAAAGTTAAGCTGCTTTCGGGTTCAACAGTTTCTGAACAAACACAGAAAGCTGACAGACCATGAACAGGGGCTTTGATACTAGCTTCTGACACTCACATGGCCTTATCAGTGCACAACAGATCATATTATACCCCCAAAACCCCCAAAAAAGTGAAATTTGATGTCATGGCACCTTTAACCAAATTAGCACTTTTTTTAGCCTGAAACAGATTAATTTTGACATGTTTATTCCAAAATTATTGTGAGCCATTTTTTAATTTTTTTTTTTTTTTTTACTTCTTATTAAAACACACGTTCTATCGTCAGCAGAACAAATTTAGCTGAATATGAGTTAGGTGCAAAGAAGTAGTCAATTGGAGGACAGTTTTAACGTTGCGTTGCGTTGCGTTGCGTTGCAGTGAAAATAACAATCATGTAACTTAACCTAAAAAAAATGTGAAGTTGTCGTGAGCAACATGAATAAATTGACTGTGTTACGTTACTCCTTACCTGTGTGTCATTAGACCAATTTGAATACCTTCTCAACAGTTGTCAACACTGTCTTATTGTAACTCGCAGCTGTGATGACTGCCTTGTTTTATTTACAGGGGGCTCCAGTGGTTCCTCCAATGACAACCGGAATTACCGCTACAGTAACCGCTACTACAACTCTGCTGTTACACATTCTGACTATGAGATGACCAGCCCTCAGGTATTTACAGTACTGCACCATTGTAAAGTGTTTCATGATCCCCAGAATATATTTGTCATTGTGTCCTCAGTTATAATGAGGATTTTCTTTCAGGTATTTCTTCCGTTTTATGCTGCATTTCCTTTTTTCCTCTGTTCTCCTTGTATGTCTTGTTCTTCAACAATTGTTCAGTATAATTCATGGTCTGCCACATATGTGTTTATTTATCCCTCATTACCTTTACCAACAGAATACAGTCAGTATATCTTTACCCTCCTAAATAGCCTAACATTGTATTCAAACGGATGACTTTGAATCAGAGCACAATTGAATCTGAGTGTTGAACAAAGCGCTTCTTTTTCATTGCGTCTGGGGACCAGCCTCATATGCGTGTTTCATCTTGAAGTGTGATGGCTGTCACAGTGACGCACTGGACTGCACTCAGACCAGTAACTCCACAACAAGTCTAATAAATTGCACCTATTCCTGTATCGTGCCGATATTAGTATTCCATTAGCTTTCCGTTCCAACTGCAGTGCATCAAACATAGTTTTCTCTGACTGCGTCCATGCTTTTACGGTCTTGAGATGAAATAAGGTGACAAACACCTCTAAAGTCCAATGTTGCTTCAGAACTGTTATTTATTTTCGCACTTTGAGGTGTATTTTTTTTGTCCGCACAAAACCACTGAGTCCACTGAAACACTGTTGCAGGAGTAATAGGACAGTCGGTGGCGCTGTAAGTCAACCATAAAATGGAGAAAAATGCAGTTTATCCAGTGAATGTGTAGCAAGTGATGGGTAGAGATTCATATTAGCTATTAATAATTTTTATTGGTTTAGTTCTTCATTTGTTGGTGTGTTAACTTTTGTTTGTTTTTTTTCCTTTATTTTCTTTTTGTTCCACTTGTTTGAAAAGCAATTTTTCTCCTTTACTGTCAAACCAAAGAAAAATAATCCTACATTTTATAGATGGAAGTGTCTCTTGTTTTTTCCAAAGTGCCACCAAAAAAAGCGTTTGCTCTTTAGCCAAATATTGATGCAACAGAATTAGAAGATTGAGAGAATAAAGAAAAAATAGAGATCAGGGGCTAGAAACTTTGTGGCTTTTTTGCTCATTTTTATAGTGTTAATAGCCTCATTTTTGAAATTCTTCATTTAAAAAAAAAAAAGCCTATGTGTCCTTTTTTTAAATCAAGAATTTCAAAAATGAAGCTAGCAAAAAAAAAAGTTGATTATTTTGTTTTTTTGCTCCGTCGAATTATTTATTTGGTTGTAGAGTGTATTTCAGGAATTTTTTTCCTTTTTTAAAGGTACAAAGGTGCAAAATATGGTTTTGTGCACCATTCAGTTTTGCTTGGTATAGGCTGACATAAAAGGCTACAACCGATACTAAAGTAAGGTGTTTTGGAGCCATTGAAATAAAATTATATTTTCTTTGTGTGTGTGTGTGTGTGTGTGTGTGTGTGTGTGTGTGTGTGTGTGTGTGTGTGTGTGTGTGTGTGTGTG
>JAUESE010000010.1:19016587-19028505 GCA_032274725.1 Malacoctenus triangulatus
GCTTTTTTTGCTGCATGTGGAGTTTGTTTCAGGTTTTGTGTAGGTGCGCGTGGGCTTGTTCGCATGTGTGTTTATGTGTGTGTTAGATAACATCCCCTCAGATTGCATATGCTGAGTTATAGCAGAGAGGAGGGGGGGGGAGGGGGGGCATGTGCCCTCGTTTTAATAGCTTGTGGTTTTTATGAGCCTTATGAAGTATCGCGCGTTCACTTCCTGGAAGGTTGCTGTGTTTGTGTTACCTTTTTTCTTCAGATTGCGCCACGACATCTGGCGTCGCTCATCATAACACGGGAACGGGGGGGTGGTGGTGGTGGTGGGGTGTGTGTGTGTGTGTGTGTGTGTGGGGGGGGGTTTGCAGCGTTTGCAGTTTGTGGTCGGACGCGATCGCCTGAATCTGAAGCCGGAGAGCCTCGCTTCACGCTTCCAACGCGAACACACGGCCGACGTGCTGCTGAAAAACTTCCGCTCTAACCGTCCAGAACACGAGCCTAAAACGACTGACATATTGCGTCCCCCCCCGTCCCCCCCCGAACCAAAAGTCTCTGCCCCCTCGTTTAAATCGAAGCTCGCCGCACTCAGTGTCAATCACGGCCGTTATTAGCGACCACATGGTGAACATGAAAGCCGTCTACAAGCCCTAAAACTTTATTAATGGCACAATCATTTCCAGAGTGACCACCAGCGCACGTTTTAGGGGTCCCGCATCCCGGCGTTGAGATCACACTGACTCATAAAAGAGGGTCCGGACTTCTCGAAAAGCATTGTTTGGTACAGGAGTCAGCTCGCCAGAAGGGACTTTTTTTTTTTTCCTTTCTTTTCTTTCTTCGCTATTTGTGACGTTCAAGTTATTTTAACACACACAAGCTGTGGCAGGTTGACGCCATCGCGGAGCTCGACCGACACTTCAGCAGCTTCTCACAGCTGAAGCGCAACAAAGTTTTGTTCTCTTTGATCCAGCAGAGCTGCGTTCAGGTGCGAAACAAAAGTGGTGTTTGTCGAACAGGTTTCATAAACAGTTTGGTTTTGCGAGCTAAACGCGGCGTTCTCACTCTGATTCAAGACGAGAGGTGAAGCGGTCGGTGGATGAACGAACCTGCCGGCGATGAAGACGACATTTGCGAAATCTTCCTCGGACGATTTGCATGCACGCAACTATTTCAAGAGAAACGCGAGCGTAGAACTTCGTCGGAAATCCTCGTCGATTGTTTAAAATCTCACAACCTGAGAGGAAAGTTCCTCACCACCAGTCGTCGTTTTCGTGCCCCGAAAAGTGGTAAAAGTTTGTTACTTATTACTCGCTTGAGCAACGCACATTAATTTCCGATCGATGGCAGGCTGTAAAAGAAAACGAAGGACAACAAAGAAAGTCGTCCTGCATCCTTTTCATGTCACAGGGAGACAAAAAGGAACCGATTAGTGGCGGAAGCAGAGCCGGTCCTGGTGACAGGCACCCGGAGGATTTATGCCAATGTGCTTTTGGTTTGGAGCAACATTTGGCTCCCAATCGTCTCCCTCGCGCTCTCATTTGGTTTTGATATCTCGCGTGAGTTATGGGAGTCAGCGCGATGGCGACACGTTCGATGTTTGAGAGTAACACTTCGACATCTTGAGATTCTCCCGGCGTCGCGGAGGATTTTCCTTCCCTTCGCTCGACCGAACGAGGCGCCGGTTTCCTGTCACGTGGGAGGGAAAAGTGGATTTCTAGTAAGAGGGGTAGACGTGAATGTGGGCCGGGTGTGTGTGTATGTGTGTGTGTGCGTCTGAGTCACCCACTTGTGACCGGTGACCCCTCGGCTTTTCTGCTTCGGAGCTGCGTGACGACGCGCCGCGTTTACAGGAAAACAACCCCTGCGAAAGCGCTCTATTTTCGAAAAAAAAAAACGGTCGTCAGTGACGTCACTCTGGGACGAAGTTTGGAGAAGACGGAGAGCATGTTTGTGTGTGTAAACTGTGTGTGTGTGCGTGCGCGCGTGTGGGTGTAAAAGAGTTTGTTTAGTTTGTGGTTTCGATATGATAGAATCTAATTTCGGGGGAAACTGAGGAAATCTCTCCAGCGATTAAAGATTAATCGGTAAACAAAGAGGTGAAAGCTGACTAATGGTGAGTGTGTGTCAGCGTTTTACCCGTATTAGTGCTGCCGTTCATGCACTGTTGGACGTGAATGTTGCCGTTTGCACTTGTACAGTAGATGTTTGTTTCCAAGTGTCAGTGAGCGCGTTCGGGTGACACTTTGAATGTGTGCGTGTCGGCGACAAAATGAGACTGTGTGTGTGGGCCGTTTGGGTGTGTGTGTGTGCATAAATCTTGAGCCGTTCCACTGACACGGAGCCAGCAGTGCTGTAACTGTTTACTGTTGACTTTTCAACTCTCCTCTCCGCTGCAGACGCAGAGTCTGAAGCTCCGGCCTCGCATTTCGTGGAAACGTTGGAAAGCGAGCGTTCGGAAAGTCTCAGCGAAGCCGATGGCGTGGGACAGAAAGTGAAAGGTCACCACGATAATGGCGGCACGCCCATGAGGGCGATTCACGGGACTGCTGCCGAGTGCTGCACGCGTCTTGGACTGTTTCTCGCTGATCGGAGACAGACCGAGGCCTCGTGCAAACCACGGCTCACCTCAAGATGGCGCTGTTTCAGGAAAAATTCACCTCAAGATGCTGCAGTGCACATGCCAGGCCTGTAGGTGGTGCACATGCACAGAATAGAAAGTCGCATAATGAAAATATGGTGACGACGTCGAGGTAATGTATGAAATAGACGATGTTGTGATTCAAAGATGAAAAAAAACTAAATAAATTCATTTTGCTCAAGATTTTATTCCAACAAATTGTTTTTAGATCTTGAGCGAAAGAACAACATTCACATGTTGACAGTGTAAAGAGAAGAAGTTTTCACAACTCCACCAACAGACTCTCCGCATCAGGTCATGTGACCGTGAGTCCAGTCTGTCTGTTTGTGTATTAGCAGGATAACTCAAAAAGTTCTTGACGGATTTGAATCAAATTTGCAGGTTAAGTGAGGAGAGGCACAAGTCGCACATGATTGAATTTTGGTTCTGATCCGCTCATCTGTTGATCCAAAATGATGGAAAACAATATTTCTGTGGCCTCCTGTGAGTGTGTGGCCACTTGGTGGAGGTTTGCTTCTTTTCTCAAGCTGATAAAAGTTTCTAAACATCTTTTCTATCTGACAAAATTACATCATTTCACAGATTTAGGTCCTTGTCAGTGTCTTATTCCTGTTGGTTTGATTTTTTTGAGTATCACAGCAGGTAAAATCTCTGAGAAGACCCTCAAGATATCCGGAGCCCCCTCAATGTAGCACAGGTTTATACCAGTACTCAGACAGCTGGTATAAACAGTACTGCTCAGACTGAAGTGTCTGTAGATGTCATCTACTTCTGACAGGCCTTTATTCCTGACAGGACTCATTTTGATCGCAAGAAGGAAAATGATTGTTGAATCAGCAGTTAAATACGAGTGGGACGTCATTTGGAGTCATTAGCTTTACCAGTATTAATCAAAAGTTAACCAGCAGCCCACGGATGGATTCGTTGAGTCGTGGGCGACCCTGTTGTTGAGCTCGGTTCGCGTCTCACTCCGGTGCGAGGTGTGAAAAAGTGTGACCTCATCGAGATCTCGGTGGGAATCTCACGGCAGATAAACAAACATCGCAGCAGGAAAGCTGGTCATTTTGTTACACGCGTCGGTGGGTTAACTCCCCGCCCCCTGTCCCCCACCCCCACCTCCACCCCCGGCTCAGCCTCCCCCCCCCCCACCGAAAAAGCGCCGTGAAACCCCGGCGCCATTGTGCTGATGTAGTGGAACTCGCTGTGTCAACGGGTGACTCCAGAAGTTTCCCCGAGAGTAATAATAAGATCGAACAAACAGAGAAGAGCGCCGCGGTGCGCAAAAGTGAAAGCGGCTGAGTCAAAGAGAGGGGACGCGCTGACAGTTGCTGGCTGGTGCGTGAGGTAATGGACTGAAGCTGCTCTCTCATACAGTGACTCTGTGGAAACCTCCAATAACACGGAGGCGGAATTTGTCGCATCAGTTCTCCGCTGACAAATGTCAATTCGTCCAGCTGGCTGCGGCGCCGATTCACGTCAGAGGAAACCAGAGTTCGGGGTGGGAAAATATTCGTAAACCAGCGATCTTGAAAAAAAACGTTCGCGGCGTCCTGTTTTTTTCTGGAGGACGAAAAAACTCGGAGGACCGGCTTCAGTCCGAGCGACTGACGAAACTCCTAACCAGAGTTAAAAAACGGCACTGGAAACGGTGCTAATGCTAACTAGCATCAGAACGTTAACTTCCCGTATCAGAGTCACATTAGAGTTAAATGTTGAGCGAGAAAATGTTCAATAGTTCAGTGTTGAATAGACGAATTAAATATTAAAAAAACTGAACTTAAATAGAATGTTGTCCTTTTAATTTTTGTTGATTTTGTGAAGAAAAACTGTTTATCTCAGTTGTAACTTTATTAAATTCAGAATTAAATTAATGTTGGTTTTTATTTAGAATGTACAAGCAGATCCAACCTGCATAGATTCCCCTTATTGACCTTTTTTCACATGAATTTCTCTTGAAAATGTAAATTCCAGTCTGAGTTTTACTTGTAGAGACATAAATTTGTTATTTTCATATCGTTCAAAACTAATTTGTGACATGAACAAGAAAACTGAGCCTTGTGATCGAACATCTGTCCGGTATGAAGCGTCGGCTGAATATCTCCATGTACAGTATCTCTGCTTGTGCAGCTCGGGCTCTCAGAGTGAGCCGCGCCGTCGTCCCGTCCCGTCCCGTCCCGTCCCGTCCCGTCCCGTCCCGTCCCCCCCGCGCGGCGGGATAAAAGACAGACCACAGTTAGTGCAGCCCAAAGGGCGCTGGGAGCCGCGCTCCCATTTCCTGCCCCAGTCTTAAAGCTCGGCATCGCGCGGAAACGGACATAAAGATTCACGACTTTCCACCAAAGAATCCGGTTTACTGCGGTCGGTGATTAAACCCGAAATATGCGGGCCGATGCAGTGAAAGTCTATGAGGGGAAAACAACACCGAGAAATGAAATGTCGTCTACTCGTGTGTCTCGTCTGTTTCTTTCTGTTTTTCTCGACGCTGTTTGTTCGGATCTGAACTTTGATGAGTTTCATCCGTGACTGAATTTCGTCCGAGATGAAAGTCTCTCGGTCTCACAGCTGCTTCTGCTTAATCCGGATGATTGGGCTTTTTTTTTTTTTCTGAAGCTGGGCGGAGCCGTGATGGGAAATGTGTGCTCATCGTCCCCAAGACGGGAGACGAGAAGGACGAACCCAGCGCGGCCTCGCAGGTACAGCGGAGCGTTGTGGGAAACGTCCCGGCGCTCCCACACGCTGCATCACCGACATCGGGCTCATTAACGGCAAACATGTTCGGAAGAAAAAAAATCTTAATGGCGAACAATTATTTTTTCCTCCAGCGTCTCCTGGTGCTGCAGGCTGTAATTGTGGACTTCTTTCCAAAATCCTTCACCATGTGAGGACTTGTTTTTCATACGTACAATTGGATATAAACTATTTTAGATCCCTTCACTTCAGTTTAGTGTTTTTACTACTGGAGGTATCGTTGAGAGCAGCGTTAGCTGTAGTTTTTCCCTGCAGATCAGATGGATTAGTCAGATCAGGACATGTCAGCAGCAAACAGATTATTTATAGTCTCTTTTTAACCTCATAAGCATGTTTTCAGACTTTAGGGAGAGAACCGACACGTGTGCAAGGAGAACTTGCAAAAATGTCGAGCGTCTAAAAGCCCCAATTCCAGGAACTATTTGCTTTATTATTCATTATTCGATCAGTTGACTGAAATGTGACTTTTAGGAGCATGTAAACAGTCTGACTGAAATCGGACTCCTCGTAGCTGAACTAACACACCTGGACACTAGAGCCGATGCTGCATGTATCCAGGTAGCTGGACTGGAATCGAACTCGCAAACGCGCGCAGTGACTCGAGCCGTTAGCTTAGCTCGACTGCTGCATGTAGGTGGTGGTGTTGACTGTGATACAGGAAATGGAGGAGTTTGGTGATTGTTGCACATAAACACTCACACACACACACACACACACTGAAAAACAGACACAGAGCCAGTGGGGTTTTTTTTCAGATTAGAGTGGTGAACATTTATATCATAATTTACACATTTTTGACATTTTTGCACATAAATAACTATGTAAACCAGAATGTAAACAGAGACAGTTCTTTAGGGGATTCTCTCCTCTGGAGTTAAAGCTCTGAACAAAGAGATGCTTTGGTCGAACATCAGTTCATAAGAAAAGTCCTGAAACAAAAACAAAAAACAACTGAGGAGAGTTCAGACTGCTGGAGAAACAACCGAGCGTCACAGCTGCTGTAGTAACATTAAGTTGCGTCTTAATGCGATCATGACCGGAGATATTGTGCACAGTGTAAATGGTGCAAACATCGGCACTGAAGATATAAAGTCGGAGGAGGAGGAGGAGGAAGAGGAAGAGGAGGAGGAGGGGGGGGCCAGTGCATAAAAGACGGCCGAGGTGCTTTGGCCTAGAAGACGGACGGGTGGGATTGAAGAAGTAATTCATTTCTCAACCAAAAAATAAACAACAAATTGAATAACATATACAAAAAACGATGGACCACAGCTAAACAGTGAACACTTCATCATATACACAAAGTTCATCATCATCATCATCGTCCCTTCTTCAGCATTTTGAATCCTCGAGTCCTTCGTTCCCTCGCCGCCGTTCTTCCTGTATTCATACTTTTTCGGTGTGCGTTTGAAATTAAAGCCACGTGAACTTTGGTTGCTAGCGTGATTTCCTTAAACTCGGAGGAGGTTCACATCCCAGGCTGACAGTGCTGTCAGATAAACAAAAAGAGGGGGGGGGGGGGGGGGGGCCGATGAGGAGGGAGGGAGGGGGAGGACTCACCGCCCTCCCCCCGACCCGAGTCCGTTGTGTGCTACATGTGGAGCGGGCGGCGCCGCTCCCTTTGGACCACGTGAAGAGCTGCACTCCAGTTCAGTTTTGGTTTTCTTCTTCTTCAAGTAGCAAAATAAACGCAAATAAATAGAAAAAACTCCCACCTTACAGATGTCCCTTTTTCAACGCGCACACACACTCATAACACATCCACACTGAGGTAACCGTTGTGAAAAACATACAAAAAAAAAGAAAAAACAATGCCCTTTTTTTGTTTCATTTAAATTAAGTAGGCATCAGAGACGGGGAGGCGTCGGTCAGGGCGCAGATAAAGCCGTGTTTCTAAATTAAATTTATGTGCCGTACTTTGGCGAGTTTGTTCAACCTGACGTATCGATTTTTTTTTTTCCTCAATTTTTAAATAGGTGAAACCCTGAAGAGCGGACACCCCTGGGTGTAAAGGTCAGAGGTCACAGGACACATGGAGGCATAGAGAGAGTGACTATCTACAGAGAAATGGCCACAGAGAGAAAGAGAGAGACAAAAAAAACCTAAATTACATCAACAGAAAAATAGACTTTTTCTTTGGTTTCACTCCGTCGGTGAAACCGGCCCTTCCACTTATTGCTTTAGAAGACAACAAAAAGTATAATAAATTAGATTATACAACAACTAACTGATCAAAAACAACATTTGAAAATCAGAAAAACAAAAATAATACAACAATATCGATAATAGCATTGTTTTAATTACATTAAAGGGAAGTCCTGGGTAGATGATTGTCTCTAAGTGTAATTAAAGCTGAAACCACTAAGTAGTCGTTGGGACAGTGTCTCTTGAAGCCCTGAGTGCGAGAGTCCCTGATAGGTTGACAACCTGGCGTGGTCGCGACGTCACTTCCCCCCGATGACAACCAGGCAGACAAGTTATTTACAGCGGTTGCTCCCGGCAACCGAGCCCACCCCGCAGTCCCGTGTCTCTGGAGCGCGAGCCCGTCCCCTCAGACGTGGTCCTCGGACTCCTGCTTGACGGTGACGTGGGCGGGCAGCGGGGGGGCGGGGCTGCTGCGCCGCAGCTTGATGACCGACGTCTCGTTGGGCGACTCGTAGGCGCCGTAGCCCGCCGGCAGCAGGTCGGGGGCGCCGCCCTTGTGGTGCGGGCGGAAGTGGGGCGACTTGAGGTCGGGCTCGCGCCACAGCAGGCCCAGCACCTGCTTCTCCAGCACGGCCTCCATCTCCACGCCGCCCTGCAGCTGCTCCAGCCGCTCGGCGTGCTCGCTGACGTCGAAGCGCTCGATCTCCTCGTTGGCGCGGTGCACCTCCTCCAGCGCGGCCGGGCCGGACGCCGCCGGGGCCCCTGGCCCGGCGTTGGCCGCCAGGCAGTAGCCCTTCAGGTGGAGCCGCAGGCTGCACAGGTGGATGTAGTGGCGGTGGCAGTGGGGGCACTTGTGCGGGCGCTCGCGGGAGTGCAGGCGCTTGTGGAGCTTGAGGTGGACGAACTGGGTGAACTTGGCCGGGCAGAGCTTGCAGTGGTACGGCTTCTCCCCCGAGTGGAGGCGCAGGTGAGTCTTCAGGTTGCTGGTGCTGCTGAAGCGCTTGTGACACACCTGAGAGAGAGAGGAAGTGACGTCAGAGGGCGAGCAACAACTAGAGCCCAACAGGTGTGGGATTTGGAGACCGATACCGATATTGGGGGCTTCAAAAACCGATGTCCGATGTATTGACCGATGTCCAATATTGACCGATATCTGATATATAAATAATATTGTCAGAATGTTATGAAAAAACGTGGAAATACACAGGATATGTACTTTCCAACTGTAGTTGATCTCAAATTCTCCTAGCAACCTAAATATGATTCAAGACTGAGTAACAGAACACTATAGCAACTTTTAATTTGAACAACATCAGTTGTTTTAATTAAAGGGGGAGGAGCAACACGGAGCTGCTGCTCAGGAAGGGAGGGAGAGAGCAGAATCACAGCGCAGCACAAGTTTCTTTTTGCCGCTTCGCAGCAAAGCAGAATTTCAATATCGGCCACTTTTTGGCCGATGCCGATTAATCGGCCAGACGCCAAAATCAGCACGACACATCGGCCCGCTCTAGCAACAAACCGACCGGCTAACATTCAGACAGTCTCTATCGACGGTCTCCGTCTCACCTGGCACTCGTGCGGCTTCTCTCCGGTGTGAACCAGGAAGTGTTTCTGCAGGTGAGCCAGCTGAGTGAAGCCTTTGTTGCAGGTCTGACACTTGAAAGGCCTCTCGCCGCTGTGGACGCGGAGATGAACCTGAACGACGAGAAGAGGACGGAGATGTTGAACGTGAAGGAACAAAAAAAAGACACTCCCCGTCGCTCCGGAAAAAGAAAACCTGCTCGTCAGGAAGGACGACGAGTCGGCGTGTCAAACACTCACCTTCAGGTTGGACAGCTGCCCGAACGTCTTGCTGCACACGTTGCACTTGTACTGGATCTTGCCGTTCTGCTTCTTCAGGGGGTACGGCAGCGCCTTGTAGCCCGCCGAGCCCACGCCGCGCTTGGCCTTGCTGAGGTTGACGGCCTCCTCGTCGGCGTGGCGCTCGCTGGTGCTGCCCAGCAGCGCCGCCGTGGGCTTGGTGGGCACCTGCTCGCCGGGGGGCGCCGTGCCGGCCGTCGGGGAGCCGCTGGAGGGGGCGTGGGCGTGGGCGGGCGCGTGGTGGGGGTGGTGGGGGTGCGCCGGGTACGCGGTGTGAGGCCCGGCTTTGTCCCGCAGGGAGGTGGCGGCCGAGAAGGCACTGGTGGGCCCGGGGAGCAGGAAGTGGGCGGAGTCTCTGTGGGCGGAGACGGAGGACGGGTGCACCGGCTCGGGCATCAGGAAGCGCCGGCCGGCCGCCTCGGAGGGCAGCAGGGGCATGTGGGGGGGGAGGAGGCTGCCGCAGAGCGGGTACATCCGGGGGAAGATCCCCCCGACGGTGGGCACGCCGCCGCCGGGCAGCGGGTAGTGATAAGGCAGCAGGTAGCGCGAGTAGGCGGCGCCGGGCGGGTAGAAGGGCGAGGAGAGCGGGGCGGACGGCGGCGAGTAGCCCGGGTACGAGCCCAGGCTGGGCGAGTAGAAGGACGCCGGGGACGGCGCCGGGGCCGAGGGGCTCCCCTGGGGGCTGCTCTCCGGGCTGCTCCTCGCCGACGGGCTGGGCGTGGCCGAGGACTGGTTGCCCGGGGAACGGGCGGAGGCGGGGTAGCCCAGCGGCGTGGGCTTGTGGCTGCGGAAGTCCTCGGCGGCGTGCGGGTGGGGCCTCAGCGCCGGGTAGATGGCGCGGGGGTAGAGGGGGCGCTCGGGGCTGTCGGCGCAGCGCGGCCGGGTGGGGAGCGGCCGGCTGGGCTCCCTCCGGGCCGAGGTGCCGTGCAGGATGGAGAGGACGCTGTGCTCCCTCTTGGGCGGCGTGGGCGTCATGGCGACGGCCGGCTGGCTGGACGGTTGGACCGAGCGCTCCTCGCTGCTCACCACCTGCTGCTGCTGCTTCACCTCCAGAAGAGATTGTTCTGGAAAGACAGAGAGAGAGAGAGAGAGGACGAGCGTCAGGATCAGTCACTCCAACACTCACAACTTTTCTTTTCAACTTAAAAATGGAGGCAGAGGAAACCTCGCGGTCCTGACGTGCGTGTCGGGAGGTTAAGGAGCGCCAGGAGTAAATCGTGGGCCAATTAGAGGCGACAGGTTTGACGAACGAGCGCAGGGAGGAGCGAGGAGGGTCAGGAGCAGAGAAGTGAGGCGTGACAGCCTCCCCCCTACCCCCCCCTCGCCTCCCCCGGAGCTCCGTGTGTGGTGAGCGTCTACCAAATCCTGATAAAAATCAAGATGGTGGCAGGCGGGCGGGCAGCGCTTGACGGAAAGTTTCCTGCCAACGACACCGACCGACAAAATAATAATGATAAAAAAAAAAAAAAAAGCCTCCTGGCCTCCACCTGCCCTCCTCAAACACACACACACCCACGCCATGTGGCGCGCTGCACACACACACACACACACACACAGGCGCCTGCAGACAAAAGGCCCCCCGTCTGATTTGTTGACTCTCCTCCTTCTGGAAACACACACACACACTCTCTCTCTCTCTCTCTCTCTCACACACACTTTTTTCGATCGAGCGCTCCCTCTCTGTTGGTTTCTCCGGCCGTTCCCCTCCGTTTGTTTCCGGGTCGGAGGTGAAACTAAAGAGCTTCCTCCTCAGTCACTTACACCTACTGGTCTGCTCCTGCATGATGAAAGAGCGGATTAGAGGCCTTGCTGGCTTCACACACACCCTAAAAGCCCCGGGACGTCGGCTCGCAGCACATCTCGGCTGTTAAACGGCCACAGACGGGCCCTTAAAACGCCGCCATCTATTATCTATAAGCTCATTTACTGCCCAGTCAACTTTTTACCACGAGGTCGCCCAGAGGGGAGTGAGTGTGTGAGTGTGTGTGTGTGTGTGAGAGAGTGAGAGATGGAGCTTGTCAAAGTTAATCCCGAGTGCCGGCACTGGTGAAATCTGCCCGGCGACCCCCTCACTCACTAACACACACACATTGCCGGTGACCCTTTCGTCAGTAGTATAGCGGCAGTGAGTAAACACTGAGGTTATCAGTTGGCCTTCCTCCTCCCTCCTCCTCCTCCTCCTCCTCCCTCCATCCCTCTTCAGGAAAACAAACAGGGCGGCCATCTTGGAGATATCAATCTGTCAACACGGCCCTTCTGCCAGGAAGTTCAAGTAGTCAGCAGCGAGGGGGAGAGGCGGGGGGGAGGCGCAACTCTACCTCCCCGCGCTCCCTCCTCCTCTTCCCCCTCCTCCCACCCCCCCTTCTGCTCCTTTCAAGTGGCAAATATATCAGGGTGATTGGCGACGCGCACGGACACGCCCACCGCGCGCGAGCGAGCGAGCATGTGCAGGGAGATGAAACGTCCGGGTGTAAATGTGTTGGCATGTCGCGCTTTTAACCGCGCACGTGTGTGTGTGGGGGGGGGGGGGGGGGGGGGGGGGC
>JAUESE010000010.1:19329413-19339869 GCA_032274725.1 Malacoctenus triangulatus
ATCGGTCCAGCGCATTGGGCCGGCCCGGCGGGGCCACCCCCCCCCCCCCCCCACCTCACTTCCTCCCTTCTGTCTCGCTCTGCATTGGCCTCATTGAATCTTCCGCCACCGTTTTTTTTCCTTTTTAAAACCACGAGGTCCGTGGTGGTCCGCGGTGGTCCGTGGGCCCTCCTGCTCCGGCACAGTGCAGCCGTGCTAATAACACCTGACCAGAAGCTGCTCGCATGGCAGCTTTTTCTCCCTCCATGGGGCCTTTCAACTGGAGCCAGTGGAAATACAGCACTCCTGGAGGTGTAAAAA
Source organism: Malacoctenus triangulatus (assembly GCA_032274725.1). NCBI lineage: Eukaryota > Metazoa > Chordata > Actinopteri > Blenniiformes > Labrisomidae > Malacoctenus > Malacoctenus triangulatus. Next base: position 19,329,714 of record JAUESE010000010.1, read on the forward strand.
TAGTGTCAAATGTTAACAAAGCCAATTCTAAAACTGGGAGATAAGAGGAGAAAGGTGTGTGTCTGCATTGGAGGGGTGGAGGGAGGGTGTGTGTGTGTGTGTGTGTGTGTGTGTGTGTGTGTGTGTGTGTGTGTGTGTGTGTAGAGGGGGCTTTTGCATGCTGTTAGGAAAAGAAAGGAAATTCAGAGTTCCACAGTCTGCATATAAATATTCTATTAACTTCAGCCGGCTCCATAACGGCATGGCGGTGCGGTTATGCATTCAGTGCCTGGAATCTGAAATGAAATTATTGTGGGAGGTGGAGGTGGAGAGGGAGGAGGAGGTAGCGGCGGCGGCGGTGGCGAAATAGCCGTTTCCTTTCTTCCAATTTTCTCCTCTTCCCTCTTTCACCCTTTAGCCTTATCACGGGTGACACTAATCCAATTTCAGCTCTGCTTGTGACAGCTCTAACGTGGTTTTGTGTACCGATTCGAACCCCCCACCCCCTCACCCCCCCACCCACCCCCTTTCCATCACACCCTACCCCACGCCTCGTGTGCACTAACATAAACACAAGAGTCGTGCGCGCGCACCTCGGGAAGGTCACATACAGCGTCTCCAAACCGGGGCGTATAAACCGAGGCGATCGCTGTCTGGAAGTGATGCGTACAGTTGTCAACACACACAAAAACTCGCACTCTTCCTCCCTGGAAACCACTGTCTGGCTTTTTTTTTTGTGCGGCATCAGTTGTTCGACGATACAATAGCCCTTCAATCTGGGATTTTCCACGTCGGGAGTGAGACTGATTCGCTTCGTCCGGTCAGCAGTTTTGCGAAGATCCTGCTCAGAGTGACGTCTCCGAGGCTTCTTTGCTTCGATTTTTCCAAGATATCTCCCCCCCTCCTCTCCCTCCCCCCCTCCTCCCCCGCTCAGAAGTGAGCTGCCACCTCGGTGCCTTGAATTTCATTTGTGTTGCTCAACTTAAAATGACCGCGCAGCTCTGCAGCAGCAGCATTTTCTGTCCGTGAACGGCGACTCGGCTCCCCCACAACAATCCGCGCACTTAATGCCTCATTCAAGCGCTGACCCTTTAAACCGTGTTATTATACCGCAACACAATACCAGAGGTTCAGTCGAGGCAAAAGCTTCGCTATTACTTAAAAAGGCAACCTGGAGCCTGTCGCGGTTCGCCTCTCTCTTTTAGTTGGGAACGTCTCCACACTCTCAGAGAGATGTAGTGCTTTGTTTCACAGCACAACGCAGCCACCCTGCCAAGTTATTTGGCCTTGAACGTGTCTTTTGTACCCGCACATCTGCCTTATCGCTCCCGAAAACACTGGCTATACATCTTCTTTAGCTGGAACACTCACAGAAAGTTGCGTGAATCTAAACACGTGGCGGCATCGCGTCAGCGTCTCGCACCGTTGTTGGAGAAATTAAGTCTCTTTGCGGCGTCCGTGATGGATTTCTCCCCCCCGTTTGATTATTGAATCTCGGTGCAGAATTGCGAGATTAGAAACGAGCCCTCGGCTCTTTGATTCTGAGTGACTGACACCAAAGCCTGACGGTTCCCCATGATGGTTGAGAAATTGCATTGCAGCGGCTCGAAATGAGAAAAAAAAAAAAAAAATCCAACAGCTCGCAACGGGACGGACCAGAAATGGAAAGCGGTCGGAGGAATGTACCTTAAAGGTCCGACAGGGACGGAGTTACTGGTGTGAAATAACTGAAGTGTGTAACACAGAACAGCTGCAACACAGATATCTGAGATTTCATGAGAAGAACGTGACTAAGTAATGTTTTTAACTGCGATAAAGTCACTTTGCTTTGCTAAATGGACGAGCCAGTGACACATCTAGTTGTGAAACCACAGTTATTTGGTGTTTTTCTTCTTTTTAACTTTCCCTGAAATTGTGCCTCTATTATTTTTTTTTTTAAACTAATTTTGGTTGCATGAACCTTGTTCATGAAATGTTCTTGAATCAAACCTAACTGAAATCTGAAGTTCTTTATAAAAAGACTTTAATTTTAGGGTTTTTTTAAATGTCACATCGTTTTTGGAAAAGAGTCAAATGAGACCGGCTCGGCTGTCAGATTGTGGCTGCATCAGCGATAACTTTGCGTTCTTTCCAAAGAAAAATGAGGCACTCTGTTAATTTTTAGATGAGTGATCTGGCGTAGCACAAATTCTTTTTTTCTAAAAAAAAAAAAAAAAAGAAAAAAGAAAAAAAAAGGCTTTGTATCTTTGTATCAACAAAATTAAAGTTGCCAAGAAAGCATTCACTTTGGGCACTAAAAAGATAGTTTGGGTTATTTATCGTCGGGGTGTTTGAGGCACTTATCGGCAGTACAGTCGGTGGATGAAGGTCAGCGCGTCCTGACGGTGGAGAAGCCGGCAGCTGTAGACACAATAGCTGGCGTTCTGCGTCGGACGGGGTCAGAAACAAAGCATATTTAAGCCACCTATGAGGAAGACCACTTAAAAAATCAATACCGGTCCAGATGTACTCTACGATTAGGATACTGCCGCAGCGTTATGTGGTCTCCAGACGGCTCTTTCTGAGAGGAAACTGTATTGTTATAACTTTCAGTTCAAGGCCACCAGACGCCATTGACGGAGATCAGCGCTGTTACCTGGCAGAGCTTCGGAAAGGCAAGAGAAACCACTTACCTTGATTGGTTAATTTGTATTTTTGATGCCGCCACATTCGATGTTGTGACAGAAAATGTCAAGGTAGATTGATATAAAACGAACCAAACGGTAAACACAAGCAAACTGAGTCACAGACGCAGCAACTCTCACTTTCTGATGAGAACTGATCGCCTCGGTGAATAAAGAGCGCTGCCTGACAGCGAGGTGAAACACCGACGTTCATCTGAACTGAAACATACTCTCATGTCCGTCCTTATACCTGACTTCTTCACCCACTTCATCCGACTTTGCGTCAGAGAGGACACAAACACACAAGCATCTGCGGACAATTCAGAGCCTCCAATCAAACCAAGAAGCCTGAATTTGGATCGCAGGACAGAAAATTGATTTGGACACTTAACCAGCGCGGCCTCACCTCGTTCGGCGGCCTCGATTCACTCCACACTATAAGTCATTTTCGAAACTTTTACTCCAACTCACACTTCAGAGGGGAACAGCTGCCCTGCCAGGTGCTCGCGCACCCATCGTGAGTCACTTTCAAGGGCAGCTTGTAAATAGACGGGGATGAGATGGGCGCTCGAACTGCGAACCTGCTCCGCCAGCTGAGCCACCGTTGCCACAAAAAAAAAAAAAAACGCAGTAAAATCCACAGGATTACTCTCTCACGGGGAGAAAACGCAAACTTTTCACTGTGAGGCCACAGTACAAACCACTTCATCGCTGCACGGCTTGGAATCTGCTCTCCGACACTAAAATCACACTCTGAAGCGTGCAGAACAAGACGTGTTGTAGGTCCTAGTGCGGCTCGAAAGTGAAGACTTCTTCAATCAACAGCATACTTCTTGCAGAAGTAGCTCATTCAACTCCACTCAAAACGTCTGAAATCTCCCTTTAAATCAGAGCCGCGCTCCAGAAAACAAAATCCTACCAAGTCCAAGTCAAAAACATCACATTTAAAACAAGACAGTCACACAGAAAATATGCATTTCTATATTTTATGCACTACTATATTTTGAAGTCTATTTATCCTCTTTTAAGACAGAATTTTCACTTCTTTATTGGCAGATTTTTTGTGCTTATTTTCAGCCAAAACAATCTTGAACGAGCTGCTTTGCAACTCAAATAAGCAAAAAAAAATAAATCTGCGAATGAAACAAGTGAAAATTAACACTTTAAACGAGACAAACAGACCTTGAAATGAGCAGGAGGAATGTTACCTTTAAGGTGATGATGTCCTATTTTAAGTGCGATGAGATTTTTTTTGATTTGAAACGAGTACAGTCTGCAGCTTTTGTTGCTGTTCGCCGTGTGGACTCTGTCTGCTGACAGACTGCGCGGCACTGTGTTGATTTCACACCTGGACCGTGTGTCGGGTGAAGCGAGGACACGGCGGGCGGTTGGAGGGATTTCACGGCAGAAAAATGAATTGCGATAATGGCGATCGGTGCTTAATTCATTTGCTCTTTTTAATCTGTTTTCTGTCTGTGGGGTTTTGACATTAACAGGCTTTTTATATGTAATTTGCTGATCTGCCATCTGCCCACACTGATTTTTATGGGCCAAACAGCCCACACTGGACTGAACCAAACCAAAAAGCACATAATTGTGCACATTGTTGGCGAGTCTGGCGGCAGCACTGTTTTTATTTTATGCTAAAAAATCAAGATGTGACTTGACATCTAATTTGGAAAACGACACTCATTTGGAATATTATACATTGCGGCGGCCGTGCCTCCTTTAAATGATTTCCTCAGACTTCCTGGGTTGGGTTCCCCCTTCTCGCGGGCTCCTGAAGTGGCAGCAGACCCAGTTCCAGTCATGAAAGGCTTCCTGCCTCTGTGAAGTGGAAGGCGAAGCGTCTGCGCTGGGAGAGTCTTTGTGAAGCCGAGCAAAGTTGAACATTTTTTTTTTGTTTTTCCCATAACTCGGGCGAGTGCTGAAGACAGCACTTCTTCTTCAGCGGCTTCGCTTCTCAACAAGTAATTTTACGGTGACCACGCAAAACAGACGGCACAGAGAAAGGACAACAACACACCGTGTTACACACTCATCTGGTGCCTTTTTGGTCGCCCCACACGCACTCACACACACACACGTTTGTCAGTGTACACACTCAATTCGCATGCGCGCACATGCACCTTTCAGCACATCATTAAACATCCCATTTCCTATTCTGATTCCTCGAGTTTCCACTGGGAATCGTTCGACAATTGCGAATCCTGGCCCCCCCCCACCCCCAGAGAAGTCGCCTTTGCTATTTTTTTTTGCTTTTTTTTTGCACCGCTGGGTTTCGTTTTCTAAATGGAAAGCGAGGCAAGGTCATGGAGTCTTTGTCGAGATACTCGGCGGAGGACACGGCACGAAAACAAATGGCGGCGAAACAAAAAGCCGACATCATCTTTCGCAGCGAGGGGGGTAATTGCATCACAAAGAGGTAAAATTAAAACAGGGTCACACATCCAGGCTGTGGCAGGCCTGCTTCTCTGTGTGTGTGTGTGTGTGTGTCTGTGTGTGGATATTGTTACCAACACACAAGCCTCCGATGGTGAAGGAGCTCAGTCAGCGTGCGAGTGTCGTAAATCATTCACACAACAACGCGGCGGCGTCTTGGAGATCCCGGCTGAAGCATTGTTTACAGTGGAATAATGGATGAACCTCGCTTTCACTCTTAACCACATTCGTCACAAACTGTCATGTGGCTCAGCCTGAAACTCCAGAAGTTGGAGGAGCCCGTCGGTGGCAACGGTAATAAAAACGCGTTGTCGCCAACGGGCTCGGCCAAGTCTGCAGCCACTCGGTTGTTTATACTTTGGCCAAATATCACAACGTCTGAGTTCATCACGCCCATTAAGATATTCTCAGGACATTTGTACTGATATACAACTGTAAATATATATATCGATGATACTCAAAGTATCAACAGCTTCAGGTGTGTGTTTGTCAGGCCCAGTGATTGGCAAAATTACAGCTACTCTGTCTAAATTGATAAAAGTGGGGAAAAAAAATGATCCTTTATTAAAGTACTTCTGGGAAATTACTTCTCCGTATGCAACCAATCTTACTTATGGTGAATTTCAGACTAATTGTACATCGTTGGAGCAGCGCCATCGCGCCGCAGGGCGTCCAGGGGGCAGTGACGGTTAAGCGCCTTTGCTCAAGTGCTCTCGGCGGTGGTTTGGTTTGGTTGGAAGGAAACTAGAAGGTAAATAATTTGTGGCTCGAATGCAGAAACAAGAGGGAGGATTTTTTTATTTTACCTGTAGTTGGTGTTTATTGTACCTCAAAGGAACTGGAAGGAAAATCGTCGTCTGCGACTTGTGGTGCTGCAGCACACTGGAGCAGCGGAGGACAATTTCAGCCATCAAAAGCATCAGCAGAAAGTGTTTCATTTGGATAATAGACTTTTTCAAAGCAAGAGCTTCTGCCACCGTTCTCATGCAACGTCTCTTTGATAGAAAGCGACACGTTTTCATCGTCTCAAATCTTTGCAACACAGTGAAACTTTCAGTGTGTTTTCAGGAAGTTTTGTTTTTTGTTTTGTTCGTTCTGGAAATGTGCAATTTTACCTTGTGAGGAGGTTTTGTGTTAGCAGGACAACTGAAAATGTTCCCAACAGATTCTGATGAAATTCGCAGGATGTGTGACGGTTGGTCCCTAAAAACAGCTGCTTGTCACAACATTTTGGTGGAGAGTTAGAAGAGTTCGTGGCCCTTTGAGAAAGTCCAGCGTACGCGAGGTTGAAGCAGGAGAAGTTAAAGTGTCCTGACGGATGTTCGCTCGCTGCGAGTGCTTCAAGTTTACTGTGTTTCCCCTCAAACCAAAGTCTGAACGAGGGAACATAAAAAGACCCGAAAGAAAAAAGGAAGAAAGGACGCGAGGAGAACAGATTGAAGGAGACTCGTGCACAATGAAATATATCAGAGCGTTTCATCCCAGAACAGCGGGGGATCCGTTCGATATTACAGCGATGAGGGGGAATTGTCCTTTAATCTTGGCAGCCTGCAGCAGAGGACAGGTCATCTGGCAGCTGATGAGTCCCAACAGAAACTCTGAAGCGTGGCGAGCTGGTTAAACACCCCCTGCTGGATAAACCTACGCGGTGCCTCCGTCCAAGAGCTCTTTAAAAGGGCCTGAGTGTGTCTGAGCCCTCTGCAGACCTCCTCCTCCCCGGCGCCGGGGCCCAGTGGCGTGGAGCCGGCGCTGGATCCATAATCCTCCGTCTCTCTGAAGGTTTTCTTTCTGGAGCGGCAGATGAGACGAAAATATGAACTCGACTCCGGCCGGCCGTCCCTCTGCAGTGGGAGGTCTTTTTATCATTCATGGCAACGGGCAGCTGGCAACACATCTTTGCAGCAATGTCACTGAGAAAGAAGTTTGATGTTTGAGGGCAAAGCTGCTAAAGACAGAGAGGGCAAGCGAGGAGAAGCCGTGTCGTGTTTGATTTCCCTATACATGACAGGAACTTCACGCCAGGACAGAATTGAGTTAGTTGGGCCGGCGTACGAAATGGAAATATGTAAATAGCTGAATGACGCAATGATTCCAGAACTCGAAGAACCTATATGGAGTTTCTGGTAATAGAAAATGTGAGTAAGGATAAATTCACCTGCTATTCCTGGATCGCCTCAGACTGAATCCACACCGAGACGAGATTTAACGTAGAAAGTCTTCGTGTCAACGTGATATCACATCCGTCTTTAATTTCTAATATGCTCTTTGATTTTGTAGATTAAAACTTTTTTTTCCTCCTTTGGGATAATTTCTTGAGCTTGAAACTTTCCTCCTATACGACTGGATGCGACGGCGACGCTCCAGCAACCCGTGAAATCTGTCCACAGAGTGTTTACCGCCTTTTGTTGTTCTTGTTCCCGTATATGCTCGAGTCATTTCAAGAATAATGAGCATCTTAAGAGCTCGCGTTCAATACACAGATAGATGCACATTGTTTTGTTGTAAAACTCATCAAAATCGTGTGAGACATTGTCGACTGTGAAATGAGGTTGTCAGCCAGAATGTGTGTGGTGGGTTTTTTTTTTTCTTGCCCTTCGTAATGTGTGAATTTGTTTGCATGCCAACGCAGATAAGATGCTGCCGTGTGTTTTGCCAGCGCGTTCGATGTATCGCTGCGCGGCTGGTTTTGGACGCTGCGAGGCCGCGGCGCTGCCAAGTGATTGGGTCTTAGCAGGCATCTCCTCGCAGGCGGTAAATGGAGACCAGATTGTTGGTCTCATACGTTTAAACTCATTAATGAGATGCGTGCTAAAGTGCCAAGATGCTCGTCTCCGTTCAGCCCCTGTAGAAAATGTGATGATATATGCAGGCTGGAGGTGAAACGTACACGCGGTGTCAGTGAAACCGTCCTGCTTTCACCACGGACCTGCAGGAGGCTCCGCTCAATTACAAACTGATGCGTTTATAATTACACTTTGGATGTTTTGTTTGTGCGGATTAAAGCCCAAAGCGTTTAAATTTCAGTTCTACTAATTTGGACAATCTGTCTGAGGTTGTGCCAACATAATGAAAGCATAAATCGCTTTCTGGCATGTTGGGAGACATGTGAAAAGACCGTATGTCAATGTTATGGTATAAGCAAACATAAGTACAAAGATAGATCATTGATTGACACGGCAGATAGCTCGATAGCTTGATAGAAAGCGAGATAGACACATAGATAGACAGAGTGCTTTCAAGTCTCACACATTGAGCGTGAGAGTCACACAAATGAACTTTTAGTTTCATGCCAAGCTGCAATTTCCTCATGTTGTAAAAAATAACACTTATTTGTCGCTATTTTCTATAGTGCAACACGGTTGCAGTCACATGTGCTAAATCCTGTCCCCAGCAGCAGTTCTGCCAACTTGATGAATTTCAGGATCCTCTTGGTGACTTTTTTTTTTTAATCAACAGCAACTAGCAACAAATCTAGAGACTTTTACTCGTGATTTGGAGACTGTGAAGTGAAAGCATGCATCGCTCCACAAACTGTGGCTACTCGATTTGGTGAATGCACGCGCAGCTGGTCTGCTGTCAACACCACTACACAAACAAACTGAAGAGCAAAGTGGCTGATCACGTTCTGACAGACTGCCAATCAAGTGAAGGAGGGGGAGTTTGCAAAATTTCACCTCCGATGTTTCTGAAAAGCTGACAGAGAGACATCGAGAGATAGACCACTAAACTCATTCAACTCATTCTTTTCCCTCACTTTGTTCAACTTCTGAATGTTTCCCATTGCTGTTTCTTTGTCTGAGGCATGCACTAATGACTTATGTTGCAAAATGACGAAGATCAGCGTAGGCACTGATGTGAGTTCAGAGCAGCTCATTGGCTGCATGCAAAACAGCACACAGGGAGCTGCATGACTCATGCTTCCCTCTCGCTGCCTGCCCGTATCTGCAGACGAGTGCGTCGGTGCAAGTGTAATGAGGGGTGGCTAATTTGGACTACTTGACATTAGCAAATCTTTGAAAGTAGAAAATACTGCAACCAGATCTTTTACTTGCAATTTTCGAAATAACAAACGAGACAGAAGTAAGCTGTGCTGACAGAGTGAGGAAACGTCACCAACGAAGCTGCATTCAGCAACGCTCATTCTCTGGCCTGCTCGGGCAGAATAAACCTCCACCACGAAACACATTGTCAATTACCACCACAAGTCCAGCTAACTCTACGAGCGGAGCAAATACTACAGCTCGCCATCAAGAAATCACGCCCTCTCGATGCGTAAAAGCGCTTAGCAACAAAGAGCGCATAGCAACAACGGGCAAATGGCAACAATGAGCCTTGTGAAGACCAACTGCCAAGTCACCCGTCTACTGACAAACCAACAAAAGCCATCTGACCCTATTTCAGTTCACCAAAATGTAATCACATTCTACTTGTACCATCATTGCTACGCTCTGAGTGAAGAACCCGAGCAGAGACTGTGGCACGGGGACTGACGGGACACAGGTGGAAACAATGAAAGCTGATATCAGATCACTCACAGGTTGCTTCTCAATAAGTGTGCTTTGTGTCCTCGCTGACTTGTTAAACGTCACCACTCACTGACAGAGTACTGATCCAATTCAAAGTTTGATCGGAACAAGTTGCTCCGCCCCTTTTCACTGAGGATATGTGATGCATCCCCATCAGCATCAGCACTGTGATGGCAGAGAAGAGAACTGCCAAAAGTAAAGATAAAACAAACTCCAATTGAGCAGTTAATGGTTTTTAGGGATTGTTGGAAGAGATGAATTTTTTTAATTTGTGTAGAACTCAAAAGAGGCAGATTTTTTATTCCAAAAACGTTTTGTTGTTATTTGAATGCCTTAAAAAAAAGAAAAAATCATGTTATTTTGATTTCAACTGAACTTGTCACAACATGTCCACAACTGTAACTGAAGAACACCACGGCGATGACATCACGGTGACATCATAGAAGGTTGCCATGGTGAACATTCCGGCGAGCTTTGATGGTGGTCACCTGATCGGAACACTGACTTAGCTAGCAGCAGAGCTGACTTGCAGCATTCGCCAGCAGC
>JAUESE010000010.1:19350156-19364428 GCA_032274725.1 Malacoctenus triangulatus
ACAGTGTTGTTTTATGTCTTTAAAGTTATCTTATATCACATCACCGTGTTCAGGATGACAAAGAGCCCAGTGTTCGCTCTCTCTCTCTCTCTCTCTCTCTCTCTCTCTCTCTCTGTCTATTTATGAACATATACCACCCTGCACCCACAAGCCTACTCCAAGCCTCTCTCCTATTCGCGGCCTCATCCCGGATTCCTCCTCCTCCTCAGCGTGACCTGGACGTTTCTCACCGTTTAGACTTGTAACAGTATCGATTCACATGTAAACAGGATGTGGCTCCCATTCTCCCATGGTGCAGCTTCACCTTAACTCGTATATCAATACGTCAATGCTCCATCCCGGCACTGCCGCAGCGCACACCCACAAATTGATATCTCGCCGAGGGTAAATGAACACGTGCAGGTATAAACGCGGAATAACTGTGCATGTGCACAAACTTGAGCCTGGCTGGACTGTGCATGCATCCGTTTCTCTCTCTCTACCAGCCGAAACCTGGTAGAACCGACTTCCTGCTGGCCTGCAACATCAGTTTGGCAGTTTTGAACCACAACACAAAAAAAAAAATAATCAATGAACTCATGAATCATCTTTGGGGCTTTTTTCACCAGCATGTTTGGCTCAATTTGACCTGAAACTACTTGGTTTTGTTGAGTTTTTTTTTACTCACAAGGTGAAATAATCTTATTCAACTCAGTGAAATCAAGGTGACTCAACTCGGGCAAAAAACAACCAGAACTGAGTAGAGTGGAGTGGAGGAGAGGCGAGTGGTGCTAAAACTGTGCGATGGAAAAGCAGCTGGTACAATGAAACATGAGATTTGATGGGTACTTCAAATGTACTCGGCTACCTTTGAGAATCTGCCCCGAGTCTTCGTCTCTGTGATGGACCAGCGTCCCGTCCAGGCTGCACCCTGACTCCGTCCTAAGCTGGGACAGGCGCCAGCCTCCGTGACCTCGGTCGGGCTTTAAGTGCCCACAGAAGATGGATGGATTGACGTGTCCCCGGGTTCCTTCAGGATAATCAATAGAAAAGCACCGTTCATGCAGGTTCCAGCAGCACAAGGTGCTTCACAGATGAGTGACAAGACAACGGGACAGGTGAGGCGAGGACAGCGGAACAACAGGACAGGAAATGAGTCAAGCTGAATTATAAAGCGTGATAAAAGTGATTGATGAGACCGAGTGAAATAAAATCTATGAGAAAGGAGCTATAAGAAGAGAAAGTGGAAGTAAAAATGATAAAGAAGTTAAATAAATCTGACAAAGATGGAATAAAACAGAGTGTAGCTGTGATACGAGATTACAAAGATGATATAAAGTGGAAAAAGTTAAAAGATTTTGAAAAAAATAGCAAAGAAATTTTATCAATATTAAATAACTTGTGAAATTTAAGTAATATTTTTAATAAAGAGAGTAGACTATGTAACAATACGTTAGACTAAACCTGATATAAATGCAGCGCGTATGAATGTTGGATGGATAAATCAAGCTTTGCAAATTATTCCTATTTCTTAATGCATTATTTTCATTGGGCCACAATATGACAGCAGGTTGTTTATTTGTTTACAGGTGTCTCTAAACAGGAGCAGATATTCCTGACTGGTGCCACCTGCTGGTGAGCTCCAGAAGTTCAAACTGGAAACAGCATTCTGCAGCTTGCAGGGGATTTTTTTATTATTCTTTATTAGTAACGTTTTGACTTTAAAACTTTCACTCCAGAATTGTGTTGCTCTCCTCGGATCTGGACACATAATGAAGCTGCTCCTTCCTTACAGAGCTGGATGGGTTTTTTTTTTGCTCCAAACACTCTGATGTCTTTGCGTACTTCACCTCGCCTGTTGCTGTCTGAGACGCGCCATTACGCTGTAAGTCATTCGCTGCGTGTTCGACTGCAGCCCGGCGCCCTCGTCTAACTACTCGGAGACCACTCGCACTTCTCCTGCTCTGCTGAGGCGAATTGCTCGGCAGTTCTGATGCTTATCATCAATTTCAGTTTGGAGGGTTTTTTTTTTTAATGGCTCTGTCTTATTTCACGCTGAAAGGTGGATTATATGCATTATTCACATTCTAATATTGTGGCGATATTACAATTTCTCCCTCACCTCTCTCTCCACCACATGCACACACAGCCACAATAACTCCCCCCCCCTTCACGCACACACACTCGCTCTCGCCTCGTGGTGATGAAATATGTGCATACTGTTTACAGCCTCATAAATTGAGGATGCAGACTCAGACATAAAAGATTACATAAAGCAATTCCTTGTGGTTATTTTTCTCGGTTCATTTTCCTCGCATGGAAATGAACTTCGGAGTTTCTCCTCCCCGAGTCCCCCAGTGCGGCTGCACGAACCCTCCGACTCGCTTGCCAAGTCGCGGCAGAAAAGTATTACAAACAGGAAAAGCACAGCGAGGCGCCGTGGGCAGGGAAGACAGTTTTTCCCAGTTCCTGTGCCGTGTAAAGAGAGGTGCAGTGCAGCGCTCTTGTAACCGAGGGCCTTGGAGGCCCCTCAAAGCGAGAGGAAGACTCGCCCGGCCGACTACAATCTATTATTGAGTAGCAGATCAAAGCTGGAGGAGGACGAGGGGCACTGGCAGGCCGGCCGGGGTCGACGGGGTTCATCTCAACAGGTTGGAGGGGGAAAAAAAAAAAAAAAAACTCAGCGGAGGAGGAATTCAGTCGTTTTATATCGCCGTTACGGCGGGAGGTTTTAGTCAGAGGCCCAGCTGCAGGTTGGAGGAAAAACAGAAACTTTTGACACTTTTCCACAAGCGCCGACTCGGATTTACTCAGGATTCGCGGTTTTGCATTAGCCGATACTTCCTGTCGAAACATCCTTTTTTAGTACCTGCTCAGAGTTTTCGAATAAGCCGAGTTGAGCTGAAAATATGACGTCAACGGGAGTGGACGCCAACAGATGAGTCACGGCAGAAGTGAAAGTCCTTATACGGACCACCACCCAGAATTAGCCAAAGTCTTACCATGTAGATTTCAAGTCAGAAATAATCTTTTCACCCTTAAAAATGCCACAATATCACAACTTTGACTATTTATTGCAAAAGAGCCATTTGTATTTTCTTGGAATAGAACAAAAAGGTCTTAAATAAGCTGCAAAAACATGAATACTTCAGCTGGTAATGTCTTAAAAGTTGTGCCAGGAGGTTTTGTTTTTGGGAACGTTCGTTTATGGGATTTACTTCAACTGCATCGTCTGATGATCCAGAATGGTGAAGATTGACATTTCTGTGGTGTGTTTAAAGCGTGTGTGGCCCTTTAAGAGAGTTTCGCGTGCAAGAGGTTGAAGCAGGAAATGTGTCTTGGCTGATTTTTGCACTCTCCACCTGCTTGTAGTATTAAGTTTGATGAGACATTGAGTTCAAATATGAAAAATCGACATGATGAGGTTTAGATTTTTGCACTTTTTTCCCCCTGAATAGGCACCTTGTTTTGGTGTTGTAAATAAATGTCTTTGCCGTTAAATGGTGTCACGCCTTGCGGAGTCGACCTCAGCCACATTGAGCGATTCGACTGGAGGTAATAAAAGTCTCTCCTTTTTTAAGGCTCCATAAAACCAGCAGGTTTTCATCCACACACTTGGTATTCACGGATGTCTGACACTTAACATCTACCCTCAAATTGCAAAAAGATCATGCACCACTACAGTATTTCTGCACCTCGTACAGTGTTAAGACATTTGAGAGATTCAGCAAACACACAAGATGCAACAACCCGGCTCCAAATGTGAGCACTTGCTGTGAATGCAGAAGGAGGGAAAAAAAAAAAACACACTCTACATAGAAAAGCCTCCAGCAACAAATTGAGCATCTCCTGATTTGTATTCAGTCTGAATACCAGTTTATTTTTATGTGCTAGCCATACTTGAGGCAGGCAAACTACAGGGTAATATTCAAATACGAGACCTCGCATGATTTAATAGACGGATAGAAATTGAGTGTCAAGGTAGAAGCTGAAATATGCAAAAAATGTAGAGTTTTCCGCCTCAAAAAGAAAAACCGTCTTTAATATCAGTGACTGTCACTGTGTGAAAAATTCATTTTGGGGTTCTGCGTGATTTTTATGTGTCCCCCGTGCCCGCCGTCCTTAAAAAAGACAGACTGCAGTTTCCGAAAGCGCCGACACCAGCAGACAAACACGCTGCAGACACGCCGTATGCATTCTGCATGAACATCTGGACGACACCTGCCATCTCTTGCTGCATCGCTTTATTGTGTTAATCCGCCGAGCTAAATTCGTCATCTCGGGTTACAGTGTATCAAAAGCGACTTTGGGAAGGGGGGGGTAAACAACAGCAGCACCCTGTTTCTGTGGCTCGGCAGGGAGGAAAAAAAATAAAAAACTAAATCCGCATTTTCATCTTTTATTGCCGTGTTTACTCTTTTTGCCCTCTGAGGTAAAATATCCATTTTTGGAATCAGCGAGAGAAACGGGAGCACTGCCAATATCCCATTATAGAAAAAGAAAACACAGGGTTTTTGTTGTGCTTTTTTTAAGCCTTTCTTCCAGATTATATATTAGTTTTGGCTGCTTTTTACCAACAGTGATAATGTTTCTACATCAGCTGCATAGTTAATGAGGGCAGGCGTGCAGAGATAGCACGCTCGCCCATAACCTTTCTACCCCCTCTTTTTGACATAACTGGATCGATAAGTTCATACAAAATACTGGAAATATAAGGGCAAGAAGTCACAGTCCACCTCCCCGTGACCTTTTAGGAGGGATCCAGTAACGCTGCATCTGAAAACACCTCACGCTGCGGCGCGATGCTTCGGCGTGGGACTGCACACAAGTAAGATGCAAGCAGATCAGACTGAAGCAGGGCAACAACAAAAAAAACAAAACAACACAAAAAAAGTGTTGCATCACAGCGCTTGTGGTCTTCTCGACCTGCTCCCTTTGCTAAATAGACCTGTTTGTCAGCCGGGGGGGGTGGGCGGGGGGGTCCTGTCAGGGGCTCTGATGCCATTAATATTTGATGGGGCTCGATAGAAGTAACCTTTAAGGCATCCCACTGCTGTACACTCCCGGATGACCTTTTGTTTTTTAGCTGGACTCCTTCCTCCAGTAACTAACTCGTCCCGATGCTGTCCGGACGAGGTGTGCACGACGAGACCTGGAGACAAATAGTATTTAAAATAGTGCAACAAGAAGTAAAGAGTCTCCCCGTTTGTCTTTGGACTATAGCTTTTTTTTTTAACATACCACATTTTTCGACAAAACCAGAAAGGTTTTTCTTTAAATTTGATAAGAAAAGGTCAACAAGCTGCATGACAGAAGAGGAAGTCTTTCTGTAGCGTTGGCATGTTTTCCCCATTTGTTCGTGTTCTCCAGGTACTTTGGTCCCCCCTCTACTGTTCAAAACATGCATGTGAGGTTGATTGGTCTCTCCAAATTGTCCTGAGGTATGCATGTGTGTGTGTGTGTGTGTGTGTGTGTGTGTGTGTGTGTGACAGTAGACCTCTTGTGTTTGCTCTGTGAATGACTGACAACCTGTCCAGGGCGTCGCCTGTCTTTTTGCTCAACGTCAGCTGGGATTGGCTCCAGCACCCCGCGGGCTGAAGACATGAAAAACAATCTGGAGCTGCCTTTCCAAAGCTGGGCTGTGGCACCACCTTAGGTAGGGGGCGCCAGAAGCTTTGCCTGCATATTTCTAAAGCCCAACTGCTTAAGTTTCGCCACAAACGAGTCTTATTTTATCAGACTTGTTGAATTAAGTGACGCTATTTGTCCCATTGAAAGGGAAAAATGGAGTCGTTTGTTTTGGAGTGGGGAAGTCAAACATTTCTATTACACTGTATTATGTTCACAGTTTTGACTTTTGCGGAGCACAAAAGTTCAGAAATGTGAAAAGTTTCGATTTCAAGATCGAATGTTTGTGTTGTTTTCCAGCAGAACTCGGTTCCCACGATTCGCACCGGTTTCTTTTTCAACTACAATTCCAGCGGAACGTCGCGGCACTCGCTGCTTCGCCAGAGTCCCCGTTTGATTTCCCGAGAGGCCGAACCAGCTGAACACAATTACTTCAAGATTAATGTCAAAAAAACTAAAGATGTGATCACAGCTCTCGGCTGAGATGCTGCCAGACTCCTGCCAGCTGACTGAAGCCTCGCATATTACTCTTCAACAGATTGAGTCCACTGAAACGTGACATAAACCACCTTATTTCTTTCTCTTTTTTAATCAATCCCCAAAAAACTCAGAGTTCAAGCGTCATCAAAGAATACTGCATTCACTATAGAACATAGGAAGAACTATAAGCACAGGAAGCTTAGTTTTTGATTCAGCAGCAGTGAAATTCTTCCCGAAAGTCCGACAGAAATAAAGTCCACCGCTCCGCAGCTGCTCAACACCTCCAACTTTTTGTATCACTAACAAGCTCACCTGTTGGCTTGCACAGAAATGTCCTCGCCGCACCTTTGTGACTGAGGGGCCCGCACACAGAGCCTCAAGTTTTCTGTCTTGTGACTCACAAGCTGAAGTGGTTTCATTGTAAGCGCGTGTGTGTGTTCAGACTGTTCGCGCCAGAGCTTCTTTTCTCGCACAGCGCGCGCCGTCACATTCAGCCTGACAACACCGGTAAAGAATCCATCCTTTTTTCATTCCTGCTTGATCTAAACCAGGTGCCACAGAGGGCATCGCCGCCCAACATCCACCTACACACAACGATGGGCAATTTTGAGACACCTGTTGATCTAACAAGCATGTTTGTGAGCTGTCAAACTTGGAAAGTCGACACATGGAGCCTGTGAATGCTGCATGCAGCCAATAAAAGTTCTACCAAAAACTGATGAATTATTTTCCAAGCAAACTAAAAATAATAAGGCCTAAGGTCATCCTCAAGAGAAACAAAACCCTGGACAGATTGTTTAGTGTTCTTTCTTGGCTTGGAGTTACGAAAATCTATAGGAGGATGACATAATGATAAACATTTACCAAAAAAAGAAAGTTGTGCATTTCTGAGAGATACATTTACAGATGCACATTTGGTGCTTGTCCAATATATGCAACACAAAACACCAAAATATAACACATCTTGTACATCTCTCACAGATGCTCTTTGAACATGAATGTCGACAGATTTATTCAATTTCAGACAATAAATTTAAAAATCCAAGGCGATTTGCAACATGTACGCTTCGGTGGTCTGATAAAGAATCTCATAAATCTAACATTTACATGATGTAACAGGAGAATTAGTGTGCTGAAGTTCAGTGTCACCTTTTGTTAAACTTTACAAAAGTGTCGACCAACAAGAGTGCCAGTCTCCCCAAACAACTCAATGGCTGCCGCTCTTTACACAGCGTAAGAGAGCCAGGAGACGAATGGGTGTAAAATAGCTGCAGGAGCTGCTGGATAATGATTTTATTTCATTCTCTGTGCAGTGTCCAGCAATACTGTGGCAGATTGTTCGGGGAGTGGATGTGTTTGTGCCATTGATCTTGCCCATCTGATAAGGAAACCCAGCGACAGGCTGTTAACCTCGAACAGTGGGAGCATTAATCCATTTCAAAATATCCCGCTGCTTTTTGCTTTGCTCTGCTCGGTTTCTCCTGTGCTGGCACACGGAGGTGAAACAGCAATAAACTACCCACACCTGCCGCCAACCCACCTCTTTTATTTTTTTTGTCCAAATGCATGCTTGTTAGTGGTTCTATGAAATGCAATCAAAAGTTCTGATGAACCTTCAGAAACATGTTGTTATCAGTCAAAGGAAAAGAAAAAATAAAGGACTGTGGCCGTTTTTACTACAGTCCACAAAATCACATTTGTTGGAGGCAACAAGGCCTTCATCCTGCTGCGACTTTTTTTTCTCCCCCCCCCACTGGTGGCACATTTAATAGAGAGAATTCATCGCCCTACAGCGGTTTACAGGCCTTTTCAGTTAACAGGTCATCCCGTTTCAAATGTTTACCACTGTAATGAGAAACGGTCGCTGTGAAAACCATTTAGCTCGGGGCGTGCCTGTAGAAACATACAGGATTGGCCACTAATAGATTTGTTATTGGAAGCTGCATTGAGGGATTTTTTATCATTAATGGGTGTGTTTTAAAAAGAGCTGAAGGTTAATGGAAAGCGCCTCCAGGCAAAACATCAGATCACTTAACATCAAGGAAAGGGTGCTAATGAATTCTGTGACTCAAAGCTGCTTTGTGATTATGGTATGTCATTATAGGTGTGTGCCACGTACCAACACATGGAATCTGATGTAACTGTTTCCAATTAAACTAAAGTCAGGGGAAAGTCAACCAGACGGCAGCCTGAGTGACGACTGTGGGATTTCAGCACTGATTTGAAAGCTTTAATAGATGAGTAAAATAGCAGCGTGAAATTATAAATGTTGTGCACCAGCAACCTGAAATTAGAAATAGTCTGGCCTGAGTAACTTTTGAATTTAAGCTTTTTTTCCCTCCTTTAAATCAAGTTTATCCGATAATAAATGATGAAATTAACTCGGCACTTCTTGCTTCTGTTGTTTTAAACATCTCAAGCACCATTCACCAAAATGCTTCTTGAGTAATTTACTTAACTTAGCACTGGAGCCAAAGTGCAATTTAAGCAGGGGATTTGGGGATATCTAAAAAAAAAAAGCAGGTGCTTTAAGAACATATGGCGATATCTGATTAAATGTGGACATGAAGTTGTCTTAATTTTTAAAGGCAGCAACGGCATTAATCAAACTTTTCTTTCTAATTTAAAACCCTTTCTAAAGTCAATTCAAACAGTATATAGCTATTTTTATCAGAACTTTAAAATTTAAGTTTTCTCAGAAATTGCAAATTGTTTTTGACAGATAATTTGGTAGAAATGCAGGTATGTGTCTGCACTTGCTCACACCATCATTTCAAAAAAAACCCAACAGATATAATTAAATATATTTCTGTTAGAAAAAGTTACAGTCAATATGCGATAATTTCAACTGACTCTTTACGAGCAAACATAATACAGATGCAACTTGTGCATTATTAGAAAATCCTGCAAAAGACAATGCCATTTAAATTGCTCAAAACATTATTATTGACTGAATTCCCCATTAAAACAGAGAAGAATCAGCCCTTCGTTCTTCCCGGTTGTAGGCCCACGGGGTACTGCGGGAATGCTCAAACTAAGCAATCAAAGCCGTTAACGGCCGATGAGAGTCACTACTTAACACCAACACAAAACACCGCCTGAAAAAAACGATGCGCTTCTAAAAATCCTAAAACAAAAACGCAAACAACTGCAGGACAGTAAACAATTTCAAAACATCCGACAGACGATTAAAAATGACAAATGTTGCCGAGATGCCACCGAATCTTACCTCACTCCGACGGCTCCGAACATCATGGCGGCGAAACTCGTTACGAAAACAACGTCCATTGTTGCGCAGTCCTGCCAAGTCCGGCACACAACAAGGCGGGCCGAGAGAAAATGGCCGTTAAAACGTCTTCAAATTCAACGTAAGAGCCCGAATGAAATAATGATAATAATAATGAAAAAACAAACAAGAAAACAACAGAAAAAAAGTTCATTTGTCGTTCTAAACGTATTTAGGGTGTTTTTTAAAACTCACTTTTTGTCCCTCCCACAACGCCGTTCCTCTCCCTCACAGCGTCAGTTACGTTTACGCGCGTTAATTTGGCAAATTAGGCGATGACGTAATTTAGCGACTTCGAGAACAGCCTTTCCTCACAGAAGAGATGGCGACACCGGACTGAACATGGATCTTGTGAAACTACTTTGCGACCGTTGGAGTCGAATTTTTTTTTTACTTTTTTTGGATAAATCAGGACTTCCACGTTTGGAACCGCATCGACCGGACCACTTCGTCCATATCTGAAAACGGTAAAACGAGACACTTCAACCAGGACAGGTTGAAAACGATGCTAACGGCTAACGGACCAAACAGCCAACGCCCTGGCAACGGGCCGCCAAGGTCACCGAGAAGTCTGCGCGCACGAGGGACCGCTGAGCCTCCGTCCTCAGGAAGGGAACGTCACCGGTGAGTCCGATTTGTTGTTATACTTGTTTGTTGTTGGTTTGGAGACACAGAGGTTGACAAACAGGCATCAGAAGGCGGTTTGGTGGTGTAAATATTATTATGTGGAATTATCGACAGAGAGGATTTTCCGTGGAGTTTGAGCAAGTTGTTGTGCATTGTTTGTTTCATCTTCATGTAGGTGAGTCTTGATATAATGTTATGGGGCTTCCTAAACACTTGTTGAGAGGTTCAAATGCTCCATAAGCAACAGGCCAGCCTTTATTTGCAGGCATAGTGCATTTTCTTATTGTTGAAAAAAATAAAAACTCAAAATACACTCAAAACTAATTACTTAAAAGAATATAAAGGTGCTTCCTAATACATACTGTTTAGATTATTGTCACAAATGTAGTGCCATGTCATGTCGCTTCAGAGAGGATGTAGGAACCACTGAAACATGAAGAGCTGTCTTTTCAGAGTGGAACGTAGGCTGCACAAAGAGAGCTTGTGATTTATTCTCTTTGGTGTTTACTTGTTGCGGCTCTGACAGCCATGCAATAATTATCTCACACTGCATATGTAGCTGCTGCCTCATCCAATTGGCTTCTCTGGGTCTCAGTGAGCCAGCATCAGGTTTACCTGTAAACATTTGTAGACTCGTGAGGCTGATGAAGCGCTCCTCGCGTCCTCCAGGCTTGGCAGGACATCAAACGTGTTCACTTTCACCAGTGAACATGTTTGCTGAAAAGCTTGCTGCTTCTGCTGCTGCTGGACTTGAAGCTGGACATGAAAGCTGTTGTTTGTGGGGGGGAAAAAGAAAGCTGACTGTACTATTATTTAAGAGGGAAACCGTGCCTGGAAATTGCGTGCGTGCTGGAGTGAAGTCTCATTTACCTTCCACTGACACCTCCCCTCCCGCCTGTTTCTGACGTGCCGCCGTGTTGGGCCGTAACGATCGGGATGTGTGAGCATAATGTAGTTTGACCCATCGCTAATGATGTCCTGACACTTGCTTAGCTGAGCTCTATGTGCTGATAGCTGGCGGCTAATCGAAAGTGACAAGACTTCACCTGTTTTTCACTCACCGTGGTGTTTACCAAGAAAATGTTGGGGGGGCGTATGTAGGGAGATTAGGAGTGGGATGATATGTTTGATGAACCCGCCACACTTCTTATGTCATTACTATCTGGTGCCTCACACAGCTTATTTTGATTTTCAATTCGCCTGGATGAGTAACATCATACTGTATTTACCTTAAAGTGACTACAATAAATTTCACATGTGTTTGAGAGCAAAAAAAAAAAGATTTACATTATGAAATTGTCTTAAAACAAGCCTAAAGCTGGCTTTAACTGGTGATTTTTCTGACAGTATTCGGTCAGTTTTGGGTTCTTGCTACTTACTCCGACTGTATTGTTAGATCACCAATGTATGAATTAGCAAAAGATATTGTTGGACTGTCTTAAAATCATCCTGAGGGCCTGATGAGACGCTCTGGTGGGCCGGATTTGACACCCTTGATTCAACAACTTCCACCTCCTTTAATAAAGGAGTCTTGGTAGAAATAAAGGATTACTTTTACCATAGTTTTATAGGAAATAGTTTGGAAACTCACAGAAACAAAAAGTAAGGTGGGAGGAAGGAGGGAGGATTTATGCTCCTGGAGTACTTTGTTGCTGGCACTCATGTCTGGATTCCTCACACTGTGTCCAGTCATATATCTTACAATTGCACAGAGAGCAGTTTCTTTCTCCAATCTTGTAGATGAGGTCCTTAGTGTTGGCTAAGAGGGGGCTGGGTGCCATTCAGCATATTTTTTGCACCCCCCGATCCCTATACAGTTGGCACCAGAAACAAGGTGTTTTGCTCAAGGACATAAAGCAAAGAAAGTTGTCAACACAACAACATTCAAAGTGGCAAGTACTTTAAAGGAAAAGCAGTTGCGCCCAATTCACTAAGACGCTCAAACTTTGACACAAACACATTGTCAGTGTTTTGTTTTGTCACCCATTTCGTATTCTCGACCACGAGTGAGGTCAGTGATGCTGTTGGGACAGTAACTTTCTGACTTGGGGGAAATCACTGGGTAGAAAGAGAACAAGTGTGGTGTCTCCTAATCCCTGCAGGTGCTTTTACACCAGGGTTGGCCAGAGGATTTTACTTGTTTATTTGGGGTGTCTACAACCTCACACAACTGCTCATTTTGAGTGCCACTGGCCAAATCGAGTACAGACAGTAAGCTAAAAAATAGAAGGAAGGGCAATGAAACCCTCCATGTTGATCTACCAAAGAAGGAAGTCCAAAACAAAGCGAGGCGACTACATCTTGCTGTGGTCATGCTAATCACAAGCAATGCTTTGAACATAGCTCACTGACTGTGACACCTCGGAGTGAGCTAAACAATCTCCATTATTACAGCAGAGGCTAGAGCAGAAGCTTGGATGAGCAGACCATCCAAAAAAAAACATCTTTGGTAGATTGAAAGTTTAGAAACACCCTTAGGTACCAAGAATCGGGGCCTTTGCATATGTTTGATTTGAGATACTGTCAGTGATTGGCACTTTTATAGCTATTTCACTTTCACTGGTGGGATTAAGTGATTATGTGACATGTTTTGAATTTCAGTTTTTTTGTGTTGTTGAAGTTGTGCTCAAGATAGCAGTTCAAAAACTCAGTCAGTGATGTCAAGGTCACAGTGAAGATGTACACAATTTGTATTAAAGTATGTGAGGGAATGCAGCCTTGTGTCCTGACACACTTGTCATTACTTGCACATGTTTTCCAGCTTGTCAACATCTTGTGCTCCCGCACACTTCATTTCGAAATGTTGAGTCGGACTGTGGAGGTGGAGAAATGCATTTAGGGCACTTTTTTTATGATCAATAACATTGGAGCAGTTGCTGAAGGTTGTCACAGCCCATTTGTCCATCAGGCGACTGTACCTTCAAACTCTTCTATTTCTGGAAACCTCCGTCCCCGTCGCAGCCGGTGCTGCAAAATGAACTCCATTTTTTTTCCTTGGTCTCTTTATCACCCCTGCCCAGGCATCTCAAGGAGTTAAGAATGAAAAGAAAAGCCTCCATATTTTTTCCTTATCCTCATTAGGTGCTAGCAGAGGACTCCTCTTCTTTCTTTTTCTTGCGGCCATCCCGCCTTGCCTTTGTCTCTTAAATCTGTCTCCGGGCCGAGCAGCGGGAGTTGTGATGGAGTTGGTGCCATACAGGGTGTGATCTTCTCCGGCGATACTGAAGCTCTGAAAATGGTACTTCAGCCGGGGAGAAGAGAAATGAATGTGCTCTTTTAAGCTAGCACATCCTGCGGCTTGGTATTCATAGTCGGAGCCAACTTCATTTTGGCACAAATGGCGACTAATCAAGCCATCATTCCCCGTTTTAAAGCCCATTTCAGATTCTTACGTACCTATAAATTCTGGGAAGGTTAGTTATTCTTTTTCTCATTTCAAGACATCACTATTTAGCTCAGCTATTATGTACTCGCAGCCATCTGGATGCAGAAACAGTTGGCAACTAGAGAAATGTGAAAAACTGAGGTGTTTATCGTGTGTCGTCTGCATTTGGTTAGATTTTAAAATAGATGTATTTTCTGTCACTAAGTCGGCTTCACACTTTTGGAGTACAGGTGCAAGTATTCCTTTTTTAAACTTGCATCCAACTTTGACAGAATATTTCTGCCATACCACTGTGTAATATTTGGATATTTTCAGATGTTAACCAAAAATTACATGTCACATTTGTGTATTTTTACATGTGAAACAGAGTTTCTTGTATTAATTAGACAGACCGCCTGCAAGTAGATCTCCCACTATAACTTCAAAGTAGTCCCAGAACGCGGATCATCTAATTCAAGAAGCACATGTACAAGAGCTGCGGAAACAAAAAGTCAAAAGTGTTGCAGCACAGTTTCCTTGTTGAAGGCTGCACAGTCGAGGAGACGTGATGAGTGTTTGGGACAAGTGGTCCAGGGACTCAAACGACCTTCCTGTCAGACGCTCGCGTCTCTTCCCTGCAGGCCAGTGGTGGCCAAACATTTTTCTTGAGGCCCAAATGATTACCTCGAAGAAAGGCTGTGAGCCCCCTTCCTACCGACACACTCTCACCAGAATGAAAGAGGAGGATATGTCAAAATAAAGGCATTGGACTTTTTTTTTGATATGCGCTTTATGCTTTAAGTTATGCGTGTGTTTTTTCTGTTTTCTCTCAAAATTGCCACTCTTCTTCTCGTCAACATGTCAGCTATGTAATACAGCACCTAGTTACATTTAACGCTGACCCTGAA
>JAUESE010000010.1:19366906-19379286 GCA_032274725.1 Malacoctenus triangulatus
GTGTGTGAGAGTTAGGGTACAATACTGGTGTCATTCAAAGAAGAAACCTGTTTCTGAATATTAGCCAAGATTCAGAAAATGAGACGTCTGGCCGAAGTGAAATCGGTGGAATTGACTCCCGATAATATAGATTCACAGCCTGGAATATCGCTGCTTCTTATGCAGCTCTATGAAGTGACCGTGACAAAACTCCTCGCGTTAATTCAGTATTCATTCCAATATTTGGACAGACAAAAGCCTACATTCTGCTTTAACTGGTCTCCCGCTCCGTCACCTCGTGCCAAACCCTGAGCCGTACAGTATGAATAATGAACGCTCGGGTCTCCGAGACCTCCCCGGCTGTCGGCAACCAGGAGCGGCTCCATTAAAGAATGAAAAGGCAGGCCCCCCTTTGTTGCATCCAGATCTCCCCATTATTAAAGAATCCCATTAAAGACGGAAGAAGGTGACTTTTCCTTTCAGTGTGATGACACATGGAAAGAGACCCCTGTCAGGTCGGAGATGGGAGCCGCTGATGAGGACCGTGAGGGGCTTTCGGCTGGAGAGGACAGAAGGTTATTGATTGACTGAGCCAGCACTGCGTCTCCTGCACTCTGTCAATCACCTGTGGACCCTTTTTCTTTGTTGCTCTCTTTTTCTTTCGGCCACCAGTGATCACCCGCTTCCCAAACGCTCTTCCCCGAGCCCGTGCCCTCATTTAACTTCATTACTGTGAGGTTGACAGCGAGGCAGCAAGGGGGGGGGGACTAACAGCATCCTTCGACCCTGCGTGTTCACCATCTCCTGGAGACACCTTTCCTGCCGCCATCCATCCTCCACCCCCCACCCCACCCACCCACCCACCCGCTCTTCCCTTTCTGCCTTCTTCGCTGCGGTTCCTCTATCACTGTCTTTCGCCTTCCTCCGCGCCCTCCCCTGTTGTGCCCACAAATGCAGCTCAGCAGCATTGATAACAGCCTGACAGACCACAGTGGAGGGCTGGCGTCAGCTACTCAACCCCCCCGTCCCCCTTTCCTCCTCCCCCACAACTCGACGCCTTGCCTTTGTCTTCAAGGTCACCCCGCTGCCCGTCAGCGCGGAGAGGGAGAATAGAATGTCAGGCTGCGAATGGGAAGTTTTCACCTGCCACTGCTTGTTACCTACATCAAGGAGGTTATGTTTTCGACGTGTTTGCTGCCTGGTTGGTTTGTGATTAGAATAACTCAAAGACCTCTCGACGGATTTAAATGAAATTTGCAGGAAAGATGAAGAATGGCACAAATGAGAGGTGATTAAATTTTGGTGTTCATGCAGTCATCTGGTGATCATGAGTGATGGAAAACGCCGTGTTTGTTGCCGTGTAACTACAGGGTTAACCAGGCGCTTTATAGTCTTTGCCAGTCAGAAGACGCGTCGCCACGTGCTGCTGGCCGAGCTTGTAGTGCTATTTTGTTGCTCTGTCTCGTTGTGCTCGCTAGTAGCACTAACTCACCGTGGTATATTGCCGACGTGTGGCGAGGTGGAGGTTTGCGCTCTACTGAGTGCCTTCCACTTCTCTATCTGAGGAAACTGAAGGACGAAGGCAGCGTTTTTGATTTAGCGCCGTGTGCCCACGCTGTCAGAAGAAAGCAACAGCTGATGTGACGCGTGAGGCTACACAAGAGCGTGACAGCATATGAAATATTGTTGGCTCGTTTTTTATAATCAGTTGACCAGTTTTGGCTCCTGTAACATTCATCAGAGCTGATTTGTGTTAAGAAGATGAATATTGGAAAGCAAAAAAAAAAAAAGGTACTTTGAAGGTAATTTGCAGCAGAGTGAGAAATATCCCCTCAGGGTTGTCAGTGTGGCTGGGTGTCAGTGCTGGTTCATGCTTTGAACTTAAAGCTATGGCAAGCATGTTAATATACTTACAGGTATGTGCACACAGTGCAGTATTTGTACAGTATTGGGGGATACTTCCAGTTACTGTCAAGGGAGGAAGTTGTAGAGTAAAAGTACTTTATTGTACTTTATATAATTAGTGTTTTCAGGTATTTTTGCTTTTTCTGACAACGTGCTTTGATTCACCTACAATTTCCAAACGCTGTCTTTTTTTAGCAGCGAGGTAACAGTGCAAAACACAGCAGCAGCTAGCCAACCTGTTCAATCTTGAAATATATACCTTACAGACACACAAAGCATCCTTATACATGCAGACATCACATGAAGAATACAAACTATAAAGATCAAAAATGAATATTTGAATGCATAACCCCCCCAATAAGTGGTAAAGTGTGCTAAGATTTTATGTAATTGCATTATAATTGGACCGATCACAGCATTTTTCTGCATGACACATGCATAACAATGGGAGAGAGCTCTGCAGGGACTTGCGTGAGGGAGTGCGAGTTGGCGGCGAGTTGGACACCCGGCGCTTCATCACTGTGATGTCTGTGACAGGCAGAGCTGGCAGCCACACGTCTGAGAGTGAACCAGATAACACTGAAGACGGCGCAGATTCAGAGCCGCAACACATTCCCCGTCCGTCCGCGGCCCTATTTAAGAGGAATGTTTGATGTTGCTGACTTGAAGAACAGAAACGGCCGGTAGAAATAGACTTCAAAGCACCGCTACTTACTTTCATACTGTGAGTACATTTCACCGTCTGTACTTTTTAACTTTCTTCCAGGAGTCAAGATATTGAGCAATATTTCTATCTACCGTAAATGAAGAATATCTGCACTTTTGGTGCTCGGGCATAGAGATTATCCCTGAAACTGATGAGTGTCTCAGATTCCCTGAGTGTTCAAGAATAAATATATATACCGAGAAAATGGTGGCAGCATAAAAAAGGTAAAGGATCACAAAGGCATAACAACAAAATAGAAGGAGCACTTAACCACGCAGCAGTGGAGCGCTGATGTGTCACTGGACTGATGTTGCTTCCTGACCTGGTGCCGCCCACCATGACCAGACCAGTGCAGAACTCGACCACAACCAGTAGGATCCATCCTCTACCCAGTACCAGTGCACCATGCAGGAAATAACTCCTAATGGAAAACACAGAATACCAAGTTTCGTAAGTGCCGGTGGAAAGATGGCAACGTCCTCTTTATTGGCCTCAAATCAACCTAATTCCTGCATGGGAGGCGTGTGGAACATGACTGGCAAGAAAACACAGATTTACCTTTTAAAATATGGAAATCAAAACACATTTCTTATGATCAATCAACAGAGTGGAAGATTGCATTGAAATAGGATTTTGTCCAACCGCAATAACGCTGCATTTTTGGCTTAGTTTTATCCGAAAGGCAGATAAAATATATATACACACAGACACAGTATAGATGCAATGTTAAATAATTCAACAAACAAAAGCATCCACATCGTAGCTCGTTGTTTGTGGAGTCAGTATTCGTCTTGTGTGATTGGGATTGCATGGTAACTTTATTCTAACACGACTCCTCCCCAGGAAGTGAGTCTGCCTGAACTGCAGTCACCCAAACATGACCTCATAATGAGGATGTCAACAAATAGATCGTCTTCAGAAGACTCTGCATTGTGTTACCTTCTGTTGCATTCTCCGGAGCTTCTGCTCGCATGTATTTAACACCCAGCTCCCAACCAAGGAGTCTCGCACCTTCGGTTGTAGCCGCCAAAGGGAAAGTAACACTCCAGGCAGCGTGCAGTTTCTGTGTCTCTCATATACGCACAGCGAGCGGCGCGCCGCGCACTTCAAATTCACAACCACAGTAAACGTGTGCGTACGCTTGCAGGCGCGAGCGTCTGATTTCCGAGTGCTCCGGAGTCCCGTGGGGGAGAAAAGTGAAAACTACCGAGGTGCACCAGTTGGTGCTGCTTGAAAATGTGTCACCGGTTTTGTCTGTGATTCAGAGCGACGCCGCAACTCCTAATAAAGATTTACAGGGGGAAGTAAACACTTTAAGTGGGCTGATAACTTTTTTTCATCACTTCGTAAACATTACAGTCTCCGAAGAGAAACTGTGGATATGAGTGATGCAAATTCAGAGCAAATACTGTTTCCAATGTGTATTCTGGTGTGTTTATTTGCAGTAATAATGCATATTTCAGCTTGAGTACATGTAAAGTGTGCACACCTGATGATACCGTCCTTCACATAGATTAAAAAACTGCAACAGCAGATTTAAAACGATGAAACACCTGCAGGAAACCACTAACCTCATCGTTTGACCTCCAGAATGCAGATAGCGATGAGGATGCAGGATACCTGAAGGACTGAAACGCTGTGTTATATTGCTGAGGTGATTCTCCTGTAGCTTTGCTCCCTCTGCTCTTTCTCAGCCTGTTTGCAGTCATAAAAATTTAAATATAGCCGTTATGTCTCTCAATAAAATGTTATGCTTTGTTTTAACGAGAGGATTTCATTAAAAAAACGTCGTCGTTCCTCACAGAGTTGAAGCTTTTCTGATGCAACATAATCTGGTGTGGCTGCTGCATCAGCGAACAATGACTCAACTTCAATTTGTACCTTTATGGATATAATTGTGTGTGATATCGTTGTTCTCTGGTGCATTTCTTAGCCCTTAACACTGGAAGTGATATGCGCCCATTCTCACTTACTGGTTGCAACTGCGGTCCTGCAAGGTGCTTGCAAATCATTTGGGGTTTCAGTGTTTTGCTCAGGGACACTTTGACCAAGGACAGGACGAGATGGGGGGAATTGAACTGCCAACCTTGTGTCTTGGAAGACAAATCTGTAGCTCCAGATTCGATTCCACTGGCTGAATGGACCATGGTGTGTTTTTACATAGCAGTTTTTTTTTTCTCCCACATCTCCTAAACACACTGAAAAGATTGAATAATGAGCCTGTATTCTGTTTATTTGTAAAGCTATTCATCTTCAAAACTGCAACATTACCTAACTCCACTGTGTTGTTTCACACAGTCATGACGTCAGAAAAATCTCCCTGAAAAACTGGAAGTTCTGTAAATCTTCCCCACTAGAAAAAGATCTGTGTGCTTGTCTTCTACGTGGGGATGAAGAAGGTGTTTGATGGACTGGATGCGTTTGTGAGGCATGTTTGATGCAGCTCAGACTGATTATTACTTTGTCGGTCCCTTGTTTTATGCCACATTAAAAACAACCAGCAACAAGCCTTTTCAGTCCTTTGTGGCGATCACCATCAGCTGTGATGGGGCTCAGCCCAGTGTGTTTAAGAAGGAGCGCTGCTCGAATTTGTCTCACTTAATATCATCAGATCTTTTCATCCTCGAATTGTAGAGTTAATGGCGTGCTACTGCTGCTGCTGTTCCTGAGTGCTGTTCGCTCGGCGTGAGTGTGTGTGTGTGTGTGTGTGTGGACAAATTATAATTGTGTCATAATTCCTGATTTGTGAGCTGCTCCAAGCAGCAGTGTATCTCTATTTGTTGTGGTGAAGAAAAACAAGGTAAAATATCCCTTTTCTTGCCGTGTTCTGACATTGTAGGCACTAATTGGTATCTGCACACCTGCTGATAATCACACTAATGACCAGCAGGCGCTCAACACCTCCTGAAGCAGCTCTGAGTACAAGAGCCAAGAACCATTAGCTGGCTTCACAATAAATAATGATAATAATTCAGGAAATTGCTCTGTGCAATATATAGTGTTTTTCTCTTCCTCGCACAATGTCTTAGTTTATTCTGCTGTAAGATATGAACATTTTGATGCATTTCACTACATTTTCACTCTTAATCACCTTTATTACAGCAATTATGAGGCTGCCACACTGTGCTTAGAGTTGGAAAAAATGTAAACTACAGGCTTTCTATCTAAATGGCAATAAAAACACCTATGTTACAAAGCCTAATGATAGTTGTTTTGAATTTGAGCATAATCATACATTTTTTTTTAGTTTCTCTCAGATCCGAAGTTTCCCTCTTTGCAGTGCCATTCTCTCATTTTTGTCTCACTTCAGTTTTTCTGCCTCGTTAGCAGACCTCATACGGTCCATCACATATTTCGGTGGAGGGTGACTCAGTCGCATCACGCTGATTCATATGTTAATATGTCGCTGAGACGACCCCCCGTGGCTCGCCGAGTGAGCCCGAGATATTCCCGGCCGCTCCGCGCTCTGTGTGTGTCTTCTCCCCTTTCACGCCAACCCAACTCGCCGTGAAGAAGCGGGCTTTATCAGTCCCTCCCCGCCCACCGCATTCTGCTGACCCGTCTTCTGTTTTTCCTCCCTGCGCTGGAGGAGAGAAAAAAAAAAAAGGCATTTCAGGGATAAACAATCCACCGAAATGTCACCAGATTCCATGGAGTCTGTGCGAGCCGGCAGAGTGGAGCGTCCCCGAGGCCTGTGGGACTGGCATGTTGACATTAGACATTAAGCAGCATTTCACATCATATTATGGCGTGACAACAACATCGTACAGCACCAGCCCTCAGAAATGCCATTCTCAAATGGTGGGCTATGAAGCATAACGTATTGATATTATATACTGTAGATCACAGGCTGACTCCGTGAGCAGCTGCATGAAGCCACGGACGCCGTCTGTGTCACTCCAACTCGAGCCAACGCAGCAGGCGCCAGCAGGCGTCGGGTGACGTCACTCGTTGTCCAGCCGGCGTGCCTGCAGCTCGTTGGCGTCACCTTCGCGCCGTGACTCGGCTCGCTTTGAACCCTTGAGCGAGCGAGGAACCGTCGCCTGATGGAAAACCCTAGAAAACGTCAGGTCGAGTAGGTGCAAATGACAAAAGCCCTTCAACGGGCTGCTGGGTAATTCTTGGCACAATTGATGAAACCTCGACGAAAACAAGGATTTTGAGACGATTTTTTCTTTTCCAGCCTTTGAATCTGTTCTGTCTCAGATGTTTGACTGTCAACAAGGACTGTTTGCGTTCGGTGGTGTATTGTAAACACGGATTGAAGCCACAATATGTTTTCATGATGCTGTTTGAATCACAGATTTGCATTTTTTTTCACACAACTTATTGTAAGTTTTTGCACGCCGCTCCAACATTTTGTCGTATTTACAACCTACGCTCGTCAGTGTGAAAGGTTCACTGAATCATGCATCCAATAGACTCAATTCTAGGTGAACTTCAGTCTCCTTCTCGATGCTATTTCTCACCTTAACGTTGCAATCTTGTCATATATGTTCCACCTAATAATTTTTAAAATTACCCCTTTTTTCAAGCCACTGCATGAGCAATGCTGCTTCACTTTTGTGTTCCAGCAGGAAATTATACAATGCACACTGCCAGACATCAATCAGAGGACGATTTTAGAACATGCCGCCAATTACATTTCAGAAAAAGCAAAGAAAAATGTTATACTTATGATGTTCTGCGAGATATTTCCAAAGCCGCCTCATGGCAACACAATATGCATGTTGTTTTTGCAGCTATGTGGCAGGTTTCTCGTTTTCCTTTTTGCAGTGTACGTTGAGACCACTCGCTGGATCCTTTGATGTTTTTCAGACTGATTCAAGTCGGATGCAACTGAGAACTGATAATGGTGTCGTACATTTCTGTCAATAGGTCATTATCATCAAGAAGTGGCCCTTATATGACTGAATTACAACAGAAAATGTGCATTACAGAATCATCTCAACAGTCCTGTGTATATTTTCTCTTCAAAATACATTTTTGCATATGAAACAAGAGAAAAATCTACTATGAATGATTGCATCGGTCATGAGTGAGGTGTTGTTGGAGGGGCGGAGCCAATGCATTTTGGGGTGGGGCCAAAGCCTTTGCACATAATGTGGGGGTGGAGCAACACCGAGCCGCAAAACCTCAGTTCGTCGAAGCAGAGCAAACCTACAAAAAGCAACAGAAGAGAGAAAATACTGAAAAGGGGAAAGAAAATCACTAACTGCTGAGCAGGAAGACACAAAGATTATAGCACACATTCATGGCCCATAAATGTATCGCCGATAGGAGGAGGAGAAAAAAAAAAGATAGCAGGAATTTAACACCTTCGACTCGCTAAGCAGAGGTGCAGTCCTGCACCTTCGCCGTCGGATAAGTCACATTCTCCCCAGTATGAGGGCGAACCTGATGCTCGTTGCGGGAGGCGGGGGGTAGCCGGTCGATGCCTCTATTTCCTCTCGGTTTCCCACTGATTTACTGGCAGGCTCCTCCATCTGTGGACGGCGAGCCGCGGGAGCGCACTACACAGGGATATTTTGTCTTCTGCTGTATTCATAGCAACGGAGCTGCTGGGTCTCGTGGAGTGAAGAGGCTTGTATAAACACCTTAATCCAAATAAGACTCCGACTGGAGCGCCGTAGATACCAGCCTCAATTATGTGCATGGAATCGCAGAACACGTCTGCTCTGTTTTAGGGACGTCAAACGGGGCTGATTGCAGGCTTTTTCCATTTATATTACATGTTCAGTGGTTTTTATGCGGATGTAAACTCCTTCAAACCGAGCATGTTGTTGTCTCTCTGTTTGTGAGGCTTGAGGCCGTCGTGAAACTGGTTATTTTGTTCATTGTTGCCTCTTTTGTGGTCTGGATTTCGCTCGCCCAAATGGCCAAACAAGAGGCGCCATGTTTCTGTGCGCTCCCTCCTCAATTTTGTGCTTTTGGCCAGTAAATCAGGGTCATTAGCCCCCCCCCAGACTTCCCTCATCCTCAATTAAACGAGGGTCACGGGGCCTAATGGAGACTCCAGCCAACACAAAGCAATTTAGCTTGTCAGCTACCTATGAAGTATGACTTTGGTTTTTTGGAGAAAACTGGAAAAAAAACCCTCGAAGGCTCAGGGAAAAACTGCCAACCTGAACCCTGTCAGCCAAACAAGGAGCCCTGCTGCACCACAGCAAGTATAGGAAGTACTAATACTCTAAAATCATGTATTATTGTTGTACAATCATGCATTCTTGGCTACATTCAGTTGCTGTAAATGTTAGTGGATTCACTTGCTGCTGACCTCTTTCAGCTGGCCTGGTTTAACTTGATTCTTGGTTGTTATTGAGAAAATACAAAGCCGCGCCGGTGCACTTCGCCACATGCAACCTGGATCCTGCAGCAGTGTTCTCCTTGACTTTAGAACACTTTATCTGTGTTGTCCTTGCCGTTAATTCCTTCTTCCTCAGCAACGTCTCAGCCGGGCTGCAGCTCCGTGGCCCCGAGCGGCTCTAAGTGGTCGGAGGTTGAGCCGGTTTCATCCGAGGTCACCTCGCCTCTATCCCGGGCTTGTGTTCCTCAGAGAAACCGCGGGGTCCCGCACAGAGCTCCCCTGCAGTTTTGATTAGCGCCGGCCCCTCCCCTCCACGCAGCGTCTCCTGGAGGCGAGAGGACAAGCTGTCAGAATAAAAGCACCGTTGTCCAACACGGGCAACAATGAATATCATCAGATAAACATGAGCCGAGTCGGAGAGAAGCGAATTTTTCTCTCCTCTCTCCACTCTAACCCCGAAGCTACAACCTTGATCGAAACGGTGACCTTACTGCATAGACGTTTCACACTGCAGAGAATTCGTGTGGGTGGATTTGAAGCTGCGGGACTATTTCTAAATGTCATGCTCAGGTGCCAGTCATACTTATAGCCCGGAAAATCAGCTGAATTGCTATTTGTAGTGAATAACAATCTGTCATCGCCCTGCTTTGTCAGATTTTTGCGTTCTTTCGAGGTGGAAATACAGTAAGTGCAAAGCGGGGGGAAAAAAAAAAGAAGTTCACTGAAAAACTTTCTTTTTACTGGCTTTTATTGTACTTAAAGCGGAAGGGAACCAACAGGGGCAATTTGGAGGCTTTTTGCGAATCATTACCACCCAACGTTACCATGTTAACGTGCGAGTGTGGGAGCAGCTTTTATTGTACCGTAGCGATTCATGAAAGCTGGTTTGAACCCATCAACCTCCCATTTAAAAGTTGTAGTCAGAAAGTTCCTAACCTGCAAATCAGGTTTCCATCAGGCGAGCTTGAGGGAGGCGGGGAGGGAAACGGTGTTTGGCTGCAGCACTTTAACGGCACTGTTCCTTACTGGAGTTGGTTCTTTTCCTATTGTGTTTACAAGGACTTCCTTGTGTTTGTTTGAATACGAACCGAATCTTTTTCTTCTCTCTTGTCGAAATTGTCTTACTGCCCTCGAAATAACCAAACACAGATGACTATGACTACACGGGCAATTTTCAGAGAGTCTGTTATCTATTGAGGTGAAAGCAAAAAAGCAGCCCAGGTAGCGAGCCGGAGGTTTGTGCTCTTTAAGTGCTTGTCGATGTTGTTATGATACTGACATTTTGTCCACTCGTGTATTTCAGAAGCTCAAAAGAATGGGGAAAAAAAAGCAAAGCAGATAAACTTATCTCTGGGATTATGCAGTATAAAGGATGGATAGATGTCACTTAAAAAGCCGGATTAGGTGTATTACCGCAGTGTTTCGGGGTTACACTCGTGTTGAAGGCGGGACCCCAGCTGGCCTCAGACTGTCACAGTTTGCAGTTTTAATGTAAAAAGTCGGCACAATGAAAGTGCAGCTTGTCGTGTTCCTGCTTCCGTCCTGATTTATAGCGACTCCACAGAGGTGTCAGAATCTCATGAAAGTCATTATTTCAGAAGTATGATCCCACCGCCCTCGGGGAGGGAAATATATATACATCTTCATCTTTTAGATTCATACTCTTACTTTTCTTTCATTTTCATCCACTAACATTACGTTTCCATATTTTCCTCTAAGCTTTGAATACGCTCCTCCTGCTTTACACCTCGAACCCAGAAAGGCACGTTTTATGAATGCATAAAGCTGGTGCTGATTTTCAATATCAGTGTTATTGCTGCTATTAGTGGCACACTATTGTTCTTTGTCACGTTGTTATTATGGTTACTGATCCTAAGAAGAAGATAAAAAGCTGCTTTTTTTAAATCAGTCATGATAAAAGTGACCATTAAATTCTACCTCCCATCACTGGTGTAATGCACTTTTAAGTAACAATGCATTGTCTGACATCTGCTGATAGATTAAGCCATTTCTCGGCATCCCTAAAATAAGAATTGCTCAAGAAAAATGAGGCCGTTTTCATTCATTTATGGATTGCAGGTCGGTGCCACTCAGAGCGTTGTTGGTGCCGTTTATCTATTAAGTAAATTGAACGCCAAATGCTAAATAGTTTTAGTTTGCGGATGACAAACGATCGGTGCGTGACAGGCCTCCGAGAGAAAGCCGGAGCACCAAGTAACACAACACCAGCGGAAAAAGGGAAGGCCGTTCTTGAACGCTACCCAGCTTCTAAATGGCCAGCCTGGTCGAGTGCATCATGCCCATGTCAGGGAACAAACAAATAAGATGAAGTGCTCTCTCAAAGTCAGTGGAAAGGACAACCGCGCTGGCTCCCAACAAACAATGATAGATGAGCAATACATGATGGTGTGGGCAGAGAAAGGGGGGGGCGGGGTGGGGGTTTGCGTTCAATTAGTACAAGGAGAAATGGCAGTTTAACGGTACGGTGAGAGAGGCTGGCAGGCATTAAGAAACGCCAAATTGAAAACGCATACATCTCAGACAGTGACAACCTCATTCCCTTTCCCAAATTGGTCACAAATTTATGATTTGCCATAATTGTTCATGTTTTGACACCTCATATTTCAATCCCGCAAAATGAGCGAGAGAAAAAGTATGCGTGGGGAAACTTAAAAAAAAAAAAAAACTAGTCATTCAGGGTGCTCCCTCGTGGGAAAAGAAACTTCCTTTAATGCTGAAAGCGTGGATTCAGCCGCGCTCTCTACTCCCTCACCTTTCAACTTTGCCATTCGGCTGCAGGATTTGTGGCACGCTGGAGACCGCGCGTGGAGCTATTGTGAAGAGTTACACCTTCAAATGCACTCTGAGGTGGATTCATGAATATTTATACACTGATTAGGAGCTCTGATTTATCAGGCTGCGACAGAAAGGAATGATGGGTCTTAAGGAGTGGAGGCACGCGCCGAGACAAGGGTAGGGCTCCTTTAATGCATATCCTACAATTCACATAATAAGCTGTCCAGCATGGAGAGATATGGGCTGTGTGGAAAACTTCCAACCTTAATCTTTAGGTTTTTCGCCTCATTGATCCAGAAGTGATTCATGGTCGCGTGTGTTTTTTTTCCACTGAATTCGCACCCGGGGAGTTTTTTCTCATAAATTCAAAAGGAGTTGGACTGAACAGATCCTCAAGACACAAAAAATGACAGATGTTTGACTAATTTTGTTGTGTGCCGACTGTAAGTGGTCCCTGAATCGGGTTGGGGAAGCGCGAGTGGAGCAGGTGGCTGTAGTGGTCCTCGGTGGCCACGCGACGCTCCGGCTCGTGTCCTTGAGCGAAAACACTTTGCCGCAACTCGCTTCCTGGGAGGAAACTGGTGTTGTGTTGGACTCCCAGCTGTACGCTGCTCCCGATAAAACTGCTAACAGCTATTGTCACTTTTCGTGTCATACTTCCGAACTGCCAAACCGGTCTTGTAGTGA
>JAUESE010000010.1:20026208-20041471 GCA_032274725.1 Malacoctenus triangulatus
GGGGGGGGGGGGGGGGTTGGTGAGCGTGGGTGGGGGGGGTTGTGGTGGTGGTGAGTGGGGTGGGGCGGTAGATTATTCCAGAGAGAAGACGAGGGAGAACAGCTGATAGCGACAGGATGAAAGTGTGGGGGGGAGGGAAGGGGGGAGGGAAGGGGGGAGGTGAGGAGGTGCAGATGGAGGGACTGAGAGGCGAGGGCTGGAGAGAGGTGGTCCCAGTGAGGAGGGCGTCCTCAGCACTCCAGTTTGTTACATCTTTTAAACATGCGGTAAACACAATAAAACTCACAGAGCGTGACGATCGATCACAGGAAGTCAGAGACTTAATGGACGAAAGAGAAGAACTCCAACTCGACGCTGGAAAACGTGTGTGAAGAGTGAATATTTCTTCACCATCTGAGAAACTCAAGTCAACACGCAAACAAGTCAGTTAATGTTTTAAGCGTGGCTGGTCACCGCGGAGTGACTCACACCTGCGAAGTCGTTGGCTCATTAAAATACATCCAACTTGTGACGATGACTGATGTGTTTCCACCGTTTGGAGAAACAAACGACCTCTGGCAGGCAGGATTAATAAAGACATGTACGCTGTCCACAGCATGCTACTGTATATATAGATGTATATATGTCATGTGCTATTACATTACACATTCAGCATTTACTGAAGCACTGAATGAACCCAGGAACCTCCTGGTATCAGGCTTTCTGTTAGAGTTCACTGAAACTTTGTGATATGATTGAAATTTAAGAATTGAATTTTTGACTTTTATACAGAGGATTATCTTACAAATTAACGAGATAATTGTAACTTTTTTTCCCCATTTAAAAATCAGATTATCTCCTTTTAGAACCATATTAGTTTCACTGTAGGAAATCAAATTAAAATTGAAAAGATTGCTGACAAAAAAAGTGCTTTTTTAGTGTTTTCAAGCTGATTATCATGATAAAAACACAGAACTCAGAAACTACCTCCTGCTTTTATTTTGAAAGCTCCCGCTCGGTGTCATGGTTACAGTGTTTCTGCCAGTGTTTTTCATTGACAAGGATTAAAAAAAGGGTTCACAGGTTTTAGTAAAAGACAGCAAAGATCTTATATAACGAGCTCGCTACTTAACATAAGTTGAAAGATCATAAACACGCCTAAATGGTTAAGAATCTTTACTCGTCCTAAGAAGTTGATTTAACTGCTTTTAGGTGGTATTTATCACCTCCACACCAGTCTCAGTAAACTGTCACACAACCTAAAACCAACACGAACGCAGCCGTTGCTTTTAAAAACCCGGCGGTTTCTCTTCCTCGCTTCATTGAACTCTCTTCTTGTGTTTCTCTCTCCGACACAACCTGAGACTCATCCTGTTCTTTTGGACTGTTTACAAGCAGCTCGCGCTGCGACCCTCAGCTGTCGCCAGCCAACAGGTGCTTCCGTGCTTGCGCGCCGGCGTCCCGTGTGTGTGTGTGTGTGTGTGTGTGTGAGCGGCGGACACGTGGCTGCGCCTGCCGCCGCGCATGGAATCGTCGGCATTGCTCCGGCTGTAAGTCACGCTCGAAAATCATTTGGCTTTTGAGAAGTTGAGACAGAGGGAGTGGGCGGTGGAGGAGGGGGGGCGCTCTGGGTGGATGACAGCATGTAGTGTGTGTGTGTGTGTGTGTGTATTTATATCACCACAAACTAATTTCTTCCTAAAACTGTGACACATTTGAGAGGAAAAGATCTACTCACAGACTGGACTCGGGCACGCTCCGTTAGAGTTCCCCAAATCTCCTCCTAGCAGAGCACCTGCCAGACAAACAACAACAACGTGAAAAAACACGACACCACTGAAAACGATCTCATACCGAAAACGCCGCCAGTCGACGGCGCCGCGCATCCCATTTCGAAAAAAATATCATTAAATCAAGTACGTCATTAAAAAAAGTGCCACCGCCATCGACACTCTCTTCACTCTCTGAAGGACCTTAATTGGTTTCAATTTTGCGTTTCCAGTTAATGTTTAAGTGCCGGTTTAATCAGTTTTCAATGGTGCTTATGTTATAGTTTGAGTGGAAAAATAGTCAACTCATTTTACATTATGGAAAAAGAAAAAAAATACCCACGTGGAGAAAAGAGCTGAAAAATAAAACGATAATGAATAATCTTGACTGGAAGCAAAAAACTGTGTATTTTGACGTTGAATCGTGATGATAAACACTCGTTTTTATTCTGCGGTTCCGTCCGTTATTTGTTGGAATTGAAACGGAGCGACGCGGCGCTGGATTGGACAGTCAGTGACAAGTTATAATACCAACACAAACATGTTTCTAAGCCGTTTTAATCCCTCAGTCTGAGACAGCTGTGCCGGCACGCCGACGCCGTATCACAAGCACGATTTCCCTCCGACTTTTTATTTTGTGGGAAAATTCTTCGCTCCTCAAAGAATCTAAGCTGCGGGGAGATGTAATATACCCCCCCGCCCCCCCGCCCCCCCTTGCTTACACGCTGGCACATAATTAGGGAGAGCGGAGAACATACATGGACACCAGACTGAAGCGAGAGGCCGAAGCTTCGGGCACGTCAGGAGGAAAGGAAGCTTCGGAGGTAAAAGGGAGTTCGGCCAGCAAAATGTTTTGAGCGAAAGAAATTAGTGAAATAATTGTGATAGCCGAAAGCTCATTAAAGAAGCATGGCGCCTTCAAATAAATGTATTATTAGTCGCTTAAAAGTCAACGCGGCATTAATAATAAAGTGATTCAGCTGGGATGAGACCAGCTACTGAGCAATTTGACAGCCTGACTGTAGTTTTTAAGCTTTTAAGCCGTCAAAAAAAGTTGTAAATGAATAAAAATCTGTTTCTTTAAAGGTCCTGTTTTATTTATAAACTGTGAGTTACAATGTTGCCTTTTTAATATTATAAAAAAGTTAAAAACAAAACCACAGTTCAGTGAGTGTAGGTGACGGCAGACAGCAGTGGTTTAAAAAGTCACAATCGGGTAACTTATCACAATAACATCATTGTTTTTGTTTGTAACATGCGAGTATCTGATTGTCAGTATGAAAGAAGTTACAGTGAAAACATCTGCAGAACTGACTGTTGAACTGAGGTGACTATTTATATAAGCTCCTGTTCACTGGAGAACGAATGTCCCATCATTCAGGATCGACTCAGTTCTTCTTTAGCAGAGTTAAATATGGATCAGCTTCTTTTCACGACTGTTTTGGTGCTTTTTCCTGTCGTTGTGATGAATAAATACCAGCTGCTGCTGCCAACTTCCTATATATAGAGCATCTTCCTCCTTTAAACTGAGGTAAACTCTAATGAATGAACCAGGCGTTTGACAGACACAGTGTTGGTCTGTTCGACGCCCGGGGTGTAGTCAGGGGTTTCGGGCCTTGCTCAAGGGCCCACAGTGACGGTGACCGCTCTCACTTCCCACTTCATGTTCTTGCCAGTCCGGGGATTCGAACCAGCAACCCTCCGCTTACAAACTTGCTTAACGGAGGAAGACTTTTTAATGGTTTCTGGCGGTTCATAACTTATTCTCGGGGTTCACTTTCAAGAAAAAAGTAACTAGTTTGATGTTTCAGATAAATACGTAAATAAAACGACTTCCGCTCTGAAACATCATTAGAGTAATGTGCTGGACATATTTTTGCACCAGTGTAAAACTGTCTTCATTAGAGCACATTCTGCTGACTTCTCCCCAGATGGCAAAGAGCAGGTTTTCTCCACTGACACTTATTTTCCCTCCGCTGGTGCAGCTTCAGCTTTTTGTCTCTACGGAAAGCCAGAAACTGCGGGTCATTACGGGTGACTGACAAATATCTGGTCGGACGGATGCCTGGAAATAAAAAAAAAAGCAGAAGCGCCAATAAGCGGAGATGAGGAGTCATGACGAGCGTTTCCCGGGTACCGGCGAGGAGGTGCGTCGTCGAGGTTACGAGAGGAGCGGGGTCGGGGGGCTGCGGTGGGCGCGCACGTCCATTACTGCTACGTGAAACCCACTTGCCTCAGACGACGGCACGTTATGAAAGATGCTGTAATGCATTTGTTGCACGTTACATCACCTAATTCTGACTTACAATGAGATTACGCTGGTCGGAACAAAGCTTGATAAGTAACCTTGTCTGAGACGCAAAAATGGGGCACAAATCCTTTTAGTCAGAGGCTGAAGGATTGCTTCGCCACACAGAGGCAGCGAGAGCGCACGCGGGAGTGCGCCCGCCTCAGTCAAAGGATTGATGGATGTCCGTCATTAGACGCGGCGGAGCACCTATTCGGGCGGGCGCCGGTTACCCGGGCGAGCGAGCGTGTACGTGGAACTGGATATAAATACACGGGAGTCACTTCGGGGGCCATTTTTACCACTCCTGAGTCAGAAAAACCCGGCTGCTACACACATTTTTGTGACAGGGTGGTTCATACTGTTTCCAAGAGACGTGGAAGATGCAACCTCACGTCTACGAACACATGACTTACCTACGCAATACAAGTATTTGATGTCACA
Source organism: Malacoctenus triangulatus (assembly GCA_032274725.1). Lineage (NCBI taxonomy): Eukaryota > Metazoa > Chordata > Actinopteri > Blenniiformes > Labrisomidae > Malacoctenus > Malacoctenus triangulatus. The sequence continues at coordinate 20,030,688 of JAUESE010000010.1, forward strand.
ATCTGACCAAAAACTGTACAAAAAAAGTCGTCTGTGCACAGAAACTGTCCTGAAAGAGCGGCCGACACAAGTTGAAACACGGATTTGAACCACATATGCAAAACAAAGTGTTGACAGATGCCACTAATTAACATTCGACGCAGCGTGACCCAAATATACAGCGGAGACTCGCAGTAGTTGAGCGGTTCCTGCGAGGCCGGCGTTTCAGAATGACTAATTATGTGGGAAATACGAGCTGTCTGGCATGTTTGTTTGTTTACCGTCTTGGTTTTTGAGGTCTTGTTTGTTTTAGTTGTCTGGTCATGTCACAATTCTTGTAGCTCAGCTCTACGATTTGGATCTCGCCGCGTTTCATTTGGTTTGAGTCCAGTTCTGATTTATTTCGTGGCTGCTGTGTGTGTGTTCATGTTTACTAACTCTCCTCCTGTTTCAGTTGCCTCCATGTCTCTGCAATTACTTCGCCCTGATCATGTCCACCTGTGTCTTATTATTCCCCTCCGTGTGTGTATTACTGATGTCGTCAGTGTTTAGTTATCACTGGATCCTTTTGCCTGTTTGACTTTTCTGTGAACTGTGAAACATCCTGTCACACAATCGAATGAGGCTGACAATTTGTGATAAGTTCCACACAAAAATGACACAAAAATAAACGAAAAAATCAAAAGTCTAACTAAAAAGTTGAAAAGAAAATCAGTTTGACATGATATAAACATCCCTTGTTTTTCTTTTTCTTTGTTCGAAATTGTTTTTTTTTAACTTGTCAATCAAATAGCGTGGGTGGAAGTTAAGTCCTTTTATTCTTTGATGTTTGCAGTGTCCCTCAAACGTCTGTTGCCGAAATCAGACAACTCTTAAGTTACTTTGCATCAAACAATACCCCCCCCCCCAAAAAAGAACAGAAGGAGCCCAATCGCCTGATGTTTAGAGCTGATAACTAACGCGCCGTAATTTACCGAGCTGGATCGATCAGCTGCGAGTGCTGAACGCCGGCGTTCGTTCACGAGAGAGCGCCACAGAATTATTGATTTACTCATCCAGCATCGACTCGTGGAGCTGTTAGCGGTGACCGAGAAAAGGGGAACGTACGATTTGAGCCCGCTCTCAAATAAATTGCCCGATAAAGTTACTTTACCTGCAGAACCTGCAATACAAATCGAATACGTGCACTCTGAACACGGCTGAAACTCCGTTCGCATTGAAAGTGAAACCCATGCGATTAACTCTTTGTTCACAAGTCATCTTGAAAATATGGGCAAAATAAACTAAATCATTTTAAAGCCACTTTTTTCTGACGGTTTTTCAGATCAAATGTGAGTAAAAATAAATGTTTTGTGCTTTTACTTTGAAAATATGGCAAGTCTTTAGCTACAGACTGTCACTGCCATACCTGACCGACTTAAATTTCGCACCTAAATCATAATGTAAGAACAGTTTTAATTGGATTTGTTTTATATATTCAGTTATAAATTATTCCATTATCATGAAATAATCAAAAGTGTCAAACTGCATTCATGTTTTTCACATCTAAACGAGACACTTTTACTGCCTTGACAGTTTCAACGCCCTTCACATGATGAGAAACTCGTCTCCTACCTGCACTGGCTGGTCGCTGCGGTAACCCTGGTGACACCGTGTTCCTCTGCAGAGCCGGTTGCTGTGGCGACAGGAGGCGGGGGTCTGTGAGGGTGGAGGTGACGAAGGAGGTGGTGGTGACCAGGGCGCCGGCTGGGTTGTTGCTGAACTGGAGGGCCGCGGCCGCCGCGGCGTTCTGGTTGGATACTGGCACGGTGACTGGCATGGAGAAGGTGGACTGTGGGCCTGTGGTCTGGTGGGAAGACAGGAAGAGGGCGGGGCCTTAGAGGGCGGGGCTTGGAGGGCGGCAGCACTCAAGACCTTTGCACGTATACATATGGTCATAAGTGATCAGTTAGTGATCAGCAGCGGTGCAAACAAGCCTGCAGGTGAAACAGACACACCAACATTCACACCAACACAAACAACCACAACAAAAAGAGACTTTTCAAAATAAAAGGAACATTTACAACCATTAGAAAAAATGCATTTTATGCACGAGAAGCAAAGATAAATTCATATCTAATCTGAAGATATTTTGTCGATTATTTTCAGCAGATTCATGCTTTGAAATCCATCGTAATTATTTTCCTGTAAAAAAAGTTTTATTCGGTTAAAAAAAAATCTGACCACCTGTTTAATTTCAACTTAAGTTACTAAAGTTAAGTTACTTCAGGCAGTTTATTACTCAAACCTTTAATAAGCTTGAAATTGATGAGGAGTATTTTTTTAGGATATTTAGGAAATTGTTATTGATAATTATTTCTTGATTACTGTAGAAAATACAGTTTTGGACGATATATACTGTCAAAGTGTCTCTCAATATCTTTGTTTTGTCCTTTCCACTCATGTACCTGAACTGTTGTCATTTAACCCAAATGTTTGCTGAATGCTATTCAAATTGTTTTGTCACTTTAATGTCACCATAGCAACTTTTTGAACATTTTTTCTTGCTATCAATTTAAAATCGACCTTAAAATGTTCACAAGAGGTAAAATATCTCACTTAAAAAAAATAGAATTGTCTGAAAAACTTTATTCTGACAGGATTGCCTGAGCAGCACTTTGTCATCTTCCTGTTTCAATGGTTTTACTCTCACTCAGACGTGTAGTTTGTGTTTACTGAAATAGAGAATGTGAACGTACTCAATTAAAGTTTAAGGAGTTGCTTTGTGTTTATATAACCAAAATTTATTCAACATTTCTTCATCACACACACACTCACACACACACACTCACACAGGTTTCTCTCTGTTTAGGCATGCAAGGTGATTTGGTGGAAAGGCCCAAAAAGCCGTGTCGCCTTTCACATGTCATGCCAGGTTACAACGCTCGCCGCAGCAGCAGGTTATTGGTGACATTTCGTAGCGTGCGCGTCACATTCAAGCAAAAATCCCACCACCTCCGCCGACACCGGACGCACGAGGAAGATACTTCCAGAGGTCTGAGGTTGTTTTAACTAACATCTAATCCTGGAAGACGAGCTGCTGCTTCTTTTTCTTCGACGTGACCTTCGCCTGCCTTTTCTTTTTAACAATCATCTACCTCGACACCTGGGCTGATGAAAGGAGATGACCAGACAGCCGAGGGTGATGAGAAATCAGGGGCAAGGACCTGTGGTTGTCCAGCCATCCGACCCACTTCACCCTGTTCCAACTCTATCTGAAATAAGGACTTCTATATATAGAATGTGGGCCAGCGCTGCACCGTACTGTACTCAAACAGGCCTGGGACCCAGTTTAATGTTGAGGAGGACGAGGGCACCTTCCTGCTCTTGATCTCTATCACTTTCTCCTCTGCAGTGACTTTTAATTATTCATTAAATTTGGAGAGAACAAGCAAACAGGAAGAAATCTGGAAAAACTTTCACCTAAATGATTTTCCAATTATGGAAAAAAATAGATATATAAATTAGAAAGATCTATTAATGATCAATCAATCTTGCTGTGATGATTTAAACTCTATATTTTCACCAAATTCATCAAAGTCAAGAAAAGCTCCAAACAATCCAGTTCACAGGGGATGAGTTCAGTTTTTATGGTCGTAAATAACCAGAAGATTACGAGCTTCCCCGCGACGCTTAACTTTCTGAAGACGCGTCGATTTTCAATCTGTTTTGGTGAGCTGGAAAAATCTCCTCGCAAACCACTCGCCCACAAAGTGCTCGAAAAAACGTCCGAGGACTTCAATTAAACTCGTCCAGCTGCCAGGGAAGACGTGTGCGAAGGAGAGTGTGTGCAGACAGAGCCGTGAGTGGTGACCAGGGAGGGTGAGGATAGCAGCGAACAGCACTGCACCACTGCACACTGGCCAAGCATGGGGTGAAGGGAGGGGGGGGGGTGGATAAATGGAGGGGTGGGTGAGGAGTGGGGGGGAGTGGAAAAGTGCACATGGGGCAGAGGTGTGTAAACGCAGAGCGTACATTACTGGCAGGGATTTTAGCCTTTCAGGGCGAAGAGCCGAAGGGGTGTTGGGTTGTTTTTTTGTGGCTGAACACATTTTTTTACAATTTAGCACCTCCAGTGAGAGGATTACCAACGAGGCGGGTTCGGGGGTCTTCTGATGGGGAGTCGGTTTGGGGTCGGAGGTGCTGAATCCCGGTCGTGGAGGGTCATCGAGCTGTATGTTTTTAGAGGCCTCGTTACTCCGGCACACCTGCAGCTACGGAGTCTGCTCGGTATCATCAGGTGTGTTGAAGCAACGAGAAACATGAACGCTCCAGGACCAAGATGTAACACCTCCAAACTGGGGGTCTGGGACCCCCTGAGAGGGACGCCAAAGATGACAGGAGGGGACCGAATGATTTGTCTTCACTGACGTCGTCAAAACCACAAACGCAACAGACCTACGACACTCCCCGTTGCTTTTATTTTGAAGGCTCCTGTTTCTTTAGTGTGTGTTTGTATTTAGCTTTAAGGAACTGTATTGGTAATTCATTTGGTATGTTTTTGATTCTTGTACAGATAAGTCACAATAAAAACAGTTAAGTGTGAATAAATAGATCAATAGGGATAAAACCTTTAAGAGGAGCTTACATATTTAGGAGACTAAATTTAAGAGATTTAGGCAAAATTTAGAACTAAGTTTAGGCACATTTTGTGGAACAAGCAACTGATGAAACAAAAAAAAACAACCGATGACTGATAGACTACATCATTAACAAAAGTCTATTTTGATTGGCTTGAATGTGCAGAAACTGTGGCAGCTTTTACATTGAAGTTTTTGGTATCCGAGCCGTGATTTTGCCAAATTCAAACTCGCTCTGCCACCCTCATCCTCAGGTATCTCTCTCTCTTTGTTGCCGGATTGCATTTAGATGTAATTTGTTCCCGGCCACTTCACCGCAGGACCTCGGCAACCCCGCCAGCTTCCAGTTGCTAGGATATTGGTGACATAACTCCGAAAAAAAAGCAACAAAAAAACCCTCTCCACTCGTTCGCCGAACACGAATTTTAAATTCATCTTCGCCCCGTTCTGCGCGGAGCTGCGCCGAGGATTAATTTGTGTCTTTGGCAAATTACAAGTGAATTTACATCTGCCCACTCCAACTCCATTTAACACCGATGCTCCTAATTGTAGGGAGGAAGGTTAACTGAGTGTTGCCCGTCATCACGCCGCTTAAACACGGACGGAGGCAAAAAGAAAATTACAGTTGGAGGAACCTGTTAGGTGAATAATTGACTGGGAGCTTTTGCAGAGGCTCATGCGAGGGAGCTCAAGGCCTCTTCTGTGTGAGGGGAACAAAAAGAGGGGAGAGAGTCTAACCTATTTTCCCTCCGAGGAGCTCTCTCCACGAGGGTGTGTTTCCTGGATGCAAGGGTAAATCAGATTGAATTAAACCCATGGCCTAGTTTCCCTCCCTCTTGTCCTGGAAGCCTTTGAAACTTTTCTATTCTATCTCCCCTTATTCAACTTTATGATTGTCGCATCCCATTTGTTAGCAGCTCCGAGCGTGAACACAGAGGGAACATCGGGAGCGTGTTTGTGTAACCTTCAGACGCTCAGCGGTTGACCTGTGAATTAGTTTTTACATGCTTCCGCCCATGCTGTGCTCACGATGACTCTGGTCTACTTTTAAAAACATGCGCAAAGTCTTTACTTGTGTACAGGCACATTTGGGAGCTGATTAACTAAACTGGCACACTGAGGAATGTTCCTGACAGTCACACAAAACTCTTTGTTGACTGTGTTTGCCTTTGTGACTGCGCGTTTTCTTTATTCTACCCGATTGTTCATGAAATTGCTCGAGTTTATGCGAATCAAAATTGCGAATGCTGTCGTTGTTTGGAGATAAACTGCAAAGACTCTCATTCTTGACAGGAGATGCTGCTGTTATTGTGCTCAGATGCTTTGCAGCATTTGGTCACCCACTGCTTTGATTTTATCACCTCCGCCAGGAAATCTGAACAAAATAACTCCAAAACTTCCAAACAGATTTGGATAAAACTTGCAGGTTGGGTGACGGGAGCTCCGAGCTAGAGGTGAGTCAATTTTGGCGGTGATCCGAAATGAGGAAAAGTGTAATTTCCTTTGTTGTGTCACTAAAGAGTTAACTCATAGTTGGTCGTCAGTAGGCTTGTTGTTTCTATGTGCTGTTGTACATCCCACACTGCTCAGGGTTTCGCAGTTATGCGATTGTCTTGCATTAGCTTGTAGCATTAGCTCATAGCTAGCTTTTGACAGTAGGTTTGCATGTTCTCCCTGCACCTCAGTTGGAAAACACCACAGTTAAAAGGCTCGAAAAGGAGCAAATCGGATGTTCTCTGGGTTGTACTGACAATTATTTTTGGCCTTCTATCGACTGATCAAAACATCCAAAACATGTCGAACCATCTGGAACCTCATTTGGCCGTGAGTGATCGCTCGCTGGCGTTTCGATGACCCCCGCGCTGCACCAACGACGGCGCGCCTCTTAAAAGAGACGGAGCACTCGGCTCTTTTTGCTCACGGGCGCCACGGAGGTGGCTGTTAAAAGGGAAGAAATCTATTTCTTCTTCAATTTCCAGACCCAGAATATCAGAGCCAAAAAAACGGATCAAACCAGAAGCCCTCTGGTTAGAGGGAAGAAAAAAGAAACACACACACACAGCTCCAGCGCAGCAGTAACAGAAACGCTAGCTCGGGGGCTCGTCTCGCCAAGTGTCCTGCCCGCTCTCCCCTCGCCACTCTCTCCCTACCTCAGGAGGTATTTTAGTACAAGTGGGATTAAGCTTGTATATCCCGGCCCCTAGCTGTCATGCTGGGGATTATGATGCAGTGGGGAGGAGTGGTGGGAGGTGCTGCGCGCTTCCTGTTTGCCGCTTGCTTATGAAAGGTGCAACCAGGCAGGTAGAATAAAAAAAGGGGGGAGGGAGGGAGGGAGGGAGGGAGGCGAAACTGTCTGGCTGAGACACGGAGGGGGGGCGGCGAGGCGGCGGCGGCGGGGATGCGAACCCAGGCCCGACTCGGAGGCGCTGGGCTCGGGTCCAGCCGGGGGAGCGCCAGGGGCAGCGGCGGCTCTCCAGGGGTGGCAGATTGAATTTTATTCTGCCGCGGCTTTCTCTTCTGAGAAAAGCTTTTAAGAGCCATTTCAGCTCACACAGCAGCGAGAGGCTGATAGAGGCTGGGTCACACTCAGGAGGAGGGAAATTCATTGAACTGATTAAACTGAGAGGCGGCTCATTTTCTCTATTAAGGCTCCTTCTGATTACTATCAACATCAGCGTTTGACATAATTTCAGTGATAGCTATAATTTAAAGGAGAAGCTCTAATACGCTTCCCTCACACGGGCTCGTGTCCGTCACTGTGATCATGATTGATTCAGGCTGCAGCGAGGAGATGTAACGTACTTTTACGAGTATTTCTCACTCACTAATGTACTGCTGCGAGTCGTGGTGGGACTTGATCAAAAAAAGAAGAAAGAAAACCTGATTATTTTGGGTCTTTGTGATTAATAATCACGATTAATCAAAATTATAATCACACATCAGATGCTGTTTTGTTGTTTTTTTTTTAGATTTTGGTCTGTTTAAAGGCAGATATACATTTGTTTGAACATCAAAATCATGATTTGTTTTAATCTCAATGACGGCAGGTCTGATGGGTCGGACTTTCTCGAAAAAGATCCACGTTTGCAGTGTAAAACTAACACGATTAAACGCATAAATCCTTCCAACAAGTGATATTTTTTCTTCTTTAATAATATTTGATAAAAAACCTACTTACTTTTAAATGTAAGTGAGGAATTATCCATCAATTTAGAGAGACTTTTTAGACACTACAAAACAACAAGGAGAAAAAAACGCGGACTTTTCTCCTGAAGGCACGACGCCACAAATGTGATTTTCCAAACAAGCGCCGGCTGACTCTCCGGCAGCACCTCGGTGTGAATGTGTCCCATCCCAAGTGGCCAAACAGAAGGGGCCAGGCAGACAGGAAGAGGGGCAGTAAATTAAGTGCTCCTCATTAAAGTGACATTAATGGCGTTATTGAGCGAAGAGGAGAAAAAAAATGAATCACCGGGAAATTGGCAAAGGAGCGGGGCGGTGAAACGGGGGCCTGGCGGCGCGCCAGCGAGGAGACGGGACCTGGATAATGTCAGGAGCGCGTTCGTTCAGAGCGGCGGCGGCGGCGGCGCCGAACGTGACCCCGGCGATGCTGTTCCTAACAAGCAGTCAGATAGCTTTGTTTGTTGCTATCTGAGTGAGGCGGTTCTCCGACTCTGCCCCGGTGCGTCTGCCATTGCACACTTCTTTCTTTAATGTTGCTAAGTATTACACAATCGCTTCTTTCATCCCAAACAACGCGACTGCTCAGAGGCATGCTCCAAACGTGTTGATTATTACCATAAAACATGATTTCCCCCTCACAATATCGGTTGCTATGCCAACTTTTATTTTTTTTTTGTGGAAAACCAGGGACCTAGTTAGCTCGCCTCTCCCTCTGTTGTTTATTCTGGTGCGTTAGTGAACTTGCAGAGGCATCAGAAACGCGCGTATTAAAGCCAAAACACTCCCGAGGACGCGCTTTCGCTGTGATGACTCCAACTTCAGATGAATAATCACAGCGAGACAAGCTGCATTCGGTGTTATCTTGCCTCTTCTTCTTCTTCTTTCTTTTTTTTAACAGATTCTTTCCGTCTAATGCTCCAAGTTATAACTCTGCAGCACTGCAAAAAATGATTCACTTTGTCTCTTTATGATTCCTTGTACAGTCGGCTGAATTGTGGAAATTTAACGGTTGGACAATAATACAAGAACTCCTCAGATCTGAAGCACAAACTAGTTATGCTACACACTTGTATTTGTGCCCTTTGGGTTGTTTGGTGGACAAATGAGACATTTTAAAGATTGTTTCACCATTTTGTTTTTTAGGTAGAAAAAAGAAATTCAGCCTCGGCTAATATCGATTCTTGATGGAAATTAACATCAGCTGCGGCTAAATTTCCAGCTTGGTATCTCTAATTTGCATCTTTTGCTCTGGCACACACCAGTGATGGAGTGGGAGGTGGTGGTGGTGGTGGTGGGTGGGTGGGGGGTGGGGTTGTGGATAATGACTTGATGGGTGGGGATGGGTGATGTCGGAAAGAGGTGAAGTGGTGATGGGAAAATAAGGTGGGTGGGGGTCGGTGAAGGCGAGTGCTCTGTGAGTAGTCGGGCTGCAGTCGGCAGCCGGGAAAACGCCGGTGGACCGGTGAGCGGCAGCAGCAAGGTACCAACATGAGGAGGGGGGTGGGGGGAGGGGGGGGCAGGGGTTACACAGAGTGGTGGGAGGTACTCACTGACAGCCTATAGTTCTGCATCATTTTATCAAACTCCTCGTCAATTTTTTTGTATTTCTCTTCAGTGCGGGGGGTGAGGGAGAAGGGCTCCTCGGGGTCTGGGCTCTCAGAGTCCCGGTGCTCTTTCTTGTTCAGAGCCTTCGTTCCCCAAACGAGAGAAACAGAAGGCAGACGGACAGACAGACGGACAGACAGACAGAGAGAGAGAGAGAGAGAGGAGGAGGAGGAGGAGGAGGAGGAGGAGGAGGAGGAGAAGAAGAAGGAGGTAGATGGAGAAATAGAAGAGGAAGAAGAAAAAGAAAGGCTAGGTTAGATGAGGTGATTAAAGTGCGACTGTACTCACGCCGTAGCGTTTGAAGAGGCTGTCCAGGTCCTCGGTCTTGCGGTCATTTAGCGGGCTTTGGTCGATGGAGTCGTCGCCGTCGGGCTCAGGGCTGTTGCAGCCGTTAAAGCCTTTCTTTCGCAACGTCTGAAGCGGTCAGAGAAGGGGTAGAGGAACAGAGGGAGGGAGGCACATTTACACTTTAATCCTCATGCACACTTTTGTGGGAATGAGCACGTTGATTGTTTTTCTTTTTTAGACATATAGAAAAAACAAATTTCACTTCTCAAACACAGATGAAGACTCCGATGACGACTCCTACACTCCAAACACAAAGCTGTGAACGTCAGAAGGAGAAAACATTGACCCAGAAGACGACATCAAGAGAGTTGGTTGGTTTTTTTTCCCCAGCATCCTTTGGAAATAAAACAATTTCACAGGAAACACATCCTCAACCTTTGATAAACCCGATCGATTCCTGAGGTCAGGCCTCCATAACATGCGACGCCCACGTGAAAAGCGAGTTATTACCACTGAAATTTGCACTCGCGCTTCGCCAGCAGGTGAACTCAGCAAGTCAGAAGAGTTTTAAAGAAAAAAATCAACTCGTGATTTCATTTCCAAAGATCTGAAACTAAACGATCTGACCCGACACGAAAAACAAGCGAACCAGAGTCCCGAGCGTTCGCTCGTACAGAGTAACAGGCTGTGTTTTCGAAACCTCACGTCAGGAGACATCGCATCCCAGCGCATGTCGGCTAATCAACAGCGTCGCTAATTGGTGTGAAGCTTTGCACGGTGGAAAGTGGCTAAGAGAGGCAAAAGGGTAAAAGGGGGAGCGAGGAAGCACGCGCCGGCGTTGGCACTTCGGCTATCGCCAGTCAGGTTGTGTCAGTGTTAGCACACTTTTGGCAAGGGCGAGAAGAGAGAGAGAGAGAGAGAGAGAGAGAGAGAGAGAGAGAGAGACAGAGAGAGAGAGAGGGAGACTTTTATTTTGAGAGGATTCCGCTCAACAAGATTTGCTGTTAAGTAGCTTTGCTTGCTGACTGACTATAGAGCCGAGCCGATTGATCCGTACAGCAATATGGATCTTAAATTGAAGCTCGGGAACCTTCTGCGGTCTGAATACAA
>JAUESE010000015.1:18440-30893 GCA_032274725.1 Malacoctenus triangulatus
GTGTGTGTGTGTGTGTGTGTGTGTGTGTGTGTGTGTGTGTGTGTGTGTGTGTGTGTGTGTGTGTGTGTGAGAATGTGCTGAACTGGATGAACCCTAACAGTCACTGTCCTTGCAGCTGGTTTCAGGCGCCCCCTAGTGTTGTTTGGCCCTATTGCTGATGCTGCAACTGAGAAACTGGCCTCCGAGATGCCCGATCTCTTTGTAATTGCAAGTGAGTTTCTGTCCGCTGAAGTGGGTCCACATGTTTGTTTGCCTCTCGTCAAGTTTTGGAGTGTCCTCGCTCGATGTGTTTCTGAAGGCTCCGTCCTGTGTTTCTGTCTCCTCGTGTTAGAAACGGAGCCCAAAGATGCAGGCTCCGAGAAGTCCTCAGGTGTGGTTCGTTTGAACACCATCCGACAAATCATCGAGCAGGTACGCACACACACACACACACACACACACACACACAATGTTGAATCACTTTTTCGGCTTCTTTCTGAACTTCTATCAAATTAGAGTTTTACCCTGAAAAGCGTCATCTTGCCCGATTGTTACGACCCACTGGCTAACCAGTTTTAGCCCGCAGGTCGCTTGTTCAACACTTCTGGCCTCCAGCCCACAGCGTCACTCATCTTTCTCCTTCTGTTCCTGTTTTTTGTTTCTCAATCCAGGACAAACACGCCCTGCTGGATGTGACACCCAAGGCCGTGGACACCTTAAACTACAACCAGTGGTACCCCATCGTCATCTTCTTCAACCCCGACAGCAAGCACGGCATCAAGGCCATGAGGCAAAGGATCATCCCCAACTCGAACCGCAGTGCCCGCAAGCTCTACGAGCAGGCTATCAAACTCAAGAAGAGCTGCTGTCACTTATTCACTGGTACGATTAGCACCCGCACTCAGTCACGCACGCAGAATTGCTGCTCGCTGCCGATGAGTCGGTGTCGGAGTGGCCGTGCCGAGTGACTTAGCGTGGTCTTCTCCTCCAGCCACCATTGATCTCAACTCCACCAACGACGCCTGGTACGGCTGCGTCAAAGACTCCATCCGAGAGCAGCAAATGCAGGCTGTGTGGGTTTCTGACGGCAAGGTAACGGCAGACACACACTTCCAACTTCACTATTGGAATGGTTGCACATATAGAGCAGTCAAACATGCAGTTTGAAGGGCCCAATCCAGCCTGCAAAAGGATCCTAGGACAGTGTAGAAGTTACAATAAACTACTGTTGTTATTTTATGCATTGATTATGTGCATATTTTAGTCAACTCGTCACTTAAAATTGAACATAGTGTGATGTTCGTGCCTAAAGCTACTTAAAAACTAATTTTTCGTTTGTGGCCCCTGAACCGATGTGCTTTTGACACCCCTGTTTAGCCCCCTTTCTTAGGAGCGTTCATTCTTCTATTGACTCGGTTGTTTAGAGTTGCTGACGTGACTCTTTCTTTTGCCAAGTCCTCATTTATCCACTTGTCGTAGCTTCTCTTCTTTTCCATTTTTTTCAATAGATCAAAACAAAACCAAAAGTAAAGTGTCTTTACAGCCACACTTGCATACAGTGACCAAAATGGAACAACTAAATTCTTATGTTATGTAGCTTTAATCTGAAGTGTTTGTTTTCCAGAGTTGTTTATTCAGATCCTTGATTATTCTGCTTGTAATTTCACAGTAGCACTGTTTCGTAAATGATTCCTGCTGTTTTGTCCGGTGGTAACTGCCAGTAGTAGACTGACTGTTTCTGCTGTCACCTTCCTAGCAGCCATCTTTTCACACACTCTGAGCATGCTCACTGTGTGTCTTCCTGCTTCATGCCAGTAGTGCTCTACAGCTCGGCTCTGTTTGTCTTTCTTTCTTCTCTCTTGTTTTCGTGCTATCCGTCTGTCCATCCTTCCTTCCTGTACACCCAAGATCCATCATGTGTCTCTTCTAGCTGGAGGGAGTAGAGAGTGATCTGGACTGCCAAGACGTGGAGCGTCTGTCCTACCTATCCAGCATGTCCGCTGACTACCTCAGCATGGACAGTCGGCTGACCTCCGACCTGGACGACACCGCCGACGAGGGCGGGGCTTACACCGACAATGAGCCTGACGCGGAAATGATGCACATCTCTGCCATCAGCCGCTCGTCTGAACCTGTCACGGCTGAGGAGGTCAGAGTCTGTCGCAGACATGCACGTGGGTCTACAGTCAACAGAGCTACACATGCCTATCTCCGACAACAGTGGACGTTGCCATGCGTTTACTGTCATCTTTGCTGCAATTGTGTTGTTTTGAAATGTATCTTAAAGGCTGTGATCTACTAAAGTGTGGAAAGAAAGGGTGAACACTTGTAAATGAATGAAAAGACCTGTTGAGGCGGATATATTAAGGATGTGCTGAGGAGTGTTTGCATCACCAGTACAGAGAAAGGAGAATATGAATTGATGCACAGAAGTCTGAAATTGACTTGGAATAGTATTCCAATTACTGCAAGTAATTAGAGTAGTCATGAGAGCGAAAGGGAGGACCTAAGCTGTGTCTGTATGGGACAGCTTACGACGAGGCACAGTCACTCTGCAGCGCGCACTCGAAACAAACTCATCTCATGAAAGAAGCACCGGAGGATCCTGGGGCTGTTTAGACAAATTTCAATATTCAAATATAATTTGGATGTTGTGAGAAGTCAAGATATTTGACTGCTGAGACAACTATTTTGAATGTTTTAGTCTTCAATCGAGCCTGTAATAAATTTGCGAGGCCTGCAGGTTGCCCAAAACTCGGCCTATGATTGCAGAGAAGTAAGAGAGAAGAAGTAGAGGTTGAGAGAATCTCGACGCGTACTAGCCGTGTTAGCTAACCTGAACTTTAACATTTCTTTATGTTCATTACTGTGAACATTAAGAATTGAAATTCGAACATGATCGCCGAGGGAAAACAGGCAGCCCTGTAAAAGGCGAAAAAACAGATGTGAACAGCTCCTCCTGGAATTAAAGCCAACATTCATTCATCTGTTTTCAATAGCGATTGTTTGCAAAGCACTTCAAGTATAAGTCACACTGTGTCAGGGAGATAAATTGTGTGTTGGAAAAAAACTGAAAGCTATACACTTAAAGTCATTTTATCATCGAATTGTAGCCCTCTGAATAAGAATCCAATCAAATTGTCAGGTGCTGAGTTCCCGCTCCGAATGCTAACAGATGATGACTTTCGCTCAAGCATTGAGTCAAGATATCCTGACAATGTTTTTGTTTGTTTATTATTTACAGAAAGTATGAAAAAAAGATGACAAAGGAAGAAAAGGAATTTGATAACTATTTGCAATACTGTTTGAATTGAGGCCGTGAGCTGCTGTGGCTCTAACTTGGAGTCTGTGTGTGTAGATCTTGCGGAGGTACAGTCCAGACATCAGAAGTCGCACGATGAAAATCAGCAGCCAGGAAGTCCTCAACAGGTCCAGCACTCCTCCTGTCTTCTTACCAGACACCAAAGTAAGGAACACTGTGGGCTGACAGGAAATCGGATCATTGTTGGATGGATTAAAAAAAAAAAAACTGTCTGCATCCTTTCACAGCTTTAGTGAGAACTCTGTCTGCCCTGCGTCTCACCCTTCTGCTTCTTGGCCAGGTCAAACTGGCTCTGAGAGACGATCCTGTTCTTCTGGCGAGCTCCGCTAATCTCCACCATCACCACCGCCAACTCCACCACCCACCGCCCAGCTCCAGCCGGAGCTACGACTCTCCGTCCAGCAGCAGTCCCACCAGCAGCAACAATGACCCGCCGCCGCCCATCTCCCACTCGGTCGCCTCCTCCATCCTGCCCCCCCCGCCCCTGCCTCACCACCTGAACGCTTTCGGCAACCTGCCACCACCGCCCCCCCCTGCCTCGTCCAAGCCCAGCAGCTGTGGGAACACCGTGGGCGCTCCGCTCCACTCACCTTTAGCTCTGCCCAGTTTGGCCTGCAGGAAGCCAGACGCGGCGGCTGAGGACAGCCTTACGGAAGATCCGTCCATGAGGTCCTTCATTGGGAAGATCAAAGCCTTCGAGAAGATGGACCACTTCGCCCGAGCCCAGAAAGTGTTGGAGCTGCAGCAGGCGCAGAATGCTCGGGTGGGCATAACCATGTGTTCATTCATACTGGTCAGAGCAGAGACAATGAGAATATCTCACTAAACAACTGCTTTAGATCTTGCTCTCTATTGATGGAAACACAGTCCTTGCCATAAAGAGAGTGTTATAGTAGTGGAAACTCTTCATTACCACAAAGTACAAGGGTGCAAAAGGAAGGTGACACAGAATTGGACCTTGATGCAACATCACAAACTGTAATACCGTTTTATACCACAAGACAGAGAGTGACTCCAGAATCTACTCTGTCTTCAGTTCAATGAGAGAAGAAGAAGCTAAAATTTGACCCTTCACAACCACTTAAAAAAAATCGAAGTGCTCCCTAAAAGGGAACGCAGCAGTGGCTCACCACTGCCATCTAATGGATTGGAATGGTACCACTGGATTCCAACATACTGCCAGTATTAAGATACCAGATATCCGCTCACACGAGATTAGAAAAGTTTTAACAACATCATTTTCCTTTGACAATTCATCTTGCATGAGTATTTTAGATAAGATTCCACAAGACTGTGACTGTAAACTGAGGCAACACACATGTTGTGTTGGGGTGTGTCAGGCCAGGGACACAGGAGGAGTTAGTTAATCAGGGTACGGACCACATTTTAGTGTCCTCCAGAGTGGCGAAGGGTTTGCCAGATTTCAGTGGCGATGGACTCTAATCATGTGTTGTGATTTTCAGCTGGAAATCGCTCAGAAGCACCCAGATATCTACGCTGTTCCTCTGAAGACAGCCAAGCTGGACCACAGTCGCCCTCAGCCTATCGGGTGCGTCCTCCTCTACAGCACAACCGACTGATTGACAAACATGCTGTGGCCAAAGTGTTTCCAACTGGGTTCACCTCCCTCCCAAACGCAGCCAGTCGTGCTAACCAGAGGTTGATGTTGTTGTAAAATGACCGCAGCAGCTAATACATGTAGCAGAAGAGTAACTGTTATACTGGTTCACTTTAGCAGCCATCAGACTGTGTTTTTAGTAAGTTTTGTGGCAAACTAACATCAAAGGGCAGGTCAGGCAGAAGGTGTTGCAGTCAAAGGAACACCAAATAAAATTACATGTTGACATGGAAGTCATGCAGTTCCTGACATGCAGTAGTTGGCAAGGTAGCATGTTCGCTTTTCACTCCAAGCCATCATTTTGGGCAAAAAAAAACCAAAATCCTTCCGTTCAAATAGTTAATCAGTTAAACACAGACAGAAAAAACAACAGATCAGGGAAGAGGGAATTCTGATGATGCTAGCAAGGGAACACTTTGGTTTTCAGGTTTGATGAAGTGATACTATGTTTTGTTTTTTGGGTTATTTTTCACATTCAATGACACACAAGGGCCCAAAATGCCGTCTGTCCGATCACCAGTCACCAAATTGCCCGTCGAACCGTGGGCAGCTCGTCAACCATCTCCTGTTTTATGTATTTCCAGCTCCAGCTCGTGTCCTGAAGCTCAGACTCCTCCCCCCTCGAAGGAGGGACGTCCCTTCTATCTCAGTGAAGAGGAGCCTGAGACGGGGGCGGCGCCAGGGTACTTCTCCGCCGGTTCCCACCAGTACAACGACACGGAGCTGTAGGGGCCCCTCCTGCCAGCCCTCAGCATCGGCGGCCTGCTCTGGACGTACATTCCACCTCCCCCCCCCATGAAACTCAGCCGTGGACGCTCGAGTGACTCTCGCTTCTTTGATATCTAAGGAGGAACGCTCCGTACAATCTACAGTGAACACATTGTCTTCACTTGGCGGTTTTGTTCTCGTCGCGATCGGTTTTGTTTCGTTGACTTTTTTTCTTACGCATCACTTCTGGTGATGGGAAAACTGAGCGATCAGGAGACACTTGTTTTCTTGCCTATGCAACTCCTTCAGTTCGTGCACAGCAACTGAAACCTCTTGCCACGAGTTTTGCCCTCACAAAAAAACCTCAACAAACCCAAAAGGCCACAATGCGCTTTATCACATCTATCACCTTGTTTTTCTACACTCTTAGAGGCGTCATCAAACAAAAGCTGTATTTATGTATGTATGTATATCTCCAAGTATAGGCATATACATACAGTATCTATCTATCAGTCTATCTATTTATCTATCTATCAATCTATCTATTTATATTCAGAAACAAATATATATATATATATATATCTATATAAATATATATGTATACACAGTATATATTCTATCAAGTAACACTGGAATTTTGTTACAATTTTTTGAAGTGCCTTTTCCTTTTTAGTCCCGTGAGGTTTGGGTTGTCCTTCCTCCCCCCCTCAGCCACCCGGTTGGACTAAAAAAAACCTTTGCTGCTGTCGAGGCTTAAAGGGAAACCAGGGAACCACTGACACCGAAACCTTAACGCTGTCCCCCCGACACACTTGACCACGCGTGGTCACACCCACCCACAGAACGCATGTACGCAAAATACCCAACACCTCCTGCAAGCTGGTCCAGTGCGCCTGGCAGGAAAGAGCAACGGCCCAGCTGAGGCCTCTGGAACTCCCATCAGGCACACTCTAGTAATGTCAGTGGGAACCTGGGAAAGGTTCGAAGACGGGCCTGTTGGACGGTGTGTTAGAGCAGACAAGATCCTGTTGCAAAGTCAGTTCTTGGTACAATCCATGGACTGTTTCTTAAGGGAAAGGTGGTTTTACACTGGTCTTCTGTGTTACCTACTGTAAGCTCCGTTTAATTGTAGCCTGCGCCGTCCACCTGCAGCGAATTGACCCGAACCAAATCCAAAACGAACAAAAAGCTATCGTGAGCTTGTTAGCTGCGTTGCACTCAACTGTCTCTGTTACAGGACGAACTGCTCTGCGATGAAACTCTGCGTTAGGATAGCTGGGAGACGTCAGTCAATAGCACAACGAAGTCTCTTAGATGAAATGCATTTAGCTGTCGTCACGTTAGCAGCTATGCTAATTTGTGGTCCAAATAGCTGCGTAGCATGACTGCAAGCAATAGAGTGCCACAGGGAGGAGAGGTTTGTGGAGGCCAGCCCAGCTGTTAGCTGGTGTTGAAGGTTCTTCATCAATAACAGCTGCTTTTTCACCATTTGTACCATTATTTTAGACTCTGAATACCTTTTAGGCTGTAATACAACTCTTCCCCTTTCAATATTTCCCATTTTCTTCTCAATGTAATTTATCTTGTATTACTAAACATTTGAAACTTACAAAGTCAGACGTGGTGGAGATTCAATGGGGATAGTTAACGTGAGTACAAACAACTGTCGGCGCGACAGCAAAAAGCCATCAAACGTAATATATATAACCGACAAAAACTTGATCAAGATTGTCTATACTGGATTGTTCACAGGTAAAAATAACCTGTCGCATGTTTGAATGGTAAACGATAGATTCAGGATTTGTTAGCAACAACCTTAGTTTGAAGTGATTCTATAAAATAAAGTTGATCGCACTGTTCGCTGACCTCCTCTACCCGAGAATTGGAGGGACAGTTTTCTACTGGATTCAGGAGTCACATTAAAGGCAGGAAAGAAAATGTAACCAAATGATGCTAAGTAGTGACCACACATTTTTATTTACTAAAAGCTGCGATGTGTTCCTGCTGGGGAAAGCCAGGCTGTTGACCAAAACACTGTCAGTGGTCCAAAGACAGAAACAAAGTTTATAACTTGTTTTTTGGCGTACACTTGGGACAAAGACACTTTGGGTATATTTTTATACTCTTTGAAACCACATATTCAATGTATGTTCATAGTAATAACGGCTTGCCTGCCCACCTTTGTAGTCTAAATTTCCAAAATCTCCCCTAGTTTTGACACAAAGAAGCTCCTAAATCAGCATTACTGACATTTTATTCATTTGTTTTTGTGACGCGAATTTTTATCGCATCCAGCTTCAGAAATTCAACAAATTCAGTGAAAATAAGTACAAGAAGGGAAGTAAACACGGTGAAAACAACTCTCCGGCTGGTAGCAGGAGTATGGGGCTCCTTCCTGCAGCACTCTATTGTGGCTCACTGCTGACAGGATGTTTCCACCAGGTTCTCACTTTTTAGTTTTTTCTCCTGCTTACTGACAGTTTTATTTGTTGTTGTACCACTGTGGGCTGGCCCGCCGCCGTGTCGCAAACATCTCTCTCCTTCCGCCCTGTGTTTTTTACAAGCTGATGCAACTTTGCTGCCCCACTTTCTCGGTGTGGCCAGGCCTTAAGATTGCCCCTCCCCTCCTCCCGTATCGACGCCAGTGTTGGCAGCCTGCCGCCGTTTGCTGTGCAAGCTCTGGCGCGGCACCTCTTGGCTCCAAATATTTCATCTCTCTGAACTGTTGCGGCCAGTCGAGTGGTAAAATATTGCCTTGAAGTTTGTTTGTTTTTTGCCCAGCCTGTGAAAGTCTTATGCAGGTGGCGCCCTCTTGTGTCTCTCCAGCGATGTTGGCTATCACTGCCTGCACCAACAACTTCAAGAAATTACGAGGCTTGTGACATTCAGTGTTTTTATTCTTCTCAGCAAGTCCAACGTGCACCGTGCCCTCTCCTCCCCCCAAAACAAATAATGAATGTATTTTACTGATAAGTATAATGTGTATATCCAAAGCATGATGTGGCAATGAAAGGGAAGTGATGCCTTTGGAATTAACTGACTTTTCGCATTGACTCAGTCTGAATGAAGCGGCGTTTAAAGGAACAGTGTGAAGATATTTGGTGTCAAGGTGAAGTCGCTATAGAGTCCAGCCTGGCCTCAGTTCAGTGTTTTCGAGTTTCATCGGTTTTGGTTCTTCTTGGAAGCCGCAAAGACCTTTTCCCCATTGATACTCCGTCCATGTGTGCTGCCGCCTGCTGTTTCTCAGGCTCCATCAGAAGCAGCGTCTGTCACTCCGTTTGATCTTCCTCAGGTCTGAGCACAGGCGAGTCCTTTTTCGCACCGAGTTCATCCAGGCAGCCTGAGAACAGACAATGTTCCGTTCAAGCACGACGGTCCCTCAACTTTTGAACTGTTCTCGTCCTTGTTAGCTCTCCAGCCCAGAGTAGAAACTGGGACCAGCTGTTTTCCCCCTGTTGATGAAACAACGTGTCACCTTCTTGTGATACCTTGTTTCAGCTCGCAAACTTCTTCAGATCCTGTATGCCCGCAGCACACCGTCTTAACATCTCCTGAGAGTGCAACATGCTTCCTTATATGGAACATGTGTGAAATCTTATTGGACCTCCAACCAAGTATGCACAGATTCCGTTCTGCCAACAGGATGAACACTGAAAGAAAAGCAGACAAAAAGCGGTGGTGTCTTGAAGTGAGCTCGATACAATCCCATCACACACACCCTCCCTCACACCACCGTCTCGTCTTTGACCTCGACCGGCAGGGTGACTCTCTCCATCCCTGTGGCTCGCTGCACCTCAGGGTGTCCAAGCTTTGTCACCGGCGGAGCCACTCAGGTTCAGACACACACCAGATCAAGTCACAGGGCGACCCAGGAGAGAAAAAAAATCGGATTTATTCCAGCCAGCTGTATTTTTCTTCTGATGTGATGGTCAAAGTAAACTCAATGCTTTTATTTCAAAAGTGCATGATCAGAGTGGACGCCAGCGTTTTGGCTCCACTCTGATGTAGCCAATCAAAGATCAGGACAGGATGTCCTCGGCTTTGTTGGAGACAAACTATCCAAGCAGCAAAAAAAGCGTTCCACTTCTGTCGCTCTGAAAATTGCCAGAATTTGCATCTTAGTTTGGTCTTATCGGCTGTCTGAGTGTTCAAATGCGTGTGTGCCCGTCTGTCTGACATCCCGATCGACGACTCCTTCACTGATCAATAAATGCAGATAATTCCAAAGGAATCGCCCGCCTGCCACTGTGAATCTTTCCCCCCTCTGTGCCATAAAGTCTCTCCCCAAAACTATCAAACACACATCAGATACCAGCCAGAGTGCCAAAAACGTGTATTAGTTTGCTGGTGCAAAGGGTTTCCAGCGAATACACGACTAGATAATTGATTTTCTTTTCTTTTTTAAAGAATATATTCTGAAAGGTAAGTTCGAGGTGAAAATGTCTAGCAAAAAGTTAGTAAAATTATACAAAAATTAGGGAAACTATTGTGTTAGGAATATTTATTTTGACTCTTCATTCTTTTCATTTTTTTTAATTGAAGTCGTAATGTTTCAACATGCAAATATCATTCTTGACAGTTTCTCTTTATTCTCGAAAATTTATTTATGCGATGAACATTTTCTCTTCATTTTGCACTATGATGTAATTCTTTGAATTGTTGAGAATAAAGCGGAAATGTAAAGAATCACATTCATGTAGCTGATGCCGTTTTCCTCCATGCTATTCACATCTATTACATTACTTGTTTACTCCTGTAGTTTTTTTTTATTTTGAGAATAAAAGGTTAGAAAACGAACATTGAATTGTTGAAGAAATTCTATAAATTTATGGAAATTTGAAAATTGGACGATAGATTGGAAATTCTGATGTAACTGACAAAATTTGAAAGTGAGAATTAACTTGAAATATTGATTCTAATGAATATAAAACTTGGACGTTGAACAGAAGTGACAAAATATGTTTTTACTGTATGTTTGAATGATTTTATTCTCAAAATCGTAGCTTTATTTTTCTATGCTGCTGCGTTTCGGTTGCCTTGTGCCTTCTTCCTCTCTGTCCTTGTTGAGTAGAAGTCGGCTAAGCCCCGCCCACCTGGGGGTCAGAATGGTGTGGGTGAACTCAGAGCAGCGTTGAGTTTTCAGTATGGTGTGCACAGTGTGACAAGCTCGCATTCACGCTGCCTTCCTGTGCACTGAGCTCTCCCACAGTGTTTCCTGCAAATACGCTTTGTTGCTGTGAGTGAAAATCCATCCGAATGTTTTTGTCCATCTATGGACACATCCAAGCTGACAACCCAAACTGGTCGTTTGAAACCGAAGAATCCCAGGTTTCGAGGCAACCTGAACGCATCATTGACCTTGATTTTGAGAGTGAGGTCAGAATGGTGAGAATAAAGGGGACAACGTCCAAAAAGGTGCTCCAGACATCCTCACCTCAACAGAGAATCAAACTCTGGTGTTTTCTCTCAACATCTTCTAACTTCACTCTCGAATCATGAACCGAAACACGTTCTTCTTTGCTCCCCCCTCCCTGTCATGTTGTCCTGACACTGTGTGGTCAGCTTCCTGTTTGGGTCCCATTTTTTTTCCACCCACGCTGACCAAAATGTTGTATGAATCTCTCACACCTTGTTTTGAATTAAAACTTTATATTTGTGAGCTTGGTGAAGATTTCTGTCTTCAGTAGGTGTTCGAAGAGGAGAAGAAGAAGAAGAAAAGCTTGCTTTGGTTTCTTGAACAGAGAATGAATGACCTAACAAGAATAATAACGGCCACTGGAAGCATTTGAAGATACAATCCAAAGAGCCAGTGGTGGGCCAGCAGCACATTGATACTGAACCCCTCTAAGGATTCAAGACCAACAGATCAGCATCCTCTCCAGCGCCGACCAGTTCTGAGGTTCTATGCAGAGTGTATCATTTATATCGGCCTGATGACCCTGATTTATCTGAACGATGATACGAGTGCAAGTTGGAGGTCTGTTTAGAAAAGCAGCCATTGATGCGGAACAACTCGCTGCTTAGTTCAACCCAACGAGGATGGAAGAGATTCGTGTGTTTTCCCAGCTTTCCTTTCGGTCCGTGACGCGTCAATTCAGCCTTCGCCACTTCGTATCAGTCGCCTGGAGCCAAAGGCCGAAAGAGGTCTCCCTCGGGTGGTCCGGGGGAGGATGGGAGAGGTCGGCTGGACGGCACCTGCGTTTCCCTGGTTTCACTTTTAAACGGCAAATAAAGTACAAGGAGTAAGAACACGCATGTGGTGTGATCATTGCAGCAGGAATTTGACCGAAATGCCAAAATCACAAGTTTTACGATGCATGCTCGTTCACAGATTTTCCTGCAATTTGTGGAAACAGCAAGGTTCTTAGTCAACAGATGTCCAAATGTTTGGCTTCACTGTAATCTTTGAGCACCTCAGAGATCGCTGGAGCTCTGCAGGCCTTCTCAGGGGCGATCTGAGCACATCTCAGTGGGAGGAGGGAGGAAGAGCAGCAACTCCAAGCGTGGGTGGAGGTTGGATGGAGTGTGGGCGGAGAGCTGTTTGAAAGCGTCCGATACTTCAAGAATGCGGAGGGAGAGGATTGCGTGAACAACATTTGTGCCGTCTCCAACATTACACCAAGTAGGATTTCATGTGCTGCAGCAAACCGCATTGTTTGAAGGACACAGTGATGGGCCGACACCCTTTGTAGGTGCAACTCTGGGGGATGCAGAGCGTCAGTTTGTTTAACCCTCCTGTTGTGTTCATGTGTCAGCAGCAGCAATGCTTTTCCTGGATTATTTTGACCCGGTCCATGTTTAATCATCCAAAAGTTGTCAGAAACCA
>JAUESE010000015.1:212076-223291 GCA_032274725.1 Malacoctenus triangulatus
TAAGATACAGTCTGAGAGGATCTCAGATAAGATATTACAAAACATGGTCTTCATTTACTGAATATGTTGAGAAATTGCAATTTACAGAGGTGTGACTTTATATTGCTTCTTTTGGTAGCCAATTAATATGTACAACAATGTAAACGTAATATGTGTGAACACGGCAGCCCCTTTTTTTTTTTTTTTTCGGGGGGGGGATGCTTTATTTTGTTTTTTGTGGTTTGTTTATTTTTCTACGCTGTATCTACATTTGCTTATTTGGATTTGTGTGCCACTGGCTGGCATGCCTGTCTTCTATGTGATGATGTAAACATGCTGACTTACTTGAAATACTATTTTTGTATGTCAAACTAAACTGAAAATTGTAAATAAAGTTTTCAAAAAAAAAAAAATGACCTCCAGTCCAAGATCAAGGGTGCGTTCTGATTCCTCCCTTAATCCTCAACCTTAACCCTCAGCCTCAAAAATGTGTGCTCCCGTGAAGTCCAAGTGCAGTCCAATTCTTAGAAAGTTAAATTGAGGAGCGAGTTTGAGGAACGAAACGGGCATTTCTTTTTTCAAAACGGGGTTTCTCCGCGACCTCCCTGAAAAGTAAGGGCTACCCAGAATGCATTGTGTTTTTAAAGTTAATAAACATGGCGGCAAAGACGGCAAGCTACAAATGTCCATTTCTTTGTTAATGGAGATCTAAATCTTAGTAAAAACATGGTATTCTCTTAGTTTAGGCCCATGCTATGGATTAGTTACCTCGCTGTTGCGTAACATTGGTTTTTATTTTACAATCTTTTGCTGCTGTTGCTACGGCTCCTTCTTCTTTTGACTTGACAGACTGAACACCACTTTGGCGTAGTTCTCTTAAGGAAGAGAATTGGAACTGGGACCAAATGTGTCGAGCCATAAAGCGTGCTGCTGTTTGAGCTTGTTTCTGGACAGCATTGCAGTGGAAAAAGTACATTGAACTTGACAGGATGAGCCCGCTGGATGCGCAGCACCCTCGAAATGGACTCAAGATGCAAAACCGAGCTGTCCGGGGGACTCAATCGAACCTAACGGACATTCGGACCACAAACGTGAGCGTTCATCAACAGGTGAGCAGCCACCATTCTGTTGGCGGTCACGCTTAACTCTCCCTGAGCTGAGTGTTTGAAAGAAACTGCTCATTTGGCGAGAAAACAAGCAATGAATAGACAAATAACGCGAAATTAAAGGAGCTTAAACATAAATGTGCTCCCAAGTCAGGTTTAACACTTTGTCTAAATATTTTTCCCTTTGATTTTTTTGTTTTTCACGCAGAGAAAGAGTGCTTCAGTCGCTTCATGCTAATGAGGTGATGTTATGTGACACACATCAAAAGCTGTGACGCCCAAAATGAGGATCCAAGTTTTTGGTTGATCAAACATATCAAGTGCATATATCGAGTGTTTTAAGGATGGTTAAAATGTATTTCAATATATTTTGTTGATTTTTCTTTACAAGTCCTGGCATAAAAAATATTTTTTGGAATATGTTATTCTTAACCAATTTAGCCAAATGCAAAATGCAGTGATAAACACAGAAGTAACAGAAAACACACGTCTTATCAGAAAGCAAACACTCTTCTCGAACTGTCAGGCTCGCAATACAAGCTGTGAATGCACGTCTGTATTTACACTGTCAGGTTGGTCCAAAGAATCGTGACTGCAATGAGATGTTGTGCTCCTAATGTTGCGAGGCTCAACGCACACAACAAAACAAGTCAACCTAAACCTGTTTTTGTTTTTTTTTTACAGAAAGGATATTTAGGTTTTTTTCTCAAGCAACAAAAATGCATTCTAATGTCATGGTGTGAGATTATAGGAATCAACTGCTGTTTATTTCCCACTGGGCTTAAAGATCCAGTGTGCAGTTTCCAGTTGGCTTGCAATGATGGAGGTGGAAATCAACATATTTATCTGTTGGAAATTGGTTTATCGAATGTCACTTGTTGGCCAGCGAGTTGTGTGCACTTGAGACACACTGAAGTTATCTGGGAAATACTTTATGATGAAATATTCCCAGTATGCTTTGCAGCTGTTGGGAAGCAACACTGGTTTCATTCACCACCTTGTCTTACTATAGACTAACCCCACTGTCTCCAAGAGCACTGGACTTTCCTTTGGGTCTGCAGTACAAAATGTGTTGGCACATGATGGCACCCTCCATGGGGCAATATGACAATATTTTCACTGTAGTTTGTAATATGAGAGGGCCACAAGTCTAAAATGACTAGAAAAGCAAAAGGCAGTTTGCATGTTTTCCTCCAACCAGCACCGCCACCTGCACCCCATCTTTGAAGTGGTCCCAGTTTTAACTGTTGTCACATCATCCCGTCTTCTGTTGACCTGCAGTCATCTGCAAACTGCAGTTCACACCCACACACAAAATTGTAGATTGCACCTGCAAATGACGACCCAATGCTGGATGCTACAAGATGTAAAAATGAGGTTAAAACGATTTGGTTTATGTCTGATGCCTCACTATGTAACTTTCCTGGCTGACTGAAAATGAAAATAAACACAGTACAGAAACATTTGAAAAATCAAGCAGGGCTACATTTTGATTCTGAATAATATGCGTTAAATTGCGCTTTTGTTTTGCATGCTTTTGTGTGCAGTCAGGTCAGATTAACAGCATGAGTGACAACACATGCAAGCGGGAGATAATTGAGCACTACAGTTAAAAAGAAGTGGTCAGACCAAGGAGTAGCTCAAAGAGAGTTAAAATATTTCAAGTAAAATCTTTGCAAATCAAAGTGCTGGGGATGAAGCACATCACTGGCAAAGGCTGAGCCAGTTTGCATTTAGCCATTGTAAATCAGGATGCATGTGATAAAATTAACCCTAGAGTGTAAACTGACAGCAACTGAAGCAATTTCACCAGATATCACTTTAAAAAGGCAAACATGCCAAATGAGTTCACAAAATATTGCTGTCCTTCGTGTGCTCTGTTTGTAGATCAGCTGTTTACATGTCTAATTAGGTTTGTGCACATCGTGACACACAAGAACCTTTGATAGACTGTGGGCCGGGTCCTCTGCTGATTGGTAGGGTAACCTCAGAGTCTTACGCACTGAAAGTATAGTTCCAAAAACCAAAAAGTCCCGTTAAAGGTCATCGGGCTCAGTGTGCTCACAAATACTATGTATAAGCAACAGTAACTCAACTGCAGTCAATGGAAGGACAACCAAACTGTAGCTGTTGTTTTGCTGTGTGAAATAATTTCAAAACTCACAAAGATCAGGAAATCATTTCAGGTCAGTAAAAGAAATGTAGAAATAATAGAAATAGAATGGTGTTTATGGTCATACCTACAATTTGATGAAAAGGTGAATTAATAACCAGGAACTCCAATTTATAAATTGTCCAGCAAGGGCTGTTGGGAACATTTTCTTATTTCATGATTAGATTTTTCATCTTGTGAAAAAAAAGGACTGTTTGCTTGAAATAATATACAGTTACAAGATAAATGCACGGCAATAGGAGTGTTCAACATATATAGCATAGCACAAATAGCCCTACATCTTTTGCAGTTATGAATAAATCGCATATGTGCAGAAATATCTGTCCTCATGAATTGAAAGTGTGTAACGTGGGAGATTTCCACGCGCACTCCCTTCCATTTCCACCACTTTTCCCCTGCATTTGCAGGTCAGTTGCTATGGCAACCCAAGCCAAGGAAGACTAGTGTTTAATTGATCCACTAATGCATTTAGCTGCACACTCACCACTAAGTTGCCTTTGTTTCCAGGTCACATTTTAGGGACAGACATTTACATAAAAGCATTTGCTGTTGCCAGAACCAATCATTATCAGCAGTTTCTACTTTTTGTCTACTGGCAACAAATGTGGTGTAAACACCAACTATTAAAAGCTACAATATTGCCTCATCAGGGAATTATTATAATACTAATGCTGGGGGGGGGGGGGGAACATAATAAGTTTGGCAGGCGCTTTTTCCAAACAGTCAGTAATATGGGAATGTTAATTAATAGTTGCATTACAAACAAAAGCGATCCCCAGGACTCCGTCACCAATAGGCAGCTATATATCCATTATGTTCCTTTTAACACATCAAGTGGAGGCTACACAAACATGCTGACAAAGGCAGTGGATAAAAAGCAAATGAAAGGGGACTCGGCTTCGGTCGCCAGATGTAAAAATTCTTCTTGAAACTTCCTCCATATAGAGTGGTGGTCCCTCCCTCTATTGCCTCTGGTGGGAATTGACTTGAAGGCACTTAAAGTGAAAACCAATGCTGACAGAAATATGTGGATCAATCAGGCAACATGGTCGCCTCGCTCCACAAGAACCTGAAACTACAAAAGACAGATTTTTGTGCATTCTTTTTCTGTGCGCATACTTTTTTTTATACAGATAAACACACACACACACACACACACACACACACACACACACACACACACACACGCATGCTCAGTATGACTATTCATTTAGACATCGCTTGAAATCTGTTAATTTGTAAGTTGCTTCAGAGAAAAGCCAAGTTTTAATTAGATCTTGATTTTTTGATGACACGTTATTGTTTCTGAAGCCTTCTCGTGGCACACATTACTTTTTAGCCACCACAGAAGCTCATCATAATATGACCTCAAATACATGTACACACATGTTTGCGCGAATGTTTGAGTTTCGATCGCAGGACTATGATCTGTACTTTCTCACCATGCTTTTCTCCATGCGGATATAGCAGTGTGTAACAATGTGGTGTGGGCGACAGTGACAGTGAACAGCCAGGAAACCAAGTGACACTATCAAGCTGGTGTTCTGAAAGGCTCCATTGTCCAGTAACTGTCCACCAGTGACATCCTATTTTGAATTTGGCAGCATTCAGTATTAGCTAGGCACACCTTTTGCAACATTGGGAACTTTTACTGTTCTTTTGAAGGCGATGTTTTAAATCACATGTCTATGGTGTGTACATTGTAACACAGCACAGTGACATATAGTGCGCTGTATATATAGTTGTGTACTGTTTATATTCTGCGGAGTGTGTATTTTATGTGTAATATGTGTATATTTTTGTTTCCATTTTTCTGCATTTCCATGCAATCTAAATCGGGTTTATTTTACATTTTGGTAATTTTTACATTTGGGTGAGCCTTGTGCCTGTATGGACAAAGACAGTTGCTGAGGTGCAATTCAGTCACTTTTACTCAGTCTGCTGCTGTTTTTTTTTTTTTTTTTCATACAGTGAACCCTCCCTATATCGCGGCTCCTCGGATTTATTTTAGTGCCGTTTTTTTTTTTTTTTTTTTTTTTTTTATAGTTTTTTATTTTACAGTGTAAGAACATGCATCGTGCCTCCTCTCTGTCCAGTACAGAATGCGTTCGGCTAGGCAAACTTACGTTTGCAAATTTTTGTCCAGGGTTCACTGTGTTCCTGTTTGATCTTTTTCCCTTCAAACTCAGTGGGACCAACTGTTTGTCACAAATGACCCCCTTGACCAGCACTGTAAAGCAAATCAGTGCATGTGCTTCTATTTACATTTAAAATGAAGTAATCTCATTCAAGTCCCTGCCTAAAGATAATGTTTGGTAATTTGCTTTACATGATGACATCTTGAAGTTACAATAAATAAATGAGTAATCAAATAAAAAAAATAAAATAAAAAAAATAAGGACGAGTCTGAAATGTCTGACATGTGACTTGTTAAATTGGCATTTTATGAGTACAAAATGCCCGATTTGGAAGGCGCTCCATCTGAAGATAAAGGCAAAGCAGTGAGCCTCCAGGTGAGGTAACACGCTGGGGGTGTATTTGCCCTATGTCACCCGGAGCCAAGAGACTGTGTGTGTGCACTATGTGACCAAATCTCACCGAGCCATTACCGCAATTTGGAGAAAATTGACGGCAGCACAGAGGCAGCGCGAGAAAGGCAGAAAAGTGCGAGTCTGCGTAATTCACCAGAAGAACCCGGACAGTGAAAGATGGGGGAAGTGCGCAACGCTTTACACGTCCCCCCCCCCCCCCCCCCCCCCCCCCGTAGATTCCAGTGTATACAGTAAGACATGAAGGGTAATTATTAATTATCCCAGACAGTAATGCTGGAATAGATAATTATGTGACAAACATGACATCTTCAATCTCGCTGCTAAGTGATGAATGTCATGAGGAGACTGCAATTATGTCATCTCATTCACTCACGAGAGTGGTAATTGCAAAATTAAAAGCACTTCATCTAATTTTGGCTTCTTCCTCAGAGTCTCGTCTTGAAGGTAGTGGGCTGGTAATCACTGGAGCACACAGGGAGGGGGGGTGGGGTGGGAATACACCTCCCTGCATATTTTAGGTGGAAAATCTTAAGCTTTTTGACGACCGTTGGAAGGAGACGGCGCTGACAGGAATGTTTCAGGCGTGTGATGTAAATCAGAAAGAGAGCTCCTTTAGGATTTAAGAGAAGCACTTGTTATGGACTCCTTATATACCTGACTAGATGACACTGATGGCGCCTGCCTCCATTACTTTCTGTCCGTCCCCCCCCCCCCCCCTTCTAAAACTCAACCTGTTAATCTAAAAGAAAACATTTATACCTTGGGATTTTCTCAAAGAATATTAGAAATAAACTCTTGTCTTTAGAGGTACTAAACTGTTGAAAAATTATTTAATTTCATCAGTGCTCTCTCGCCTCATAGTGAGGAGGTTGTTGGTCAGTCCAAAAACATAGACCTGAGTTCAAAAGGTGACTCGAAGCAGTCCCCACCGTAGGCGTGAATGTATGTGGGACTCTCTGTCTCTGTGATGGACTGGCAACCTGTCCAGAGTGTACCCCTCTTTCACCCAATGACAGCTGGGATTGTCTCCGGCACCTCCCGTGACCCTTAAATGGAATAAGCCTGATGGTTAAAATGAGTGAATGAATCTATGAAAAGCACTAATCAGACTAGAACAGGCGCTCGGTCGAGCAGTCGTCAGCCGCAAGCGTGTCCCTTAACGGTTGACGGGAATCGACCCAACCAGCACTCAAGTAAAATTGATAGGCTTTGTCCATTGACAAGGACCAGTGTGTGTGCAAATTATGAAAAAGATACATTAAGAATTTCAGACTCTTGAGCACCCTACAAAAGTAGTCCTAACGTCCCAGTACGAACGTGCATGTGAAATATCAGAGGATTGGTTTCTTCAGGGTGTCCACAGTGTGAGGTGTCCTATAAGTGTTCATAGAACACCCGGACACTCCATCGGGGAGTAGCGTGGAGGATTGCATGTCAGGGTTGATCAGAAACCCAGTGAGTACACATGTGGCTTCCAGGTAGGGCGACTGGAAGCTACCTAGGCAGGAACATCCCGGTTTTGGTTGCTTGAATCTCACTTCCAATCTTCAAACCAGGATCTCACACCTTGGACTGGACTCTGCCCAGAACAGGTGTGTGAGCTGCTGAGGCAGTGTCGTGTCATCAATGATGAGGCCAGCCTGTATCGTCCATCATACAAGTTCCAAATTGGGATTTCTCCACATCTGTTGACAAAACAACATGGAACGGTAGTGGAACATGACAAAACAGCGGTTTACTCCTACAGCTGATCCGTCGCTTTGCAATGTCATGGAACAGTTTAGCAGTTTGCTTCTTGTTGAGGAGAGTTTACCCACCTCACCCCACCTGACCAAAAGACTGACAACAGGGACGGAAGTAGCTGAAATGAAATTTCTCCACAGGGTGGTGGGCCTCAGTCTTTGTGATGCGGTAGGAAGAGACTCAACAGAGCTGCTCCTCTTCCACACTGAGAGGAGTCACTTTAGGTATCTGATCAGGAGGCCCCCTTGGTTGTCCCCCATTATAGGAGGCTAACTAGGCCGAAATGACCAACCGGAGAGGTTATGCCGCTCTGATAGGCCATGCTGTAACTTTTACATCTCGAACAGGAAGCATTGGGCCGACTTACCAACTGTGTGGATGAAGCGATAGAGATGGAGGCAACGATTTCGGAAGAGCTAATCAGGTGCTTTTCTCTATAAATAGCTGAAGCACATTTGTGAACACTTGACCTAGTGTGATCTTAACCGATTCTTCTGACATTGCACATTGGTTCTGGTTGGAGGGTGAAGAGGTGCATCCAAGTGGTTATTAAAAAACAATCACTATCAATGTGTTCAATTCCAGTCGTCTGGGGGGACAAAAGGAAGGACCTTTTACCACTTTTCCTTGTCAAATTTGCAGACACACCCAACTTTTCTGTTGTTGATGTAATAAATTCCATTGGGGGTGGTTGTGAAAGGGATTTGTCCCATGAGGAGGTCATGAAGGGGCAGTAGTTTGGTGGTGAAAGGGTCTTCTAAAGGCAGTGTGCCACTCACAGTTCTTCAGGGTGGATCCCATCGGGTAGCGCTGGGTCGGGTCGAATCGTGTCATTAGCTTGTGACCACATGAGCTCTCCAGTCATTTATGACATTGTGTCTATTTCCTCTTTTTTCGACGTCCTTTTTTGGGCGTAACCCCACACACATACAAATGAATATCTCTCAGTGGCGATGCTTTAAATCCTTCTCCAAACACTCACATAAATGGAAAGCTAAATGTCTTCGCATTTACCTTTGATGACATTTTAAAACTCCCTCAAAAGCTGACGTAAAACGCTGTGTCAAACATCACTAATAGCTACAAGAAAAACATTTGTCAAGTCTTGGAATGAAAGAAGAGCAGGTTGTGGGGTGTGGTGGTGGTGGTGGGGGTAAGCAGTGCTTTTTGCTTATGGTTGGAGCATTGGAATGGCAGTGATCAGGACTTGAAACTGGGCACTTCACAGCCCATTTATTAGGTGCAATTACAGCTCAGCAACCCATGGTTAAGTTGATCATATGTTTTGTAAGTGCCCCACTCTTGTTGACTTCCTTTAAATGTCTATTTTTGGCAATTAGTCTCAAATCAAAAAGAATCAGTGAAAAGGAGCACTCATGGAGCCCGCGGTCCAGGACATAAAATCAATAGCTTTCAAATAGTTGTGAAAGCTCACGTCAAAAAAAAAAAAGGCTATTTACATTCCATACTCTTCTGTCTGAGTGAAAGTGTGACTGTCAGAAAGGCCCACAGAAATGAGCATTGCTGTTCTCATATGGATGCATGCAAAAAAAGAAAGAAAAAAAAAAGCTTCATTTTCTGCTTCTTTGCTTTTGCCCAAAGAGCATTTCATTGCACCGAGGTGTCAGCATTAAAGGGGAAGACTGGAATTGATTGTGCATTGAGGTGCAAGTGACAGAAGTTAAATGTATCCTGAAGGTGTCTGTGATGGCTGCGTCCCTTGACCGTTTTGTACGGGCTCCGGGGGCTACAGTGGAGTGTCTCCCAGATCCTGATTTAACCAGGCGTGCAGGGTTGTGTTGCTTTTCTATTTTTTTCCTCCAGGTTGCCCGAGCGCATGGGATGCCCTGGCTGAAGGGTCCCGGGCTGATTGCTGGTTACTGGGGTTTGATTGGTTCTGCTTCTCTTCCCACAATGGGACTAAATTTACGGGATGGCGCGTAACAGAGAGGGATTGACCATATTGTCCAGGGGACAGTAACTAACGCAATGGGTGAATGAGGGCTTGTGATTTGTAGTCAGCGGAGAACTTGGTGTGATTGTCAGGACTTCAGGATCCCTCTCGTGTCCCCAGGAAATAAGTGGATTTTTTTTCCTTTTTATGTTCTTATTTGTAATGTCCTTCGCTTCTTATTTAGTCTCCCCGTGTTTCACCTTCCTCATTTCCAGAGGAACAGAAAAATTCACTACCTTGTCTTCCTCACTGTCAGTCCGCGCCAATTTGGCCCGATGGTGTCATTAATAAGGTGGGATAATCAGTCTTTTGGTTTTTGCTTGAGTAACACGTTTACATTATACTGCCAAAGTTATGTGCTTGATTCTTTTCTCATTGAAACATTCTCTCTCAATGTCCCTCTCAAAGGTATTTCAGAGATTTATGCAGTCAATAAAAAGATGATGTTCCCTCTGACGATGCCGCTTGAACTATATTTTAAATATGTTACAGGTTGTTTGGGACGTTGCAGGGATTTTACCAGTCCTCCAAAGTAGGATATTTTATTCATGTAAATGGGGCAGGCTGAAAAAAGTATCACTACAACTATTGCAGCAGTGGCGATGAAGTGGGTGGCACCCTGGCCTCAGCCACAGTGGTCTGGGATTGACTGTGGGTGGGGCCTTTCTGTGTGGCGCTTCCACCTCCATCATTAAGTCTGTTTAGTATAATGCTGGAAAGTGTTGTTTTTTTTTAATCACTTCAAAACTTAGACTGCTGACTTCAGAAATGGAACATAAGGTGATTTTTGTGATTTTCTCACGTCCCACTTGGATTTTTGCAGCAGCAGTTTGTTCAAACAAATCAGCTTGGGACAAATCTGCTTCAGCAAGACTTTATCAGTGGCACCATTGATCTTTTCTTCACTGAATTAAATTTATACCATTTCTACATGGTCAAGCTCTCCAATGTGTTGCCGACTTGCACAATCCTCCTTGTCCTTCCTGTGATGGCAGCCCCATGGACTCGACTGGCCTGTTGTGGCCGATGCTGTGCTGACCTCACTGACTCTTTGAGAAGAAACAAAATTTTCTATTATACAAACCAAATCGCTTACCAGTGTTTCATTGTTTCACCTGTGAAGCCCCTTGCAATCAATCTGTTCAAAAGGGCTGTATATTTATAATTCAAGTACTTACATTTTTTTGTGTGTGTATTTGGCTTCACTGTAATGTTTTGGCAAACCAAAAATCAAAAAGGGGGGCTACTTTTTTTTCCCCCAAAGGAGCTGCAGGTAAAAAAAAGAAGAAAAAAGCTTGTCACCCATGTGTTTCAATCGTCTCTTTACGTCGTCTGCGTCCCAGTAACTTGTGTAACATTGCAGCATCTTGACAAATGACAAACATGACGTCTCCGGTAACCTCCTAATGGAATGCGCAGTGTGTTCATTTGTTGCACTCGGACAGAAATTTGCTCCGAAGTAACAGTGGGCCCGGTAATGTGTCCAGGCTGCAGGAGGAACAAGAGCAACACATTACCATGGATGGTGCTTTTTTTTCCCCTCGCCTCTCCCATGTGCCGCTTGCCCGGGCAGCCGACAGATTAGTGCTCTTGAGATGACATTGAATGAACGCTTCCTCGCTGTCCCACCTTTTTTCCTTTCTCCATCCCATTTCTTGTACCTTCTGCAAGGGAGGGGGGGGGGGGGGGGGGGGCCACAGTCTCGTTA
>JAUESE010000015.1:224504-239289 GCA_032274725.1 Malacoctenus triangulatus
ACACACACACACACACACACACACACACACACACACACACACACACACACACATACCCTTAAAAGAAGATAGAGTAGAAGAAATGGTGAAACTCTCCTGGACAGCCGAGGTAATTCTGAAAGGTTGTCGAATGCCTGTTCACCTTTGTGCCATCTGTAACACCAACAATGATTCTCTCAGATGTGAGGAAAGAAAAGGGCTTTTTTTCTTCTTCCAAAAGGAGAAGCTTTGCCAAAGTGCCTTTGAAAATGATTCAGTGCTTCAAGCACCTTGTCTCGACTTTTTTTTTTTTTTTTTTTAACTTAGCGCTTTCTTTTCCTTTTTTCTTTTTTGCCTTCTCAGACATGGAAACGCTGCCATTTCTGTACCATTCATTTCTTTTTCTTATCGTTTATGGATTGTATTGGTGTTCAGTGTTTCTATGTAATTGGAAAGTTGGGACAAAAGAGACACAGGCTTGGAACTCAAGAGAAAACAACAAACCTTGCGGTTTTTATCTTTCAGGAAACATCAGGGGTGGTTCGGGGGGGTCACAAGGGGCTGGGCACTGCCACCCTGGAAGCAAGACTGAACCCCCTTTCAGCCCCGTCAGAAAAAAGAAAGACACTACATCACAGATAGATGGATCGATTTCTGTGATATATAGTCGAGTTGTTCGAGAACCGCCGCTGCGAAATGATGTTAAGGATTTTCCAATCGGCAAAACTTAAAAATGTCTCCTTATCTGTTACCATGGTTACCTGCCAGCAACTGCTTTTTTTTTTTAAGCTTTTTTTTGCACATAGTTGATATCCATTGGTCCACAAATATTGTTAAGACAGTCATTAAACACTAATTTAATTCCATTTTAGCCTATTTAGACTTTATTGACAGTAAAGCATCTGGTAAAAAATAAGAAGTTTATCACCATTGATAATAGAGCATTTTCAATGAAATAATTGATGAATCTCAGTTCAGTGTTTTAATTTTAATGGTTATCTTTCATGATATTGCAACTTTTGCTTCTACATTTTAATTTCAGATTGACTCAGTGGTTAAAAAAGGGAAGCTAATTTATTCCACAAGCTTTTTGTAAATTATTATCCGTTATTTTTAGGACCATAACATTATTGTCCAAATGCAACCACCTTTATGCATGTATCACTTGTATTTGGTCTTCCTTCTTAGATAAATGTCACTTGGAGGCTTCATGTCAATGAGCACAGAGAGGCAGGAACGGACACATTCACTGATTCACCACTTTAGATTCACTCACATAAAGTTTCATCTGGTTTCATTTCAAAGTGTATTTGACCGGAATCTCCTGACGAACGTCCAACCCAACAGTGTTCAATCACACTGGACATGAAACTGTGATATAACGAATTCATGCTATGGGCGAGTGGAAAATAAATTAGACATGTAAAGAAAAAATTAAGTGTTTCAGATACACTGAGAAGCGTTTTGTTTTCGATTCGTCACAATAAAGTTGCTTTGACACGCTTTCATCCCCCATGCGATATTTTTTTCCTGACTGATCACTGGTAATTGAAACAGAGGCTACAGAGTCCCCCATCCCAGCTGCAACACTCTTCCAAATTTTGAATAAGTAGGTGAGTAACTGAGTGCATTACCTACTTCAAGACTACACTCTGCTAGCTCATGCACATAAATTGCTGTGAGCGTCGAGAGGGTGAAATATATAGATAAAAATGAGTGGGGAAGCATATATCTAATCACGTCTGAAATCACTGGCCGAGTTTCACAATCAATAAATGTGTTTTAAGCCTCGCACCTTATCTTGAGACTTCAACATTAACCTTCCATTAACCATTACACAAGCACTTAATTGCGCCTCAGTCAATAATGTTAATTCAGAAAAGGGGCCCTGGCTTTGGTTTCAGAGATATGTGTATTCATATTATGGTAAAGTAGCTATCTTTGGACGGGGCTATTAGAGGCCGAAAAACGCTCCGATGGAGTGAATTGCTTCCTGTGCGGGTGAGTTATGGCGCTGAATGTGTTACTTTGTACCAGTCTGAGTGAGAGGTCAATGCCTTTCAGGACAGTGATACCAAAGTGATGGGGATCCCCTCTGTGTCGCCTCAACCTCCCGCTCTCATTTGGCCCAGTGGAACACAGTGAATGGTGGGCATAATTGAACATTACCTCCCTGATGATTTCTGGCAACCCTGACGGGGATTCTCCCAGGTCAACACTTATGTCACTGGAAGGGGGAAAAATGGGACTAATTTTGCTCTTTGATCTCTCTTAAATGATAATAGAGGCCAGCAATCGTTATCAGTCTTTAAGAGAAGTAACTGGAGAGGGAGTGACTCAGATATATCATTCCCAGCGTAACCTCGAGTCCAAGAAAGCAAGCCATAGCGTGTCTGCGATGCAGAATGGACAGAGTGCTATGGACTGAGGAGACAGTCAGTGATACAGTTATGGCCACTTCTCTGTCTTTGAAGGTCCAGCATTGCTTTATCCTGAAGTCATACAGAAAAGAAAAACTCTATTACACACTTGTGTTTTTGAATCGCTCGTTTCGCACCACACCTTTCCTTCCATGGATGTTGCGAGAGACCAGCTTAATACCATAGAAAGACCCAGAAGATCAGTTCCTCCTCTGCCGCGGCTCAGTTTGTTCTCCATAACAGCTGCCCAGCGTCTGCTTGTGTGGGGTCATCATGGTAAAGCAAGTCATGCACTTTCCCCATGTGCAACCTGCTGCTTGGCCTTTGGAACCGTGGCCGAGCAGGTCCTGAAACACTCTCGTTTCAACACATGGACGAGATGGGGGATCGAACCAAGTAGGCCGCGCTTTCTGCAAAAACACACTGATACATACATACATTCTGGATCTTTTGCATCCAACTGAATTACTTATCACTATTAGCAAGCTAGCTAGCTTAAAAGAAACCTTTGTTTGATCGTATCGCAGCCATCTTCTGTTCAGTTTTGGTGCCATCACTGATTTACAAATTGTTTGTTGTAGTTTTTTTTTTTTACAAAGTTTTGGAATCATCTTACTGATCAGACCTGCAAGGAGGAGGTATTTGGTCCATAGGCGGCGTGTTGAAAACTCGTGTGAACATTCATACGTACTTCCACTGTGTGCTATGGATGGTTCTGGTTGAGATTCTCAAATCTTACTTTCTATTGCGGATGAAATGCTTTCAAACTACATCTCAGTCAGCGTCCCATGTTGTTTAGTGTTCTTGGATCTCAGACATTGTTTTCACCTCAGATTACCTCCAGTGTTTGTTCCAGACGAGAAAGCAACGGGCTCACATTTAAAATGACATAAATTTGGGCCCTCAACAATGTGGTGCCCTTGTTTAGAATTTCAAAATAAAGCTGCCACAAGTAAAAAAAAAAAAAAAAAAAAAAAGACATGCAATCTGCTGCTGTCAGAGACAGGCAGCTAGAACAGTCTTAAGTCATTTCCAGTACAAAAACATGTCCAGTGCCCGTTGGAAATTATTCTGATTGGCTGACGGCAAAAAAAAGTGGAGCTCGGAAAAGAATGGGTTGATTTGGTTTGATGTCAGTTCGCGTAATAGATTGCAGAACGGATGAGCTGGTTTATTATTTTTTTCACCTTGTCGTTCATTTCGGGGGGAAAGAGAGAGAGAGAGAGAGAGAGAGAGAGAGAGAGAGAGGGAAAAAAAAGTTTGCCAGCATGATTCATCACAATTCCCCCAAAAGCAGTCTGCAAAAAAAAAATTTAACATGCAATTACTGTGTCAGACAGTGGGAAGAAATGGCTTCAGCTTACTGAGAGCTCTGTGACAGGTGCATTGTGGGAGAAGTGATTCTTGCACGGGGGGTAAGTGAATTGTCATTACCTGTCTGTTTCTTATGACACTTGGCTGGGTGCCATCTGATTTGTTACAGGAGTTTGAATTGGCCTGCCGCCCTCGCTACCGGCTAGCCGCCGACTCACCAGATTAGCAGGGGGAAGATATAAGCCTTCTCCTCACAGGTCAAGAGCTCAGCCACTCAGAGGTTACCCATCAGTCAAGCAGGGTGTGAGATGTGTGAAGTTGAGCAGCAAGAAGAAAAAAGAAAAAAAAAACCCCTGCCTGTGCGACAGATGCTGGCGTTTTTCCCCCCTTTGTGCTCATTCAAACATCATGAAATTGAAGAAAAAAAAGAAAAGTGGACGGGGACAGGGAAAGAAAGAGGGGGGGATAGGGGTGGGGAGGCGTAAGCGGGCGGGCTGCTGCTGCCTGGAACGGCTGTCGATTCATTGTGAAATCATGGTGAGATGGATCAATACAATATATGTTGCCTCCATTAGCTTGATTAAAAAGAGGGGAGAAACAAAGCTGTGGGCTAAACAACTTTCTTCCACGGATCAAACGAGGGCGAGGGATTTTGGCTGGATGCGAGGAGACGAGCACTGCAGTCCAGGACAGCTGGTGCTTTCTTCTGATCCCATGAGCATAATCGCATTTATAACCTTCAAACAGCCTGAAGGCACAGGAGCACACGTTTCCTCCTTGGCAGTATCACCGTTGACTGGAAATTACTTGATCTTGCATTTCATCCTCCCGAATCATGTTCCCAAAATGTGACGAGAAGTTCTCGCAATGAATTCACATGTAGTGAAGTGTTTAAAATTACAGTTTACAAGACATTTTTTGTTACTTTTAGAGTTTTATGTCATGTTGCTTTTGTATTTTGAAACTCAGTTTCAGTTTGTTTTTCGAGCAGATTTTCCAGTTGTTTTTGTTGAAAAAAATATTTCTTTTTTTGTTTCAGTCGTATTAGTTTTAGATAATTGAATTGCAGATCGGTGGATTTACGTCAGTGTCACAAAGAATCGCTCATAACTGGTCCTCAGTGCTTGAAAAATCAGTTGTTTTGGCGAAGCACTTTAATATACCATTGTTAGTTTAAAGAGCAGGAAGTGATGTTTTACCACCAGTCCCATGTTGTTGCTTTGACCTACCTTTTCAGCCTTTTGAAGATTCCCTGGGTGTGACACTGACAACACTTCCAACAGTGTTCCGGAGGGTGTGAGTCCATCTGTAGTACTCTGTCAGGGCTTTGTGAACGCAAAGAATGAGACATGTAAAAGCATGTGAAATCTGCTAAATAATAGCGTGGTTTAATAGGTCATGGTGTGAACTGCCGGGGAGCCAGGGGGCGGTCTCAGCTTTACCTAAAGGGACGTAAACACCCTTAAATACTTAATTCGACATTTTTTTTGGGGGGTGTCTCTAAAATATTGTCAATTTTATTTCGTCCAGCAAACGTCCCTTCAAATGAGACTGAGGACGACTCTTCTGGGGGGCATTTTTGTGCATATCCGAGTCAGAATTTTGAGGTACATTTTGCATAATGTCTGAGGTTGTACTTCAAACCCAAAGTGAGCAGTTCTATCCCCATCTCATCCTGTGCATGTCCTGAGGTGTCTCTGGACAACACACTGAACTCCCAATGGAGGGCATAAACCTGACGTGACAGTCGTTGCTGTGACGAGGCTTGATCATGTTCTCATGCACTGAATCCCATTTAACTTCATCTTAATAGCGATTTAGACCAGATCGTTCTCAAAAACTGGAGTTGCAGCATGATGCTAGAACTGATCCCGCTGGGGGGGATATGAAAAAAAAACTGCCACCACTGCGGACCCTTTGGGCATGGCTCTTAACCTTGACTATCCTCCCCCGCCCGTGCCCTGCAGTGCGGCAGTCATTCTGCGATCTATAATTAATTGGTCGAATAGGTGAAAATGCAGAGAAGCACTTTGATTTTATAAGTTTAGAGCTGTTTTTGTCCAGGTTCAGCTGTTCCAGGAGCCCATGATCATTTGATGTAGATAAACAAATCAAAAAAGGCCTCAGATGAGACCATGTGTTCTCCTCGTCTTGCAGGTTGTAATGCAGAAGATCGAACAACTTCATTGAATCCAAGTTGAGAGTTCAATATAGTCTTTTGCATGAAATAAATCTGCTGCCAGTGTTCTTCATTTTTTGTGGGGGTTTTTTTTTGTTCATTTGGTTTTTCTTTTTTTTATTTCAATGATTCGTACATTGGTACAGCTTTACCACAGTGTTGCCTAACAGGACATAGTGTCAGGTTTCTCGTGCAGAGAGGGACACTCACGGTTCTTACCAACCATGTTCCTTGAGGCAGGGACACATGGAAGCCAGGTGTGGTTGGAACTGGGAGTGTCCACCTGTTTTTGGAAGTGGATTATGGGACGTTCCTTTTTTTTTGTCATTTGCAAGGGAAAGCTTTTCTGTGTGGGATCACATTGGTTTCTGACTCACAACACTGTGACCAGCTAGAATGTTTGGAGCCAATGACAACATGCCATAACTGTCAGGATCCATTTGACTTTTTAACTGCTGACGGTGAAGAGAACATTTGAGAGCCAGAACGTATAGGAGGAACTTTCTACTTCATTCCACTTTGCATGAAAATGTGTATTTTACAAGGCTGCTACAGGAAGCTTTTTCCGCTAAATGGGGCATAACTACCCACTATGGTCGTGTCTGGTACCATACATTTGCCTAGACACATCAAAAAAAAAAGTCCAAAATGGGCCCGGATTTGTTCTCATTGTTTGTAAGAGCATATTGCAGGGAGAGCTAGCACGGGCTCTGTGAGTGGTCGGTGTGGGGGAAGCAGCAGGAGAGGGGTGTGTGTGCGTGGGGTGGGTGGGGGGGGCGGGGGTGGCGAGGCTAAATTGGCGCGGCTGGCAGGTAACCCGGCTAACACTTGGCAACACGCTCGCTGGCTCTAATTGGCCTATCAGTGGCACTAATGACAGCCAGCCTGAGGCAGCAGGCTGCCGCTTGTACCACTGTAGCAGCACTGGATGGGGAGAGAGGGGCAGGACGGGGGCGCCGCAAGCCTGTGGCCACCTGCCGCGGCAGGGGGGCCACGCAGGTGTGGCTCCTTCACCTCTGGCCATTCATAGATCGGAGCATTTCATTCATCAACATTCAAGTTCACAAAAATTCACATGTACATTTCACATGCTTTTTTACACCGTATATACTTTTGTTGTGACCTCCACATCTGTCATTGAATTGTAGGAGGGACTCAGGATATTGAAGTAGTTCCAGAGGACCTGAAGAAGAAGGGGCCAGTAGATGAAATTAGCATAGATGCATGTTGCTGTCAGAGCAAGAGTTCAGTTTAGGAACGCTGCGATACCAATGAAGCAGTTGGGACTAAGAAGCCTGATAACGTCCCAAAATATACTCCACCAAGACCTCTGAGTTTTGTTTGTAAAGTCGTCAGAGCTGACAAAAAAAAACTACAGACGTCGTTTACAATCCATCTATAATGGACAGACATTCATGAAAGGGCTCAGGTTTTCTTACAACCTGTTGTTGTGGACTATTCATCTGGAGAAGTATGTTTATCTCAACCCTGAGTGTTTGCTTTCATCCCACACTACAAGGTAAGTATCAGTACTATCAGTGATGGTCAGTGCTTCCTTTATCAGTTCTGACTGATGATATATATACCAGGATATGTGCATTATTACACTGGCATTGTGCTGAGTTTACATCAGTTTTGGAACTGAAAAAAGTTGTATTTCAGCACCTCTGGTTACTGCAGCACTATATGCTGAACTACAGATGTGTCATCTCTTCCTTCGAGGTAAAAGACTTTGTGAGAAAAAGTGGTGCACACGCCGAGTCCGATTCCAGTCCAGCTAAGTGGACACAAGCAGGAATAACTGATTCTTCTCATTGGTTGGGTGTATTAGTTGAGCCACAGATAGTCTTATTTCAATCGGGCGAAGCTGGCGATTATTTACATTCAGAAGTCTGGTTTCAGTCGTAAGGACAGAAGACAGTCTGGTGGAAGTCTCAGCATGGAAGTCTGCTGCTCCCCGGCTCGGGTAAATAGGTCGGATGTACAGTATTGCTGGCCCATGCCCACACTGACCCACAGAGAGACGAGTCTTTCACTCCGCTGACAAAAGTGTTGAGACTCTTTTTATCCGGCCCTGAAACCCGATCGCAGGGAAGAGAGAGAAGTCCCCAAACGTTGGGCCGCTCTGTGAAAGTGGCTCGGCTCAGCAGGGACACGGGAGGACGGCCGGAGACACGCTCAGACACCTTGACGCGCCCGGTCAGCACGACGACCACAAGTGCACTGACGCTGGTGCGGACCGACGGATCAACACAGTGAAGTCAACCGTATTCACGAGCGATAGCACGGCTGGGAGCTATCAGAATGAACACAGTCATTGGCAATGATTTCAAAAGTGTCCCACCAAATGCGGACATGAAAGAGTCACAACTTTTGTCGTCCTCGCCAAATTCAAAAGAATGTGTTGCACATATAAAGAGAAATTAGTAATCAAACAATAATTTTTCGGTTTGAAAGTCGCCTTTTGACTGGAACGTGCTTTCTTTATATGTACTTTCATCTAAATAATGTGCTGCAATAATGCATTACAGTGAAGCCTTCCGGAGATATTGTATTCTGCAGTGCATCCATTCAAAATGGCGGCTCATACCTTAGACACCCCCCTGCTGTGAATCACCGTCACAACCTTTGGTATCGACGAAGCCATGTCTGACTCGTTGACACCTGTTGGTAAATGTTTCAGAGTCCTTCTTGTCCCCCATAAAGAACGCAAGTCAGGATCAGTGGCGAAAACAACGGTGGCTTCTGTCACCGGTGTCAGGATGCACCCCTCCGTTTTCACATGATGGCGATGGACTGGCAACAGGTCCTGGAGTGAACCCCCGCTTTCACCAAATCTTAGCTGGTTCAGGGTCACCAAGTGTCTCGTGACCTGAAGTTGGATGAAGTGGTTTTGGTCAGTGGTTTTTGACCTTTTTGCAGCCGGGCACCTGCTAACCAGCACACAAGTTTTGGTTGCAAAATAGTTGTAAAACAGTGTTGTGCCATTAGTGACGGCTAGATTTTATTTTCAAACAATTCATGAAAACAAAAAAAATCAGAAATACAACGTATGGTTAAA
Source organism: Malacoctenus triangulatus (assembly GCA_032274725.1). Lineage (NCBI taxonomy): Eukaryota > Metazoa > Chordata > Actinopteri > Blenniiformes > Labrisomidae > Malacoctenus > Malacoctenus triangulatus. The sequence goes on from JAUESE010000015.1 coordinate 233,458, forward strand.
AAAATGTCATCTTAGAACACCTTAGAACATTTAGAATTTAACTGTGTGTTTTTTTTTTTAGAGTATTCATGCAGGGCTATTTTTTGTAGGCTTTTTGTGGACTGAAATAAGTACCTTAATGGGTGCTCGTACCCTCAGTGGAAAAGCAGTGGTTGGGAAGATTAATGGAATTTTGCAACAAGCAAACTTTATGTCATTAGCTTCGAGGCAAGTTTATTTTTTTTCTCGAGAGATTAAAGTAAATCACCAAACAATTATTCCATACTGTGAAAAGGTCCAAAATAAACATTCTCTCTAATCTATATTGATTTCAATTTTGGAAAAAAAAAACAAAAAAGCATTTGGTTTGCTTGTGTTTGTGGTTCCCTGAATTCAAGCACATTCAAGCTCTCCCAAAAAGCCAAAAAATTAACACCAAAAAAAAACAAACTTGTGTGTGAGCGTTTGATTTGACTTCTCATCAGAATCGGGTGTTCCATTATAGCACCCTCATTCTGGAGGCTTTAATAACTGTGCCTTTGCCATGGCGATGCACCCATATCACTTTGCAAATGGCACAAAGCTGGAGAGATTAACCTGGCTTAATTAGAAATACAATAACCTGTTGGTGACAAAAGTCTGAGGTGTCTTTCAGCGGCAGTCGGGAGGAGCGATGATTGAAAGGAGCACAGGGATTGACTCAGGGTGGGGGAGGGGAGTGGCGGAGTGCAAGTGTGTGTGTGTGTGTGTGTGTGTGTGTGGGGGGGGGGGGGGGGAGGATCATAATTCCCCACAAGCCCCCCCCCAAGACAAAAGCTTGGGCCAACGATCTGGGCGCTGCTTTTCCTCAGTTGCCACAGACTCTGATCTACAGATAAAAAGTTTGAATAGACACCTCGGGGCAACAGCGACAAGGCTTGGCATTAGGATGCCAAGTGTCAGTAAAACCCGAGCATGGGGGCGGTGTCACGTAAGCGAAGCGCTGTCTCGGGCAGGAGGAGCCGTCTCCCCCTCCTCTCCGGAATCTGTGGCCTCATGTCAGCTCCAGCTGGAGGGAGTCAGCATCCAGCGAGAGTCCATGAGGAACCCACGATGTATGTGAAAAGGGCTCCGATAGAAGAAGCGCTTTGCATGTTTTATGACCCCCCGCCAGCCGACAGTTCGTGCAAAGTGTGATGATGCATCAGTGCTCATACAGAAGGCAAAATATTCAGGATTGTCACAGTGAAATGCTGGCAAAAGGAAAGGCGAAGCAGTAATCCCGAATGTCACAAACGCTTGACTCGTGTGTCGTTTTTTGTGAAAGTTTCACCTCGACCATGCAAGTTCATGCTGCACAACCGAACTGTGTTCGTCTTTACTCCCCAACACGCTGACTGTTTGATGCCATTCTCAGACCTCAGTGCAAAAACTTCCTGATGAGTCGAGTTTTTCCTCCACTTCATACCCAGGAAGTATTGTACAAATTCGATCAGTGAAATATCACTTGAATGTTCAATAATATTGTCATGGGATTAAAAATTTAGAAACAAAATTTAAAGATGCAACCATAAAATGATGAACACTTACACTTGGCAAAGCATTTTCTAAACAATGATGATAATCATTATTAATTATATTATTGTAAAATTATTCTTATTCCTGTTATTTTAAACTTAAAGATAATTATAGTATGAATAGTTGTTACCAATATTAATGCTATACTTTGTTTATTACTACTGTGTCCAAATATTGTTTCATCATATGATATAATAATTTATTATCATGTCTATTGTAATGTCATAAATTGTTAGACTTCAACTTGAGGTATTTTATCTCGTCTCCTAATTTATTATGTTTCATCTTAATCTACATTATTGCTGTTCTGGATTATTTCACACCATTTGGAACTGTTCCACCTCATTTAGAGAAGATTGAAAACAAAAAGCATGATTGTTGCCAACTTGATTTTAATTCTCACTCATCTGCAAGTCCAATTTACACTCGACCTTTGTTCTCGTCATCCTGTTTTAGCCTATTTGTGACAACATGACTTCCGTCCTCACTTGTCAAAACTTTCGACAGCTTTACTCCGTTTATGATGTAAGATGCAACGAACTGGCCACACAGGTTGTTGAAAGTTTCTGTTCTTCGCATTTTGACAATGAAACCTTGTGAATTTATTCAGTTCAATTGTTTTGCGTGCTTTCTCTTTTATTTTTGACATTTTGTCTTCTGACTTATCTTGGAGAGTCAAAAGAGTTTCAAGAAACACTTTTGACCAAATTATCTTTTCAAAAGAAAAGATCATTTTTGTTGATAAATGATCCCGATTTTTGAAATGTCCTCTTCGCAACTGTTTGAAAATTTTTATACCATTTTCATTCATGTTTTAGAAATTTTTTTTAACATTCTGTGTGAAATTCTAAAATCAGCTGGTCATCTTTTTTTATGTGTGTTTCTAAATTATTGATGTTTTCTCCAAGTAGAACAGTTTCTTCTTGTTTTTGACACTGTGGCGTCCCACAGTCACAAAGCACATTTTTATTATATGAATAGGAAAAGACTTTTGTTTTGACATTCAGTTCACTGTCAATAAAACTGAGGTGAGCTCCTAGAGAGTGACGTTTCAGCAGGAGTAAAAAAAAAAAAAAAAAAGCTTCGGTTTCAGTCGGACAAACGTTACACTTTGGCCGCCTGTTGGTTTCACGCTGCACCTTGAATCCACGCCACCTCGGCTTCAGGTGGAGGAGGACCTTCGCAGGCGGCGCCACCAGCAGAACAAGTGTTTCGATGGAGAGTGCTGCCACCAGCAAGCAGAGAGCCAGTGCAGCGCGGGCGCCAACGGAAGCAGCCAATAACAAAAAAGCAAGGGCCGAGCGGAGGGACTGAAAAACCTCTCCAGCCTGGAACATCTCAATTAGCAGTGGACGCATGGCTCTCTTTGTTTCTCCGCTCCACTTTATGAATCAGGTTAAATTTCCCTGCCCGACTTCTTCGTGAGTGCGTCTTTAACGGAAGGGGGGAGGTGGCGTGGTGAGGGAGGGGGAGGGGGAGGGGGGGCACGACAGACAAACCGGCCCTTTTTCACCGATACTCCAGCGAGTCAGAGTCGGAGTGGAAAGGGGAGGATGGAGCGCCGAAAAGAAAGTGGATATACCAGGTGGCAGCGCACTTGAACATCTCATTATGTTTTCAGGGACACAATGCGAGGCAAGGTGGTGAGGATGGGGAGTGGGGAGTCGGGGGAGGGGTGGGGTGGGGGGTGGGGGGTGGGGTAGAGGGGGCGACAAAGGAAAGCACCTTCCCCACTTGCCTTCACCTGGAGAGGGCCCTCCTGAGCAACGAATCCCTCACAAACACTCACAATGCGCTGCCATTCGTACATACATACCAGTTCATCGAAGAACACTTTTATTTTTGCGAGATCGAGCGCAGCCGTGTTCCTCTCTGTTGCCCACGTGAAAGAGTCAGGTAAAAAAAACAACAACAAACAAACAAGAGAAAGAGCTTGTAAGCTGTTCCGTCCTGTAGCTTTAAGCTATTATATTACTTCCTGTCTTGGTTTAACACTTAGTTTTGGGTGCCCCAGAATCTATGCCCCCGGACTGAGTGACAGACAATGCTCATTTAAAACACAAAAGCACATAGAGTCTCATTCAGACTACAGCTGCCCTCTTTCAGACCTGTATTCTAAAGCCACTTTCTGTTGTCCCCTGCTCAGGTTTTTCCCCTACGGAGGGAAATAAAGCTGGGCCCCACTGCACCGCATTCGGTGTGAGGGGAGAGAAGGGCTCGCCTGTTCGAAATAAAGAGGCAGAAACCTCTCCACTGTGAGGACACCTTAGAGGCGCACCTTTCGCTTTGTCCGGGGCAGTTGCTCGGAAAAATGGCAGGCAAAGTAGGAGGGGAAAACATCATGCAGGTGGGCGATTCGTCCCAAATGTGTTTATGAAAGATTTCTCGATAGAAGGGGGTGGGGAGGGTGGGTGGGAGGGAGGGGGAGGGGGTGCGGGCGAGGTGGGGTGGGGTTGAGGTAGGGGGAGACGGGAACGTCTGCTGATTCCCAATGAGGTTTTTTTTTTTCTTCTCCTCTCTCCTTTTATTTTTTTTTTTTCTGTTGTTGTTGCTTTTCCTGGCCGGGCTTGTGATGCAGCACCCCGGTTGCAGCCTCCTACCACTCCACTGGCTGAACACGCACGTGGTTGTTGTTGAAGGTAAGCCAAGCTGATTTATCTTTTCGGGTGCTGAGGGTGGGGGAGCGTCTGGCCCCGAGCGTGGACCATTTTTTCCCCCGTGCACGCTGGTCGGACTGAGAGGCATCAGACCAACTTGCCTTTACTTTGATTCACGAGGCCGCGCTTTCTGAGCTGGGATTTTTCAACATGTTCGCCTCTGTCCAAAAGGGACCACGTTTGATTGCACCCGACGACGACGACACGCCAGATATGTTACCACTCAGTGGAGATGACGAAAGGCCTGAAACGGGCTAAACACTGTGGCAGAGCGCACTGCGTGGCCTGATGGACGGAAAGTTTCAGTTTGACGTTGTCAGAGGGAGGCGCAGAAAGGTGCATGTGTATCTGCAAACTGTGCAAGAAAGAATTCACACACCACTGACACAATTTTGAAGTCTTCAGGGCTTAACACATAGAAGCAAGGCCAGGATATTCAAATCAAGCCAGCAGCCTGTTTGTCAACTGGAACAGATCTTGGTGGATGAGTGAGTCCAGGGACAGAGGAAGAACTGTGTTAAAGACCACATCATGACAATGACTTGTGTGTGTGCGCGTGTGTGTAGTTCGTTGATTGGACGGATTTGGTCATTTTGGCTCTAAAACATGTCATCTGGTCGAGTGTAGGCTTGCGACACTGCTTGCTTGTACCAGGACTAACATTGTCTATCTCTCACTCCTGCATCTTGGTCTTACCTGTTGAAATTACGTTTTTTCATCCATTTTTCGACACCCTGTCACTGATAATTAAATATTGTATATTTGAGTCCCAGGCCTGACATTGATCTATTTACGTTGTTTTAACGTCCGTATATTCATTCATGGATTTAATAATTTAGTAAACCTGTATCATCAAACACTTTCGCTGCGTGTGTCAAATATTGCACTTCTTCAATTTGCTGACTTTTTTAAATCGAGTTCCACCAATAGAACAGAAAATTGAGAGGTGATTGCAGGAGGGACTGTTGTTACCAGTTCGCTCAGTATCTTGAAAATTGAATAAATGATGTGTCTTTGGACCTTTTATTGGAGACGCAAACACCCACTTCTGACACCAACAACTGATCAACAAAGAAACGTTAACTGCAATTTCATTTGCCAATAAACTGAAGAATGTTCCAGATCATGTTGGGAATTTACATGAGCTACCAGAACAGAATACCTGAATTGCTGCATGGCTGGAAAGCAGAGATGTTTTGCTGCGTACGCCACCAACAGCACGGCGAAAGCAGCTCCCGGTGTGAGCGGCAGGAGACTGGCAGTGTTCAAGGTTTTATTGAAACCATCCAACGAGCAACCAGGTGAAAATGAGGCCCATTCGTCAGCATCACACTTTTGAAACTGATTAAAAAAAAAAAAGACTTGGAAACGTCACACCTGGCAATGTGACAGTGCTAGCCAGTAAACTGCTGTTGACACTATGACATCATGTGTCCCCACAACCCAAAACATGCTTCTGGGCTGTGTGGCAGGAGGGGGGGGGCATTGAAGACCTCATGCCAACAGGGAAGGGACAGCTTTTTGGCAAACCTGCGACATGATATTGTTAAAAAAATATCTTTTACACACAAACACACACACACACACACACACACACACACACACACACACACACACACACACACACACACACACACAC
>JAUESE010000015.1:296703-306854 GCA_032274725.1 Malacoctenus triangulatus
AGATAGATAGATAGATAGATAGATAGATAGATAGATAGATAGATAGATAGATAGATAGATAGACAGACAGATAGATAAATAGATCCTTTGTATAGATGATGTTGGAAAAACTCTCTGCAGACTTTCCTTTGTTGGCCAAAATGTGAGGTTCAACAACGGATACGCAGTACGTTTTAGATCCCTGCTATTGTTGACTCACGGAGAGGTGAACTATTGCAGCAACACAAAACAGGCACAATATTAGACTTTGATTGTGTTGCAAATATTTAAGCTTTGGTGAATGGACTCTACTAAAACATTGCTTTGTCCACTGCATTGAGCAGCACTCAGAGTGCTTCACACTGTAAGTCATATTCACCCATTCACAAACCGTAACAAAGGCTGCAATGCAAGATGCTCATATATGCACCACGGGGAGCAACTTGGGATTCAGTGTTTTGCTCAAACGCATCCTGTGTCACACAAGGGGAGAGAGAGAGGTCAAACCACCGACCAGAAGACTAAGCTGCTCTACCAGCTGAGCCACGGTCACCAATGGAAGTCCATCATATCTGCCTTGTCATGGACTGGCAGCCTGAGCCCCCGAATACCCCTGCTCCTCTGTGCATATCATTACCACCTCTGGATCTATGTTGTGCATCCTGCATCCGTAGACTTGGAACCTTCGCTAAGCGAGACTTCGAGTCATAAGTCTCCCCTTACAAACCAAATACAATCTGAGGCAGCCGGTAACTCAATCCCTACCTGTGTTGGCCCTCCTGGCGTCAGCCAGCCTGTAACACTTCATGATGCTCACATAGAAGATATTCCAGCCGTGCCTTCCTATTCACTGAGTCAACTGGTGCAAGCCAAAAAAAAGAAAGAAAACATGGAGGGATTCAAATGACGCCGAGGATCGCAGCAGTTCACTGATCCCACCACTGGAGAGGGCTCAGATATGTCCAGAATGAGCTGGACAACACTTTGTTAGCACAGCCTGTTTACATTTATGCTTAAGTGAGATAAGGTTAAGGGTTGAGGGAAGCTTTGACAACCTGTAAGGAATGCTCATTTGGAGTGTTTTTTTTTTTCTCAAAGGCTCAACACAGACTCAGCTTGTAAATGTCTCATGTCTCCACTTGTTTAAGAAACAAAACAAACCTGCCAAATTGCAATAGTCCTTGGCTCCATCCGAAAAAACTTCATTCACCAGACCTGACAAGAAGCTTAATTCACACAATTAGTTTTTTTGTTTTCATGCAAAAAAGATTGGATATGAAGGGACTTTTCACACTGTGAAAGCTCTTGTTACATGCATCTTCACACAATGCGGTATGCTCATCTAATTGTCTTCCTAATTTATATAGTCATGAGCACAATTGAAACGCAACAATGCATACAAAAACTGCCTCAACACACACAGCAGAGTAACACATCTTTAAGGGGCGCTCGCCTTGGAGACGGAGCCAGCTTGGGAGAACATTAATGGAGGAAGAAGACCCGGGGCTCTTCTGCGACCACTCCTGATTGGAGAAGGAAGGTGCGTGCAGAGCGCAGCACTGGAGCCTTTGTTTGATTCTTTATCTTGGTTGTAGCTTACCTGAAACTTGTGTGAAGCTCTGTCAAATTTGGCTCCTGAGTCTCAGCTCTTGGTTTACAATTACCAGCTAACCTCACTGTCTGTCCAGAGGATCCCCAACAAGAAAGAACAATCCGCCAAGGGAAGAACCATGAATCCATCCAAAAATTCCATACAAAGGTGCATACAATGTTTATTGACACAAAATAAACTTGAAGCTTTTCATATTACAAGCTGTCTTTGAATCTAGCTGAATTTAGCTGAATTAGCTGGCAGCTCCGTTTCATGTATAAATGAAGGGAAAACGTTTCGTTTTTTTTGAATCTGCATTATCAAACGCAGCAACGGGAACTCATCAAGTCTCCCACTAAAAGGTTTGCACATAAGAGAAATGTTTATTCCGGCCACCACCTCCTGCCATGATTGAAACAAATGTTTATATGATCAAAAAGCTACAACTTCCCCTAATGCATCACTTACAATAACAGAGGAGGCGCCTCCCAAGTAGCCTTGGGTGTGAACGGACCTCAGCGAGGACAGTCGTATTTGGAAATTCAGTGTCAAGGTCTTGATTACTTTCTCCCAGGCAGAGCTGACACTCTGGGCCAGTTGGGGGTGGGGGGGTGGGGGGTGGGGGACTTCACTTCTTGGCCGTCCATCGTGTGAGGAGAATGGAAAACAAGAAGGCTGAAGGCCCAAAAAGGAGGGATTGGAAAAGGAAGGTGTCAAAGAAACTACAGGCAGAACACTCAATCTTTCTAAAAAACAAAAAAATATATATATATCTTCCACATCTTTATGTGGAGGCCCTTGTCTCCAAGTCAGTACTGCACGCCAAAAGCCCACTGAAAATAACTGGCAACTCCAGAACCAGAAAGATGCCCCACAGCCTTTTGTGGAAGCAATCTGAGGGACGTCTGAAGAAAAACAAATCATTGACACAGAGAGATACATCCCAGTAAATAAATGTGGTGCCTTGCCTTGATTAGGACTGAATCTGCTCCTGAACCCTGCAAACATTACATGGTCTTTAATTAGAGGTTCCACAGAATTGTGTGAGCAGTTCCATTTGTCTTTTAGACCAACTCCAACATTTCATGTTGGTTTCCCGGAGAAAAGTGTCTCTTTTTGCACTTGTGTATTGACTCCCAACAAGATGGCAGTGAATCTGCATAGATAATATTAAACTGTCCCTGCGCTCCCCACTAATAGCAGTATTACATCTTTCCAGTGACAGCAAAAAGTGATACTGTGAAAACTGTAATTATAATGTCTAATTGGCATATTTGAATAGAATGAAGTAAATTACTGGAGCCTCATGAAATAATTGAAAAAAAAACAAAGCAATTATGGTGTACAGGCACCATTCAGGCTGATAATTGCAGAGCAGCTCTGTCTGACAGCAAACAGAATTAGACGGGGCGGAGCTGGCCGCCTCACTTCCTGTCTGTTCGTTCAACTTCTCCCAGTCATGTCTTTTATCTGACGGCGGTGACAGAGGGGAACTAAGATTAAGTTCCTTCCAAAAACACAACATTATGTTGACTAGGTATATTTTCATGTCCTCGAAGAGAGCGCGTTAAGTCAGTCAGTGTATTTCCTACATTGCTGGACTTTGTGCCGCTTTAAATATGTGTGGGTCACATGGATGTATTGTCTGATTTTAACAATCCAGTCAGCATTACAGATTTTAAAAACACAAACTCCAAAATAATGCTGATATTTGGTATAACAGTGGTGATTTTACATTTTGAACCTTTCATAGACCAAAACAAAAACAAGACAATTGATAAACAGGGCACAGCAATACATTAAGAGTGTGAGGCTGTGATGACAGTCAGCGAGAAGTTGTTTTGTCAAAACAAAAGCTTAAAAAGGCCTCTACAGGCTGTGGCTCCCTGATGTGTAGTGGAAGGTCTCTCCACAGTCTGGTCTCAGTGGAGTTGAGGGTATTCCTAAGGTGGGGTTGGAGTGAGCGGTTAGGGACGGGGCATATGTGGGGAAATGAAGACCATCAGGTAGGTGGGGCATGGCCAAAGACGCATTGGGAGGTTCAGTGGCGAAATTCTACCCTGTGGTATTGCAATGACTGGGCGCCAGCAAAGGGAACAGAGGACTGCAGTGCTGATGGCAGAGGTGTCCAACTTGTGTCCAGATGTGGCCAACCAGAGAGTCCAATGCAGAGGTCGAGGGGGACAGTGTATAAATGACAAATGACTTGCGTCGATTACTAGTCGACTGATGTCACCGACTGAGTCAAAGTAGCTTGGACCGCAATCTGAACAGCAGATGGCAGTAAAACTATTGAACCAAACATACACTGAAGCTTGCTACTTTAGTTCGAGCAAAATGCAAATGTTTGATTAACAAAGAGGATTTCTTTCATCACCCTGGCAACAAAGTCAGGAAAGTCAGTCGGGAGTGATCCTTTCGGGTGGAATTACAGGCTTGGTCAAATTTTGCCCTCTGCAATTACCCATCCTATTGGTAGTTAACCTTAACCTCAGACGAGAAAAGCTGCCGGCTGCCCCAGTGCAGCACCCAGGGAGCAGTCACGCCCTTCTCAAGCGTGGTGGTGGTGGTGGTGTGTCTTCCACTCTGCCACATGAGCTTGATGGTGCAAGGACTCAAACTAGCGACCTTCCAGTCTTTAGTCTGCTTGTTTAATCCTCTGCCACCACAGCCCAGCTTCTGCTGATGTGTTTGATATGTTCCACAAAAAGGCCATCTGAGGAGCAGAAACTGGTGTAATGAGCCAATGCAATGAGCCGATACAACCTTTGTTGTGGACCTGCCCACAGTGGAAGGGAGAGAGCTGAGAGATGTGGGAGGCAGAGATGGGTGATAAGGACAAAGACGGTTGAGAGTCTGTTTTCGATGCATAGATGGAGACCTCCATATCATCAGCATACCAATGAAAAGAGATTCGGAGGCAGCTGATGGGGATTCAACAGGGTGGTGCCAATGACTGACCCATGAGGAGCCCCACAGGTGACTCTGTGTGTGACTATGTGTTCATGACTCTTACACAGCCTCACTCGATAAATTAATGCCAAACATGTCGAAAATTTTCCATCAGAAACGTCTCTTTAAACCCCGAATACATGAACGCATCATCATTTTTGGAAGTGAGGTTGTACTTTGAAAGACAAATTCACTGATTCATCTCGATTCGTGCCTTTCTTGCTATTTTTTTTTTGTTTCTGTAGTGGGTCAAACATTCAGTGACAGCAATGAAAAAAAAACAACAACAAAAAGACGCTGCCCTTTCAACAGGCAGCTCCAGGACTGTACAGGTGTCCAACTGGGAGTATCCAACTGGGAGGAGACCCCAGGTCAGCTCCTGTACATGCTGGAGAGAAAAGCATATCTGTCGTGGGACCACCTCAGGGTCTTCAGATAACACCAGGAGCAGAACGTGTTGCCCTGCTGCCTCCTGGAACAATTACACAGGACTTCATCATAGTTAGGCAACATTTGGTGTCTTTACTCAATTTCATTACTGTGGACTCTATTCTCCCATTTGCGAATAAAACTCCGCTGTTTTCTCAGGCAGGTAGCAGTTTCTGCTGTCAGGAGAGAGACTGTGCTCTCCATCGGGGGGGTCTCCAGAGGTTCTGCCGAGTGCCCTGCAATGCATGTGACCAGAGGAGACCTTTATGTAGGTCACATGTTTTTCAGGCCTCTCTGCCCATTTTATCCACCTAGAGGGACTTTCAGTGAGAAAGTCTTTGCTTGTCCATCTCTCCCCAAATCCAGCAGTGGCCTTTCAGGCCAAGGTGACAACAGCTCTGCCTAATTGCCTGGAAGGGAGCTGTGAGGTGGGCCACCCTACAACAGCGGGGTCAGGGCGAGGACGCGGGGTCAGCGCGTGGGTGAAACGGGCCGCCATGTGACCAGAGTGCCGAAAAGATGCCATTTGCTTTGTGGTATTTCGAATTTTCTGCTTTTTACACTACTCATTGTTGATGACTAAATAATTCCTCGCCATCTTCATTGTTCCCAAGTACACTATTCACATTTTATTGGCACTGATTGTGTCTGTCTGACACAGAACAATCACACTGATAGTTTGATAAACTGTCAAATATGAAAGTTTCAGCACATTCAAACACAACATACATCCTAAGCTAACTGTCAATGTGAAAAAAAAGAAAGAAACACAGAAAAGTAAAAGTAGTTTAGTTTTTCACTATCAGTTAAGAAAACATTGAAGAAAAACGCAATGAACCTGCATGAACCTTCAGCGCTGGTCTGATTACACTGCTATTAATAACATCTATGTTTTACGAGTCATATTTGCAGCAGAAATTGAGCTCAACTGGAGGGCGAAACATTTGAAGCCTCAGTGCGCAGACAAACATGTTGCAGGAGACGTGTTTATTCTCCCTGCCGGCCCAAAGACGAATGACTGGCCTAAACAGGACAGGATTTAGTGGCGGGTTATGGTCTGGATCTAATTGACTGTTGTAAAACAGAGTCTGCTTAGTGAGCGACAAGTGCTGCAGGCAGCGGCAGCATCCTATAACTTACTGACTGCTGGTACTTAATATATAATGCAATATGCTACACAGTGCCATTTGTCATTTGAAGCGAGACACAGATTATGGCTCAGGGCAGTGCATCTGTCCTAGAGGCTGCTGGGAAATGGACTAAAAGCTCCTCCAGCTGAGCCGAGCCAATCACAGGCTGAACCCTGGATCACCCTCACTCCTCCTCTCTCCAGCACTTTAGCCTCACGCACACACAAACACACTTTGGTTCAGTCCCACATGCATTTTTCTTACTTTTAGATGGCATTTTCTTCTCTCTCTCTCTCCCCCTCTGTCTATCTATCTACCTGCCTCACTCACACGCACGCACGCACGCACGCACGCACACACACACACACACACACACACACACACACACACACACAAAGTCATGGCCAGGCTGTATTCTCTGCTCCTTTGCCATTTTTCAACTGCAGCATTAAAATTGATATGATGTCAGGACCACATCTGCCATTAACTCTGCCACTCCTTATCTGGTTTTGGACTTTCCTGCTTAGCACTGTACAGGACGCTTGTTTCCCCTTTAGGTGAGTAAGGTGGAGGCTCAGGTTCATTGACTACATATAAACAAACAACACACAATTTTCATGTGGCAATACTGCTGACCAAGCTCCTGAAGTTAGTTTCCACTTTTCCTTAAGTGAACCATAACACCAAGAGTACCAAAAAATGCAGCCTTGAATTCTTTATCCCTACACGGTATATCGTATTCTTTTCTATTAGTACCTTCTCAGCCTCATTCGGCCCTTATTCAGCCAATTCTAACTTGTTTCAGAGTATTTCCTTCAGGTATAGCATCTCTTACCAGGTGCCTATTGAAGGACCTGCTTGTTGCAGTTCCAAATGAGGCCAGTGGGCTGAAAAACGGTCAGCCGTGGGCTGAGCGGTCAAAGAGTTAAGTCAAGTGTAGCAGCTGTGACAGCGCCGAGTTCCCGGGAGCAAACCTGGCATTTCTAACGAGCTGCATTCAGCAACAATTGCATATTGTATTATCTCTGATAACAAGGTGAAACACCATCAAATGCTGTAAAATGAGCAGCCAGCATAGCACGGTGTCACGGACACAGTGGCAGCAGGTGTCGCATCATTGCTCACACACAACTTTCCAGCTGTTGCTCATCTTCTATACTACATTAACCAGACAACAGTTGGTAGAAGCAATTTTTTTTTTTTTTTTTACCAGAGATGGTAAACCAAGGACGAACACAGATACATACACGCCTTGTGGTATCTGCTAATGCAGCACGCCATTCACAGAAATAAATATCCAGTCCTCACTCTGGTAAAACAGAGGCACACAGAGCCACACATAAATCCACACACAATCGGAGCGAGCCGTTCCCTGCAGGTTGCTCCACCTATACGAGGGGCTAGCTGTTTGCCTTCCCTGCAGCCTCAGCAAGCGAGCGGCTGGCCGGCCTCCAGCCACAGCTCCCCACTGCTCTCTGTAGCATCCCCTCTCTCTACAGGCGGCCCGAGCCCGGTGGGAGTCTAAATGAACCATATTGACATCCTACTGGGGGCAATCTAGTTGCTTTGACAAATCCTCCCTGGCATTTATCAATCAAGTTGTCCTCAGCTCGAATGAAGGACCTCCGAGCCCAGCCTCCCCACCTACAGAGCGCCGGAGCATTTAGAGCGGCTAAAAACACGATTCAATTTGTGCCGGGCACTCGCTGCCACTCCCCCTTTGTAACAATTTATGCGCACGTGCCACAAATTAAAATGAGGGGGAGGTTGGGGAGTTGTCAGCCTTCAAATGGCTGACATAAGTTACAAGCAAAATTTTAATTAGCCAGGAGGAGAGGGGTGATAATTCAGAGGGGCCCTGTTCTGTCAGGGGGCTTGTCTTACATTGTGTTCCTCCTTTCAGCAGGCATCTGGAGACTCTGGAGGGTACCCCCCCCCTCCCCCCCCCCCCACACACACACACTTCTCCCTCCCTAAGGGGGGGGGGCTCTACAGAGGATAAAACTACTTGTGACACACAATGAAATGTAGGGACCTCCTCCACATTAACACCCTCCACTCAAGTGATATTCATACGGAGGATGTTGGTTTGGGACGGCTGACTGCACCACACGTTTGTGCCCCTCAGTCACAACAGGCTTTACTCCTCCTCACCGTGGACGTTCAAACCTGCCTGCTGAGAGGAAGCTTGTGTCGTTAGATTGGTTCTGGAAAAATTTATCAATGATTTTTTCTTTATGGGGGGGGGGGTTATAATTAATTAATCACCTCTGATCGCACAATAAGAACCAATCTGATCTTGCAGATTTCAGTCGATGGCTAAGTCACCAAATACACAGATGCGAAAACCATGGAATCGATTGCGGTTCCCTTAATTTGCATAAACACCGAAACAAATCAAACGCACTTCAAGTTAAGCATTACTTTAAAGTCTTCAATGATTCAGGCGGGATGATAATTCTCCCCTTGCTTGTTTTGCACACAGTCGTGCTCTTATCCAACTTTTCATCCACAGGGCCAAGCAATGCAGTCTCATCTGTTTCATGCAGCACATTTGTGTACTTCAACTGACATGACACACAAGTGGATTACAACATGTCGGCGAAAACGTCTAATCTTTCATACCGTTGCCTTTATTCAAAGGGCACTGCCACCAAGCTCAACCGTGATTGGGTGAAGGCAGGGTGCATCCTGGGCTGGTCATCATCCACACTGTGACTGTACTTGGGAAATCAGTTGTTCTGATTGACTTCTATGGTTAAAAAATGAGAGTTTCTAAACACTCATTTGCCGTCATTAGGCTGACTGAATGGTGCTATGGTTTGGAAAACGATGGAGGTGAATGGAGCTTTTGCTCTTAAAGCAGCAGGACTCACCTGTTGACCCACCAGCATGTTTATTAGTAACTTGAAGTTCTCGCTGGTATTTTACCACATGTATGATCAAAAGCTACAGAGCAACAAAATACAAGTGGAACAGAAACAAAAGCAAAACGATGCATCACACTTTTGGAATTTTAAGAATAAAACTTTCCAGCAGTACAACATAAAGGATCAACAGGAGTTCAAGGTTTTAAACAAGATTGAGTTACTTGTTCACAAATGTGTCATCTCAAGAGAAGCTTCAAACTCGGTTGTAAAATTTTGTCGTGAAGTGTGAAATGCATTTTAGTTACATTTTGAAATCACAAGACATCAAATATTTTACCTTTCATAATTGTAGACATGATACATGTTCTCATTCACTTTATCAGTTATGTTGCTGATGTCTTAAATTTATTTTCATATAAGTATTTCTTTTTATTGCGATATTTACAAACATTTGACACAAGAACTACATTTTAATTTTATCGCAATCAATTAGTTGAATGTAAAATTGGTCCTTTGGAGCGAGAGAATAAACAATGAATGTAGCTTACTATCTATTCTAATCAATGGCTTTTATTTTCCTAAATCCTTGCAGAATGTCATAATATCGCCTTCCGTTTCCCCCTGCTGTAAAATAAAAAGCATCATTTAAGTCTCCATCACCAATTTTGAAAATAAGAAAAAAATAACAAATGAGGACACACCCCTTGACAAATCACAGAGTAACACAAACTACAAAATGCGCACACACTGAGACACACTGGTTTCCTCACTACAGTGGTTGTGTGAGGATGCCCCATTTGTGCACAAGAACAGTCACCCAGTCAGCCAGAGTACAACTCCTTCAAAATAAAGCCAGTTTCTTCTTTTATTCTTGACTTAAAGGACCAGGCCGAAGTCGAGTGACTCCCACACAGCTCCATTTGTATTCAGTTTAGTTGGCGGTATGCTAATGCTTCCAAGCATCCGGCACGTTTCTCTGCAATCTGCCCTTCCTCCTCGGGGCTCGATGATGATTTGCTGCGGCTCAGCCACAACAAAGCCCGTTTCTGTTGGCGAGTGCTTCAGGAAGCCGGCGTCTCCACAGCGCAAAGTAATCAGGATCATTAATATTTCAGAGTCCACCACGCCTCCCCGACTGTTATCCAATCTCAGCTCCTGCTCTGCTCTGCACTTTATGTTGTCATTATTTATTTACTGATA
>JAUESE010000015.1:317374-329117 GCA_032274725.1 Malacoctenus triangulatus
CCCCCCCGACCTGATATGAAGGTATCCAAGCATGATGCTGCAATGGCTGGAAGCACTCGAATGATTGAAGCATGCAAATATTCTTGCCCCATTGTCGTCATATTTGCCCTCGTGCTGGATATCAATCGTCGACATGCCCTTTGGTACCAAATGAAATGTGTTTGTACAGCAAACAGTGGCAGGCTAACCAGCGCAGAATAACTGTTCATAAACTGAGTCATAATCTCTGTCCCCAGGTTTGAAATCTGTGACCCCTCACACACAAAAGGAGCAACTGATTCCTCTGAACAAAAACAATCATCAGGTGAAAAGCTCTCGTTGGTTGAAACTGTAATTTGGTCCCCGGAGTAAGTGCAGGGCGTTTGGTTTACAGCCTCCCAGTGGCAGGGAGAGTGTCGTTCACCCGGTTCGCCATGAATGTAGAGTCCCCCTGTGAACAATAGGTGCTTGACCTTTGCCACTGACACATATAGAAGGTCTCCGAGTGCTCATCAGCTTTTTAGTTATATTCATGAGCAGCTGAGGGCTTTAAACTGTGTTCAACTGCAAAATAAGCTTCGTCTGCATAGCGTCAAAGGGCTTGGGTGGGTTAGGGAGTCATGCTTGTTTTTCTGGTTTGCATTTATCCTCAAGTATTGACATCATGGAAGGTGTCATTTTGTTGTACAGTAAACACACAATTTTTTTTTTATCACTATCATTCTCTGTGACTATCACCAGGCCCCATTGGCTCCTGGCCATCTTGCTTTGGGTTCCCATCGAGAGAGAGGATTAGTGAGTAATTCTGGTACTTTGCTTCTTTTATCCAAGGTCTTATTCCAGATATATGCTGGGGATTAAACAGGGAATGTTCTCTTGAGATCCTAATTTATTAGCGAGACACTTTGTAATGAGCTTCAACCCAAAAGTTCCGGTTTCACTAAGGGAAGGGTAAATTGTGGATAAGCACTTTTATCAAGAGGGTAATATCAGTAATATAGCAATTGTATTGAACATGTGAATATTTAGTCTCTTGTGTGTTTGTAATTATAGTATTTATGATCCATGTTTGGTACAAATGAGGGTGAATGAGCCATGAAACTAAAGTTGGACTCCAACATAACCAGTTTATGTTAGAAAATTAGATTGAAAGGTTGACAACAATGGTCAAAGGGGTTTTTTCCCCCTCTTTTCTAATCTTTTAATTGTCTCCATTTGTTGCTGTCCTCCAACTTATTGTTTCAACTTTTAATTCTATTTAATTATCTGTAAAGGTTTTCTGATTCAGGCAACTGTAAACTAGCAACAATGTCAATCAGGCATTCCAGGATGACAGCTTTCAGCTTTCAGCTCCATGTAGCGTCTGCACCAAGCATAGACAACAATGATGGCATAATCCATCCTGTTGAGGCTGGAAGCGCTCCGTGCTGGTGGAGATGCACCTCCAGGCTACGTTGTTTAGCCTGCTGCCCCCACATGCCAGGCCCAGAACAAGCAGCAGACAAATGGGCAGATGGATGGATGGAGGTCATTATTGTGCAGGTTAACAAAAGGCAGCAATCGCAGCTTGTTTACTTAAGCTCCAATACTGACGTGACTGCTAACAGTGTGGCGTTCCACAAACAGACAGTGATTGGTCCGCAGGCGACCTTCTCTGAGAGCGGCTACACTATTGATTCCGTATCAGCGCAGACGAGTTCACAGAGGCCGACCGCTGCCAGGGAAAGGTGTCATTTATCTGCCGCGACAAAGTACGGCCACTAAAGACGTTCAATGTGCTGCCGCTCATCTCCACAAATATCTGACCTGCTGACATTCTCCGGGCGCCCAGGAAGCAGCCGAGTGCAACTCGCACCGCACGCACCTCTGTGTGACACATGTTTTCATACACCTGCACGCTTCACCTGTTCAGCCGTGCTTGGCACAAAACAAGTCACAGTTCGTCCACGCGCGACTCATCTCAGAGCGAAGCGCGTTCAGTCAACACAGCCGTGCTGAAGTCTACAAATTTTTCCAAAAATTGGAATTAATAATCCTTCGTGAGGGTTTATTAATAAGAAAATAAATTTTAAACATGTTTGTCATGTGAACATGGGTGATAAACATGGTAGACTCCGGCCATGATATTGGTTAATAAATAGGTGCAGGACTCCATTCAGAGAGCAAATGAATGAATACGATATTTTCAATTTACAATTATTTAACCACATATATGACATGACAAGAAGGATTTTTTCCACACAAGCAGATGGATGGCTGAAGCAGTACATGGACATATGTGTTAACGTCAAAGATTGTCCATAATTCATTCAGATTTTCTCCTTCATTTGCTCGAGGGCTTGTCAACAGAATTGTTTGATAAAATAAAAGACTCTTATTTGTTTTGTGTGTTTTTTTGTTGCAAATGGAAAAAAATAAAATTAGAAATGTGTGACAGCTGTGACTGCCCAATTTGCATCAGGAATCTTGAAGCAGAGCAGCCATATTGGGTGGAGTACAGCAGACACGACTTGGACACACAACCAGAAATTCAACACCGTCACTGTCCTGCTTCTAATCGCATCGGAAAGCAAATTTGTTTACCTTCTTTTGAATGGTGCCAAGATTGTAAGAAAACTGCATTTGTGGGATGAGAAGCAGACATGAGCGCGTTGGTTTCCACCCATTAAAAAAAACATGCCTGGCTTTCACATTGTAGATGGTTCCAGGGTTCACTTCAAGTGGGATTTGGAACTTGCAACCACGACAATGTCCCACAATTAAAAACAAAAAAAGACTCACGGTTTTAGCACAGGCCGTTGATCAAAATTCCATCAGTCTTGTTATCTGTTTTTAGGTTGGCTTGAATGTGTGAGAAGATGTGAGCTTGCAGTAGACAGCTGTGTATATACAACCTACTATCCATGCATTGCAGTCAGTTCAAAGAGCATCGAGGGAGCTGACATATTGTGCATTACTTAACTGGCATGTCTGACCACTTAGGCGCAAAGCGAGCCGTGTGTCTGTGCTTTATCTCTGATTAAGCCTCAGAGTGACATTAAAGTGCTTCTCTCCTCTGAGTGGGATGCAGTCTGAAGGTGCTTTAGATCAGTGGCTTCCCTCTGGATTATCTCAAGGAAAAGCTCGGGGCCCTCCGGTCTCTAATTTGCCAGAACATTAGAGTGAAGCCAAATACTGGCATTTTTTTTTTTCTTCAGCTTTACCAGTGACAGGAAAAATCCAGTGCAGTGAGTCCACAGAGGCTGCTGGTTCCCCTCAGAGAACATGACTCATGAAGCAAAAATTGAACTCGCTCCTTATTACTTCATACTGTCATTTGCAAGTATGTCTTTGCAGATGACAAACTGTGGCAGTGGAGCATCAATGAAACCAGTCTATGATAATCCAAATGTTAAGCAATGACACTCCCTGAGTTGTTGCCCTTCAATATTTCTCCATTAAGTGACCCATAATGAATGGTATTTTTGCTTGCCAAACAGACCAAACCCAAACACACAAAAGACCCACAAAAAAATACGAACGATAACAATGAATGTGGCTGCCAACTATTGATCCTCCCAGATACAGATGATGCCCATTCAAAACATTCCAGAATGCATATTTAAGACAAATGAGAATCATCTTTTTGTTTATTTTTTCCTGTAAAATGACAAAAATTGAATGGTTGAAATTTGCATTTAGAGGGTGAAGATGATCACTTTATCAAAAGAACCATATATTGGTATGTGATCTCAACAGTCCTATTAGCATTTCCTTTCATGTTACTGTGGTTGAACGATGCTCTCGCAGGGTGACGGGGGGACTTAGTGACCTGCTGCCTGGGATCCTAACATCTGCCTACAGGCCCCCCTCACGGGTGATTATTGAATATCGACATTTGAAAAGGATTCGTCCAGGGACAAAGGAGAAGAACAGAGGGAGGGGAAGATCTCAGTGTCATAAAAGTGTCAGCTGTCCAAAGTGTGTGTAATTAGTTGGCCTGACCACCATCGCCAGTTTGGACAACTTGTTGCTGAAGCGCCTTGAACTCGATGTTCAGCCCACAGCTGATGGTTATTGTGAGCTGATGTTTTTCACATTTTCATATTTTTCTTGATTTGTTGTCAATTTTCATTCATATTCCTTCTTAATATTAACTTTCCATCCTTAATGGCTCGGTACTTCTTCCCGTATCCATGGCCCCCAGGAGAATAAAGTGGATTGATGCAGTGATTCAATGGAGCTCACACCACTTCTCCACTGTTGCAAGTTAGTAATGCATGCCTATTGTCGGTGATGCTGGCGTCTGCTTTTCTGACCCTTACTGGATACTGACCGTACATCGCTTCACTTTTTTTTCAGTTTTCCCTCTCTTGTGCTCTCCATCTGAACCTCTTTGTCTGGCTTTGGTGGCTACGGTGTTAACTTGAGTTCTCTCTTGAACCTTTGTTGGCTTCTCCTTCGACTAAGTTCCACTCTTTGTCCTTCTGGCACTGTGTAACCAACCACAACAGGTCGTCTTTGTGCTTTCAAGGTAGATGTGAAGCTCTATTGTGGTGGACTTATATGTATGGTCGCATATGTACTTTTGATCCACATCTGCTTTTTGGGTGACGAGATCTTTTTTTGTGAGCAAGCAGCTGTCTTGTTTGCAGAGCACTACTGGTACTGCCAGAAGGATGGCAAGGAATCTGTTTGTTACATTACTTCCAAGCTATCTGTAGGTTTCCCCTTGTTCTAGTTCTTTAAAAATGGTCTTGATTTCTATCTAGATTGATAGTGTTTGACTCAGCCTGCCTCTCTAAGTTTTGCACATTTTTGTCTCCATGATGGTCACCACTTCTTGTGCTTGGAAGCAGCACCAAAAGACTTCACGTCTCCGCAAAAGTTAATGTTTGTGCCTCCAATGATTGCGGCTGCACCACATCCCAGCCTCATCACAGCTGTGTTGCTCCGAAGCCTCTGCAACAGACACACAGGGCAACAATTCAGCACGGAGCAGATCGTACAGGACATGAGGTCATTTGCCAAAACAACATAAATAGTTGGTTAATTTTCACAATAAAATTCACCATTTTCACAGTGGACAATATTTCTTTGTGGTACACCTTCCTAATGGGTGAAGTCAGTACTTTTTGCGTCTTTGTGGTGTCAGTTTACTTTTTCAACTTGAAATTAAAGCATTGAATGCATTCAATTTCAGCACAAGCATTCATGCATGCATTTGTTTTGGAAATGCAATTTTTCTTGAATTCATAACAGTTGTCAATAAGTCGAAGCTACAAAAAACCCTGACCCATTAAAGAGCAGTCATGCTAAGTGGTCAAGTAATTTGCTTATTGATCTGTTGTCAATGTAGTGACGTAGAGTCCACAGGATCTACTGTCCTTATTTTTTAAGGTTAAAACGTGTTTGGGGGCTCCAGACCGATTGTTTAGGTGGGATTTTTGGGCAAAGTGGCTCATTTGATTAGAAATCTCATAGTTATTTTTCATTTTTACTTTTTTTTCCCAAAAGTAAATCAGCATGAAGTTAAATAAGGAGAAAGAGATTCCCAGGAGAGAGTGGACGGAGGACAAAGGTCAAGATGATTGAAAGATTCTGCTGATTGTTGGATTTACGAGCAGAATTACCACTTAAAGTTCGGCACCTGTTCCACTTTGTCTACGATCGAGTTTATGGGAATGATGATCCCCTTTGAGCTGACACACCGTGAGCATCATCGCTCCATCAGAATGAAAATACAGAAGACCTTTTTGTGTGTGCGTGATCACAAATACACAACACTTCGTTCGCGGCATCAATTAGAATTGAAGCGTGTTTCAAACTGCTGCCGAGGCTTCGTGGAAAGAGTGCTGTTTACCTCAGCGAGTAGAATTATGCGTGTGCCTGCACTTAAAAAAAAAAAAAACATGTACAATTATAGCTCTGCAGTGTTGAAAGGGTTGTTGTGCTGGTTACAGGGGCTGGATGTAATTAATGTTACTCCCAATCACAGAGGGAGGCAGTTCTGCCAGGGCGCGGAGGGCGGCTACGCTGCATTTATTAGAACGCTAATAAGAGTGATTTACATCAGGCACAGTTAGCTCAGGATAACGTTTGATTCTGGGATGTTTAGTAAAAACACACGGTGTCAGTAACATATCAGGTACATTTAGGTAAACATCGGTTTTCTTGAAGCTGGACAAAATGGCAGGAGGCATGAGCCTAACCCCAACCCATGTTATGATCTTGTTCCCCATTGGTTATTTGAGATGGACAGCACAGCGTTTGACCCCTCTTGTGATCAAACGCCTTGTAAAGGAAATTTTGAGTGTGATGCGTCGGGACCAGAAAAGTGTTTAAAACGATTTCATGGACCCATCTGGTTCTTCCAATGCTGGTTCTTTCTCGTTGGCGATCCTCTGGATGGACTGAGTAGGAATGAGAGCTGAGACTGAATAATAAAAATTTAACAGTGTTCAAGACATTAATTAAGCAAAGGCTGCACAAAGGCGCGGGAGTCATCACAGAAGAGCCCCTGGTCTTCTATGTCTGTTGGCTTTCTCCTGAACTGGCTTGGCTTCTAAGGCGACCATCCCCTGTTGATATTTTACTCTGCTGTGTGTGTGTCCTGTCGGTTGTTATACACCTTGTTGTGTTTTGATTGTGCTTATGACTACATAAATCAATGAAGTGGTTGGCTGGGTGTATTGCTCTGTGTGGTGTAAACATGCACACAGTAAGAATTTCTGCAACATGGAAATGCCCTTCAGTCTCGAGGAACCAAAAGAAATAAGTGTGTGTGTGTGTGTGTGTGTGTGTGTGTGTGTGTGTGTGTGTGTGTGTGTGTGTGTGTTTGCGTTCTATCTAACTTCAAGCTGACTCAGACTGCTGCACCCGATAAAGAAAGAGAAAACCTGTGGTTCACCCTCTCAAGTGTATTGTTTTTTCATGCTTCAGACTGGATTTAATTGCTGTAAAAAACAAACACCACTTCAAAGCTTTTCTTTATTTACACCTGCCATCACACTCTTTTGACAACCATGATCCTGTTCATAAATCAGAGCCAGAAAACTTTACGGAAGAAAACCACAACAATATGACATACGACCACTGTTAATAAAGACGTCCTGTATGATAAACGATGACCTGCCAAGACATCTCTATGTCGATCACCAGCAGGTTCAACACCTTGGCCAAATACTCTTATGATGCGCTAGGTTCAACCACAGATTCATACCATACTGTATGTGTTGGCTCAGTTTATCAGAAACTTTTGGCCAGTCTTGAGCATGACACGGCCATCTGCACATAAATCTTACATTGTTCCATCAAAGATAGGTTTGTCCCTGAGATCAGCCTATGTTGCTGACAGGATCAACCAGGTAGTTTCTCCCCGATTTTGGTGTCGTTCAGAAAATTTTAGAGTAACTTTATTCACGCTTTGGGTCATGGTCTTGTTGGATGGGCCTTGCCATTCTGTCATGAAACAAAAGCAACATCTATTTGCCCAAAGAGCTCAAGTTTGGTGTTATCATACCAGAGGAAAGACATCCAAAGCTCACTCTTTTGTTACCCTAAAGTTCGTTAGTTTTGCGTTAAACATTCAGTCCAGACAAAGCGGTGATCACCTCACAGAATTTCAGGGATTCTTGTTGACATCTCTAATCATTTTTTGCTGCAAAGTTTCTGACCACGGCCAGGTTTACTTTACAACAGACTTTTTTCTTTGTCCTTTGGGATGATGACATTCACACAGCTGTTGTAGGGACCACAAAATGCTTGGGAATCCAAGGTCCACAGTCATTCGTTTGCTTTTTTGGCATGACGATATTGCTTCTTACAAAGACCATTGAGGCACTCTAGAGAATCCTTTTTATTCAAGTGAAGTGATACTAAGTTTGCTCCTAAGAGTCACTCAGGAAGGTTCAGAGCTGTCCACAAAATGTACACAGTTGAAATTTGCAAAATCTTAATTTCAAGAATCTCAGTAATTTGTAAATAATAATAATAATAATAATAATAATAATAATAATAATAATAATAATAATAATAATAATAATAATAATAAAAATGGTAGCAAGAAAAATAGCATTTTGGTCGGTAATTTATCAGATAATTTAACATTTTCACTTGTCCTCATAATTTTTTGGAAAGCTTCCTTCTTAGTCACAGTAAGGTTGACAGTAAGATTGAGTTGTATTTGTTATTAAATTAAAGTGTGGCATATTTTTTTCCATTAAAAACAGAACAATATTTGAACTGTAAAATTTGACTTTCACCTTTCCGTGAATCAGTTTCATAATGCAAATGGAGAACTGAATCAAAAAATCCTTTATCATGCATTTTTCATTCCTTATTGTAAAGACAAAATTTATTTTTTAAAGAAATACTTAAAAAAAATTGTGTATACAAATTAAGGGGTTAATTTTTTTTCATGGAATTTGAAATTAACTAAAATTATTTCTAAACAAGGTTAAGTGGATCAAGATGATTCCCTGAAATTTTAGGATATTCACAGACTCCATAAATTGCCTGTTCAAGGATAAAAACATATTTAATTTTTTTCTGACCTTTTTTTAATTTTTTTTTCTCCACACTTTTTCCAACAGCATTTTTAACAGTGACGGTCCAGATCTTGAGACGGCGAAAGTAAGTCGCCTGCACTTTATCCCCCATTCTTCTTTTCACAAGCCTCAGTCGGTGTAACAAATGCTACAAGCAGGGGTGAAATCCTGATTACACACTGACCACCGGCCATTTTAACCTTTGCTCCCCCCACAGTTAGTGCGGGCAGCGCGCAGGATCCTGAACCCTGGGTTGGTAGTCGCACACAGTGGCAGCGAAGGGAAGTGAAAGGACAAAGGAGGGTAGCAACACGCTGTTCCCTGGTTTCTTTATTGATTCGGGGAGGGTGTTGAAAAGGTCTTTGGTCATGCCCTTACTAAAGGATACTAATTTGCTCGATCAAGTCTGTCGGGATATCGACTGAGAGGAGGCTGAGCTCCCGCCATTGTGTGCGCTCCAGCAGGGAGCTGGTCTGTGAAACAGGATTACTAGAGGTCAGGCAGCCAGTGAAAGGATGTCCATCACTTTCGGTGGGGCTAATACAAAGGGGCGGGGCCAGGGAGTCTGTGATTGAGATGTTGAAGACCAGGGGGAGGGAGGGAAGTGGGAGGGGGGTGGGGGAGGGGGGCTCAGTGCCACCCCACCACATCCCTCATGCAGATCTGCTGCCTTTTAATCTGTGTGTTTCATGGTTACAGACACCAGGGAGGCTTTGTTTTCAGCCACAAAAGATAATGAAAGGGAGCCTGTTTCTGAGAAATAAATGTCATATGCTGGAGGTTTGAAATTGTGGCAATTTGCTCTTCATCCAGTCTCAGTCCTTGGTGACACTGGTGAGTGTCAGCATTCGCCTGTGACACAGGAGGACGACCACCACACATGGTTGGGACAAAGACGCATGGTGTGGACTCAGTGGGACAAGACAATGTTTTCAGGTTTCATCAACAGATCAATGTTCAAATATCACGTTACAGATTTGTTTACACCCACACGCAGTCTGTAGTGGCTGTTTGTTGTACGATGTTTTGTATTTGTGTTGTGTGTGTGCGTGATTGTCACAATAAAAGATGCGTCCACGCAAATTGACATTTTTTCATGCCAAGCTGAAAATTTCATTTTCTCACACTGCAAAAAACAACATTAATAAAATATCATGAAGCATTCTCTGTTAAAACCATGACTCTTTTTTTTTGTCTTAATTGTGGGACATTGTTGTGGTCACATGTGTCGAATCTGTGTTGCTATTGGCTGGTGGTCAACCAATCATTGCACCTTTGTTTTGATTTTAGTTTACTGTGTCAATGATTTTTCTGAATCCTTGAACTTTTTTTTCAACATTGGCAAGGGGAAAATTCTTCAGACATTTTATATTTCAAATGTGGTAGAGTCTCAGTTCTGCGCACTGTCACAACCTGATGTGGATCACCCACTGGTCCACTGTCTCAGACAAGACTGCTGATGATATGCACATGAGCAAAGCTGCAAATTGCCAATTATGTAAATTCAATGATGTCACCTCATGTCATTTTGCTGAAGGGTTGAAAAAAAAATTTCTTTTCAGAAAAGTAACGTCCTGGATAACAACCTGGAAACATCTTTGAACCTGCTTCTTATGATGATCGATGCATTCATATAAAACTGGCAGGTGCTTGTTGGCTGAGTGCGAATGATGGGATCATAGACTGCAGTGACTTTTTTTCGACCTGTCAAGCATTTGCTTTTATTTTGAAGGTCCTGCTACCAGCATAGACATTTAAAAGACAGGTGTAAGGCCACTAAAAAATAGAACAGCTTGAAGAGTTTGTTAAGCTCAGGTTGGAGTCATGTGACAAAGTTATTCATTTTACCCTGATGTGAGTCCAATAATTCAAACTTCTTGTGTGCTTGTTTTTTTCTTTTTTGTGAAGCAACTAAGGTAGTGCAGATGTCCACACTAACCTGAATAGATAAATCTCCTTTGGCAACAATCCACTCTTATTTTTTCCCCTGCTTCAACATTGCTGCAATAAAATCCTGACTGACTGATGGAGCTTTTCCACTATCACATTTCTGTCATACTGGTTGACAACAAAACAACATCTTACATCTTCAAGGGACCGAACGAAAACATCCTGTTTAATTAGTTTACTCTCAGGAACAAAATCTCACGTGACCCATCCAGTCTTTGGAAACACAATGACAGTTCTTAAAAACATCTTCATCTCATGTCATCAAATAGCCTTATCGAACAGAAACTTTTGAGAACTTTTCATACAAGTAGATCGACAAAAAAAGGCAACACATTTGCTGAACGTTGTCCTCAAAAATACAGGTCCCTAAATTGAGATAAGTTCACAGCAGGACGCGGCAAACTCTTCACCCAAACGCACAGAAAAGAGAGCATGAACGGATCACTGAACATGAAATTAGCCTTCGACCCTGCTGCCTGTTGTCAGGAGTTGTGTGGGTCCTGCTGGTGACAGTGGTCTCGTGCTCGCCTTAGCACTGTACAAACATGTCCATTGTCAGGCAGCTTCAGGGCACTGGTAGCCTCCAAACCACATGAAATCCTAGCCTGGCACGTGAAGAGACCACAGCCCGTCGCGTACATGTTCCCTTTGTGAAAACAAGCCTTTCTCTCCATTGAGCAAACAGCCAATTAGCTATTATGGAGGCTGACGACACGAGGACGCGCTCGTGTGTGTGTGTGTGTGTGTGTGTGTGAGTAAGGCTGCTTTTTTTATGGAGGTTTGCAGCCTCTTACCTCTATAGGTGGGACATCTGCCGGGGTGGGGATGGGGGGGGGGGGGGGGGGGTGCCCCCACATAAGTGCTGGGCCGAGCACGAGCCCAGCACCTTTTCAACCTGATCACATAGGTATTTAGCTCTCAGCCCCGGCCGGCGCTCCTGTTTGTTTTATGTCCAGAGCAGGTGTTTTATAATCATTAGCGACTCCATTACGACCTCGGCTGAGAGTAGAAGACAAACAGCGGCCGCGCGTCTATTCTCAATGGAACCATCTGGTGGCAAGGAGGAAAAATGGCCGTGTTTGGCACCACTGTTTGCCAATGGTCACATAATTGTGTTTCAGAAGAGAGGAAGCCGATAGCAGACAGAAAGAAAAAAGAAAAACCTGAAGTGCTGCGGGGTTTTTATAGAATGTTTCCAATGCCTTTGTCTGCTCAGCCAACATCCTGGTGTTTGCATTCATGGTACAGTTGGAGCTTCCTTCACTAACTGGGGGGGGGGGGGGGGG
>JAUESE010000015.1:339046-349909 GCA_032274725.1 Malacoctenus triangulatus
ACACACACACACACACACACACACACACACACACACACACACACACACACACACACACACACACACACACACCAGTCTGTACATTAATAGAAGAAATGATATCTCTTCATTAAAGAATCATCTTTCTGAATGGACAATCCTGGGCTTTGTGAATAGGTCTCCTCATGACCAAAACCACATCAATGCAGTGAAAGAGGGAAAAAATGAAACATCCAAATTGCTACTTCAATCTCCAAGAGCTTTGAAGTGCTGTTTTCATCCCATTTTGACCAAAATAAATGTGTATTTTTATTATAGCATGTGTCGGGAGGTTGCTAATGGGTTTGGAATAAAAGACAACATTTTGATTCAGCCAGCCGCTGGTGGCACGGAGACCCTTTTTACTTCAGCTCATTTGAAAGCTGCCGCAGCGCCGCTCCCCCTATCATTGGTTGATCAAGTCAAAGATGACGACCCACTCAGTGTTAATGCTTGTCTGCAGTTAGAAGTGATCCCCATGAACCAAATCAAAAGCCCGGCTCCCCCGCTGAAAAGATTGCACTGTCTTATTCTCCTGCCTCCAGCTAGGGATCACAGCAACACGGCCGCGTGAAAGACGGAGGGCGGCAAGCCAAGGCGGCTTCCGTCTCCCCGGGAGCAGACTCGGCTGTTGCCGGGGGCAAGCTTATTCACAAGCCGGGACAATTCGGAGGCAGCGGTCAAAGCCGGGCGCCGGTTGAGGGGGGCCTCCCCGCCGGCGACGGCGAGATGTTCTGCAACGCGGACTCGTCACGTCTGTTCTCACAATATCCACAGGAATCTTAAAAGGATGGCCCATCAATTAAAGTGTCTCTGCTTGGACACGACACTTTTCTTCCTGAAACGTACGTAATTATTTCAGATGGAGTGAAACAGGAAGCAGGGTTAAGGAATGTTGCTTTGGTACACAGGAATGAAAAGGCCTTCAGTGGGCGGCAACATAACTGTTGGTGTGACTCAAAGGTTTTGTGCACAAAGAGGCAGATTGGCCTCTTATCAGTTCGGACGGAGGCCACATGTTGGCGTGGCGGTTCGCGGTCTTGCCTCGCAGTGGCAGGGGGGAGCGTCCTGGGTCCGTGCCCGTGTTGTACGCTCAAGCCATGCCGTGCAGAGCCTGCATGAACCCCACTGTGTGTGTGAGAGTGTTGTTTTCCTCCCACGGTCCACAAACATGAATATGAGGTGAATTGGTGACTCTGTATTGTCCATAGGAGCTACTGTTCGTCACTTTGGTAACCCCTGCAGGGGCTACCTGCCTTCACCCAATGACGGCTGGTCAGTAAGTGTTTTGTCAGTATGTTCACATTCAGCTCGAGGAAACTAAAATACGGGTTAAAGTTGACTGAAACTAAACTTTTAAATGCCTGCAAAACAGCTGCTGTCTGACTGAAATGGAACCATCACTCGCTCTGAAAAACACACCTCGATGATGTGATTAATCATCAGACTATTGCAGAGTGCATTCAGTGAGCTCGACTTGAATCGACTTGGTGTTCAGAGCATGCGTCACTCGATCCTATGAGAAGTAGATGATGTATCACAAGTCCAATGTATGTAGTGGTGCAGCAACCCTGAGGAGACACACGAACAAAAAAAATGGCCAGCTTGACTCAACTTCTGTATGCATGAAAGTGCACAGAAGAAAGCTGCAATCAACATTCCATACTTGCAAAGCTGGGTGGTAATGTGTTACATTTATTTGAGTAACTTTACTTGTTAGAGTTCTTTCAAAGCAAAGTACTTTCTACTTTTCCTTGAGCATAATTTGGAAGGGAAAAATGTGACTTTAACTCAGTTGCATTGGGCATCATTTCATTTGCTACATTAATTCATGTTAACATTTTGAAAGAAAAAAATAATTGGACTTTGGGGCTGTCTCCAAACACTCACTGAGTCTGTTTGACCAGTCGAACAAAGCCGTGCAGTCCGTGTGAAGGCAACAACATTCCTGAGGGACCAACCATGGCCAACAAACACTTTGTTAAACCACTTTGTCTTCTGTTATCTGCTATGATAGAAAAGTGGTGCCATACACTGTGTCGATGTCGACGTTCATCCTCCAGTGTGTTTTAACTGAAAGTACACACTGCTGGAGCTGCCTTCAGAAAAAGAACAGAAAAACAGTGTCTGGCTTGATTTTCCCAGGGGGTCTCGCTCAGCTTGTAGCATGGAGAAAAGAATGAGGATAATGATGTAACGATTTCATTTTGACTTATGTTGGCATCTTGTTTGTTTGGGATCCCATTTTTTTTCATATGTGGCAAAGGAAATGAAACTGTTGTGCCCAGAGCTGAGAAGAAGATATCCACACTCCAGGTGGACAACTGGTCAGTTAAAAGTAAAGCAGCAACAAACTCTCAGCATGTGTATTTCAGTTCAGAAACAGAGCGCGGCTTCAACTTTTTGGTCGGTGTTTCGATGCCTGTCTTTCATAGCAGCGAGTGAGGGGAACCTCTCATGGAGAGTTCAGGCGTCACGCAAGTAAAAGTCCATTTATTATTCTTTGCACTGAAATAGAAGGTGAAAAAAAAAATTGTCATTAGGATGGTGAAGGTACTTCTGAAGATCGACTGCGGCCAGTCCCACTCACTATAAATCACATGTGGCCACTGAGCCAGAGTGAGTTTGAACATCGTGCTGTAGGATCGAAGGCAAACTGCAGGACTTAATGAATCACTGAACTTGTGCAGTCGTACAAACCAGGTTTCAGTCTCACAATGAGAAGGAGTTTTGTGTGTTTGTTTCAACAACAACGAGCTCGTGACACGACCACCGCGGGGTTGGTGCCGGCAGCGTCTCCCGCGGAGCCTCTGCGTGTGGCCTCCACAATATCCCTTTCACAGTCCAAGAGTTCTGGACAGATGGGAACCTGGTAAGTACACTTAGAAGCAGCCTGACATTTCGAAGACAATTAAAGCCAGAGTGTTCCCAATTCAGGATCCGGCGAAATCCTCCCTGCACCGTGCAATGAAAACGGCCGTGCGGAGAAGAGAGCAGCCTTGGACTGCTGCGCTCAGCGTTTTCATACGCAAACGCACACGATTCAGATTGTGTCACAAACTGAAATGTGTCGCTTTTCCATGTGGAATCTCTCAACATGTGGTAGGAAAAGTGATGCAGCATCGATGTAAGGAACTACTGGAAGGTGTTGCTGAACATTTCACCTGTAGAATTTTACCCAAGAAAACAACCGGCCTGCTAGAATGGCAAGAACTCTGTTGACACCCAAAATGCACTTACTGTTAGACACATCACATAGTTCTGTTCACATGATCAAAGTAGTAATGTGGAACCTTCAAGAACCAGACAATGATTGGATATTTAAAGTACAGGCCCCTCCTTCACATGGACGGAGGAGTCAGGGCACGATCGAACCTCGACACATCAGTCTCGCCGGACTTCTCATCTTGTTTGCGTTTCTAAGCAAACCAAAAAAAAAAAAAAAAAAAAAAAAAAACTGCACCAGTATATATACTGAGCTACACCCTCCCCTCCATCTTCGGGATAAGAGCCAGCATGAAAACAAACGGTGCATGTGCAGAATGCCAAGACGAAATCCAATCGAGCTCAGACGACGCTTGCGGCGAGCGCTTAACTTCAAACCTGTTTTTCTGGGTGTGTTCATCAAACAACAGGTCGTGTCGTTCCGGCTGATCGAAGCTTTTCCATCCTACAGCTGCATGGAAACGTTCAGAGCGTTGTTCCAACTTTGGCCTGGACACTCATTGTCATGCACCATAGATCCCTTGGTAGTAAACAGAAGCTTTGTCCAACACCAGCTCGATATCACACTCACAAAGAGCAACTTCCTGTTTTATTTCTGCTCTAACATATGTATATATAAAATTAAGGAAGAAAAAGAAACCAACATATGTTTGAATATTGGATGCACAGCTGGTGAAATAATGTTATGTAAAATTAGCAGGTGCTTTCAACTGAAGTGTGTTTATCCGTTGAAAAAGAAAAAAGAGCAGTAAATTTGTGGAGCGATTTCCCTCCCGTCTGATGGAGCAACCAGCACGTTCACACGTTCACGGCGCGCCGTCTGCGGTCGCATGATTAACACGGGCGATGACAGCTTCAGTGTAAACAATGTTCCCTCCCCTCTCTCGCACACACACAAAAAAAATCACTGTTTGGCCTTTTGGCAGGGAGCGCGGGGCTGATAATGAGAGCTATTTACACTCTTCTCCAAACTTCCTATTTTATCTGCGCTGGATTTTTTTTTTTTTTTTAAGGGCTCTTGAGCTCTCACACTGTTTGTTCAGATGAAAAATGGCTGAGAGTGCCGTGCCACGTTTGAGGCCTTCCTCAAGGTCTGTGCCGGCTGTCGACTCCATTTGTCATGCAGGCGTCTTTACACGCCACTCCAGTCGCAAGCGTCAGGTGCTGCTTGAAAAGTTACTTCCTCCGGGGGAGACCGTCATAAATTTCGTACCTTTTTTCCAGGCGAAGCAGGTAAAACATAAAGGACACGGAGACCCTTCTGCTCATTTGGGGGGGGGGGGGGGGGGTTAATTTATGCCAGTTTCCATGGCAACTATCTCCTTGGTCTTTGCTTAAAGCAGTCACCTGACAGAGGTCCATTAGCAACCGTCTGCCTGTTCAGGAAGTGAGGCGGCTATCAATGTATAAAAGCCACTAGTCTAAACAGGGCATCTGTCAGATTGTCGTTCTGCCACCTTTAAGTGATGCCTCCAGGTCTCCCAGGGCAGCAGCTCAGCGCTCAAGAAGGATGGCTTCTCCTCAGGCTGAGGGTGGGGGCGGGGGCGGGAGGGGCTGAATAAGTGGTGGGACGTCTGTGCTTTGTTAAAACTAAAAGGTGCACGCTGAGCCGAGTGAACTTCAGTCAGACGCAAAGCTCAGACGAAGCGAAGTCAGAAGACAGAGAGCAGCAGAGGTCCAAGTCCATGTTGGTTAATCCCGGATATTTGCAGGCAGTTGTGGTGCAGGATTATCCCAGACAATTAGGTCAATTGGTCAGTGGTGAGGAATCCCAGTGAGGTTGATGACAGCAGCATCAGCTGAATGACGGGGTGAGGCCGTCTCAAGCCCTGCCGTTCTTGCAGGGTGTTCCTGGTCTGCAGTGGTCAGTGTCTACCAAAAGGGCTCCAAGGAAACAGGGCCACGCGTGGCCAATGTCCATTGATGCATGTGTGGAGAAAAGGCTGGCCTGTGCAGCCCAATCCAACAGATGAGCGACTTGAGCTGGAGAAGTTCATGTTTAGTCTTTTGGAAAGGTGTCGGAATACGCGGTGTTTTTCATGGATTTCATGTGCCCTGCAGAGCAGTCAGGGGGCCCATGCTGACCTCTGTCCACCAGGAGCACGACGGGAAGAAGGCAAACTGGTGGAGGAAGTCTGGTGCTTCAGACAATGTTCTTGCTGGGAAACCTTGGATGCTGCCATCCATGTTGATGTTTCTTTGACATGTAGAACCTACCTGAGCACTGTTGCAGACCGTGTTCCCTCTATCACGGAAAGGTGTTCCCTGATGGCAGCGGCCACTTTCAGCCAGGTGACGCTACCTGCCACAAAGCAGATTCCTCAGAACTTCATCCAATCGAGCACCTGTGCAGGAAAGAAAAGTCCAATTCATGGCAGGTTGGCTGATAACTAACAGAACTGAAAGGATCTGCTGGGCAGATCAGGATTAATGGTCTCTGATATCAAATTACAGGGGATAAATTCCCCTGCAGGTCGGTGCAGGTG
Source organism: Malacoctenus triangulatus (assembly GCA_032274725.1). Lineage (NCBI taxonomy): Eukaryota > Metazoa > Chordata > Actinopteri > Blenniiformes > Labrisomidae > Malacoctenus > Malacoctenus triangulatus. The sequence continues at coordinate 344,776 of JAUESE010000015.1, forward strand.
ATGGGTTGAAGTTAGAGGAAGACCCAATTCATGTTATGAAAGGAGACAGAATGCTCAGCTTTTGAATCGTAGTAGAGCTAGATTTATGTAAAATGGACATCCATCGTTTGTCAGTGCTTCGAAGGAGCTCGAGGAATAATGCAGAGCAGATCTATCGCATCAGTTCACCTCCATAAGCACTGCTGTGTTCGCATCTCTCCTGCTGTCGTTTGTGTGCTCGTACTGGTGCCCTCAATAATTGAGATAATTAGCTGATAAAACTGGTTATTTTCCATTAAACACTGTCTTCCGTTCGAATAAGCATAGAATTAAATCAGTGACCAATAATAAAGCTGTAACTACAGTATTGTAATTTATTTTTATTGACCATCCTTTAAGTCCTTCAGCATTGAAAAAGACTGCTGACAAAGAGAATGACATGTTTTACTGCTTGGTGTGGTAGCGGACACAGTGCATGGATGCAGTGTGGGTTCATTTCAACATGTTATGTAATGTTATGGTGTTGCTGTTGCAATGATGAGGGTCTGTAATCGCTCGCAGGAATAAAGGAAAAGGCCAACATCACAGGCAACACGGGCGAATACTACAAAGCACTGGATTGACGCTTTTGTGCCACAAGAGAAATGACAGTTTTCATCATTTTGGATCACTACACGACCAGAACACCACCAAAAAAGTCAACCATCTCGTTCTTGTACCATCACTCAGTCATCCTACAAATTTCTTACAAATCCGTTGGGAACTTTTGATGTTTTTTGTCAACTGAAAGACAAACGAACCAACAAACAGGGTGGACACAATCTCTTTGGCAGAGGTAAAAATTAACTATTGGAGTGACATTGTCGAGGTAATTGTGGCAAGTGTGTCTTTTTGGATTGAATCTTGAGGTTTTCTTGCTGATTCCAATATTTCGGAAAATCGCTCTTTTGTGTGATTGGAGAAGCTCCTCAGTGCTGCTTCTGTCTCTATTTCACATTGCGATGACTCACTTCCACAATGATAGCAGATCTCTTAGCACTCGACTTCTGACGAATCTTTAATCTGAAAAACATTTTCATCACGCAGCTCCCACATTTTCACTGAATCTGCTTGGTTTTTTGGGGTTTCTTTCACTCCTACTTCCATCAGCTGATCTGGCTTGATTATCACCATCATCATCGGTTTCACATTGGAGCCCATTGAGATACAGTATCGCTTCAAAATAGAGGTTTACACACAAATCCAACGAGGACGATCTCTACGGGAACATCGTCTCCCGGCATGTCTTTGAGAGGCTTTTCAGTTTCTTACCACTCTTTCTTAAAAGTCTCCCCTTCACGCTGTCATTATCACCCAACTATCATGAGCCTCTGCTGTCAACCAATGAACTCAGTCTTTGACTGTCCAGAGCCAACCAGCTTTGCTCTCTGCCATTCTATTTTCATTTCATTCCAACCTGTAGATCAGGGGTGTCCAATCCTGGTCCTGGAGGGTCGCAGCCCAGCACATTTTCAATGTGTTCCTGCTCCAACACACCTGAATCTTATTGGTGTCATCATGCAGCTCTGCAGCAGAGCCTGATGACGAACAGCTTAATGCAATCAGGTGTGTTGAAGTTGGGACACATTGAAAACATGCAGGGCTGCGGCTCTCCAGGACCAGGATTGATCACCCCTGCTGTAGAGACCCAACAAGCCACCACCTACCCAGCAACACAGAATGGGTTAATACAGCCATCCGACAACTGTCTGTCTCTCAGCTCCACCACCTATATCACCACCACCACCAGTGTCTGGACTCCAGCAACGCCTCACCCAGGTGCTGCTCTCATCACTGCAGCCAAACTGAGCACTTAAAAGTGGAATATGTAGGATTTTTATTAAAAGCTATATTTAAAAAAAAAAAAAAACAACTCAAAAAGACGTTTAGAGGGGTGCGGAATGGGCATATAGTGTTTCCTTAAAAAAATATATTTCTCCTGAAAATAACTATAATACAAATTTTGACGGGTTCGACAATGGCGATGCGTTTACATCTACAAGCCAATTGAGGTCGCCAACAGCAGGTTGCCAGTTACGGCCTCTATCCTGCCACACAGCTCGTCTCGCAGTTGGCAAAATGGCGGAGTCGACCAATCAAGCAGCTGCTTCAGAGCCCCGGAGGTTTGGTTACCTGTCTCAGAAGAGGAGTGACCTCAGAAGAACAAAAAGTAGAGTCAATATAGGTGAAGCCTTCAGAAGATGGACACACAGAAAAACTGACGGATCCGCTGCAAACTTGGCAACACACTGGCTGGAACTGTTTTTCTGCTGTTGCAGCTACAATCTTGACACACTTGAGGTCGCTATGGTGTTCGTATTACATATTCAACCTTAACTCTAATTCAATCGATATCAGTTGTTGCTACGGGGCTCTCTCACATTCAATGCAAAGAAAACACGATACCAACTGCAGGGGCTGCATGCATGCTGTGTTTGGGCTCATTTGCAATAACAGAAAAATTAACTGACATAAATTGACATTTTTCATTAATTTTATTTCAATCGGGACTGGTCAGTGTGGTCCATGCTGCTCTCAGCGAGGACTTCAGTCAAAAGCGAGCTCACATCAGTGACATTGAGAGTCACAATAAGTCACATGATGGAGCATCTTTCCTGTTGTCAGGAAGACTGAGTGCTTTCAGAAGTACCTTGAAACACTCAAAGAGCGCAAAACCTCCACCGAGACACACGTTCCCATAACACACCACAGGAAAAACAATAGTGTTTTGGTTTTTTTTATAGTTTTAGATCACCAATTTCAATTGGCAATTGCAACCACAATTCTACATGCACTTTTTGTAATCAGTTACTAATGCTCAACTGCAGAAAAAACAGATGTCTGTAACACTGATGATGTCAGAACTGATCGCTTGCGCCGACTTCCCCAAGCTTTAGAGGGAGTTGCAAGGACACAATGTGTGGCGTGACCGCCGGCCCAGTGGGCGTGCCTGTTGTGCACTGTGGCCAGGGGAATAGATGGCTCCGAGGATGCCTCGGGCTTTATTCGAATGGAGTGCGTCTGGGCAGCGTTGCACTACAGCAGCAGCTTTATGGCACGGGCCAAACCTGCAGGTCTGTCGTTGTAGAAGCACTGTTCAGAGGGAGGGCACCAAGTTAGACACACACACACTCACACTCACACACACACACGCGCACGCACGCACGCACGCACGCACGCACGCACGCACGCACGCACGCACGCACGCATGCACAAGCACTCATGTGGCCCACCCTGCAAACAAACAGCCATACAACCTCAATTAGTGCTCAATGAATAGGAGTTAATGAGTGGCTGCGTGACAGAGCACAGGCTCACTTGAAAATAATGGCTGCTTGTCTAAACACACAGCAGATTGTTAGCCAGTATGACTGCTACAAACAAACAAACAAACAAAACAAACAAACAAAAAAAGGCAAGCTAACAAACTGTGTTGTGCGAATGCTTGTATGGTAGTTAGTATGATATTTCGCAGTTTTAAGGGTCAGTTGATGACTTTGGTTACATGTGTCTTTTACTAATAACAGTGGGGGGGAAAAGAGAGAGACTTTGATATGTGAAAGCCGGCTATTTAATGACACACACTGGAGGACAGGGAGAGCGATGACACTGTTGTTTGTCCTCATCTGTGCAACAACACAAGGCAAACAGTTATCGTCTGGGCTTCCTCCGGTCGTGATTTAAACATTTCTAATTGCTGTATTTAAAAAAAAAAAAAAAAAAAATCATTTCAGAAAATTTGTGAAAAGAATAACTGTGAGATAAAAATAAAAGAATAAAGAATAAACATTGCAAAGGAAAGTAAAATATTTGAAATCTAATGAATTTTGAAAGAATCAAGATAAAATCTCAAAAACTGAAAATAAATGTGGAGAATTTGGCTCAACTGTCATTTTTACAGCTCTAAAATTCCCTGCGATGAATGCATGATTTTAAAATTAAAAATAATCACATGACCATTATGGAGACACAGATGAAACTGTAAACAATCCTTGGTTTACAACAGAGAAAAATGTAAAGGTAAATGTCAAAACAATGTTGAAACTTCAAAATTAAAGATGAAAATTTAGGAAGAAGGATTCGGAGAAACAAACGTGCGTATATTGAATTTGCCAGACGAAACTGAAAATGTCTGGGTTAACTTTCTCACCGAGGGAAATTTTTAGATGTTTTTTTTGGGCAGAAGTTAAATATTCAAGAAAAACAATCCAACCAGTGAAACAGATTGTAATACTAAAACAATTGTTTGTCGAATAAATAGTGTTGGTGGTCTTGTGGTTGTGGTGAACCCTGTGAAACCTCCATTGATCTTTCTGGAAGGATCAATCGATAAATTAAAAAAACAACAATGCAAAACAAACAACAAAATATAAACACACACAACAAGCAATTAAGGTCACATTTCACAACAACACCCTGATGCTAATCCCGACACTGATTGCTGGACACGGGGGAGATGGAAACGAACTCGTGAGATAAACAGGTCAGAATGAAAGTCCACTCAGATGCAGCAACACTAACACTCAGAGTGGGACAGGGACAAAGAAGGGATCACAACAATAAATGGTCACATTTTGAAATTTCAAAGAGATAAAGTCATCAAAAGCTCTAAAGTAAAAAAGCAAAAACATCAGCATTGTGAACAAGCCTGCACTCACCTTGACTGGTGAGTAAGGCCCGAACACAATTCTGACATTATTCTGAAAATATCCCTTCTAATTTGAAAAATTCCCGAGTGAAAGGTGTGGGAATTTGGTCCTGTTATCAGTCCATATCAGTTAATTTTATCCTGGAATATATATAAAATGTAAGATTTATAAAAGAGAGTCGAATGAAATAATTTTTTTTTTGTTTTTTTTAATCGTCACTGGTTGTTTATAAGGCTTTTAGCACCACAGGATGTCAGCGTGTGCTTGTTTGGGTCCCTGTGCGGCAGCCGGAGCTGACACCTGGCGGGGTGAGATGTTTGCTGTCAGACACGGATCCTCCGTTTCTTCCCCGGGAACACGATCGTTTGCTGGAGGTTTTTTTTTTTCCCCCTCTGCCCGGACGGCGGGGGGGGGGGGGGGGGGGGGGGGGGGGGGGGGGGGGGGGGGGGCGGGGGGGGGGGGGGGGG
>JAUESE010000015.1:357335-373827 GCA_032274725.1 Malacoctenus triangulatus
AAAGAAAGAAAGAAAGAAAGAAAGAAAGAAAGAAAGAAAGAAAGAAAGAAAGAAAGAAAGAAAGAAAGAAAGAAATGACCTTGTACGGAAAGTAGCTCGAGATGAATGTCCACTGAACTGCAGCAATGGAGACACTCGATGAAAAGGTGGAGGGAGGACAGAGGGACACAGACAGAGAAGTACAAAGAAGTAATCAATACTGTAAAACTATCTTATTTTGAAAGTCCACATAAGAAAGCCACTCATGTATTTGATAATGTCTACTGTTTATTATAAGAAAAAAAAACCCTGAAAGAAATGGAGACAGGAGAGTATAGAGTGAAAATTAATGGGATGACAGAGAACAGTGTCCTCAGCTCCCAGTATGTTATTGTACACAGCTAATCAGCTACAGTATGAACAGTTCATGTGTGAAACGGTGGTGAAGACGGGAGCGAAGGTGAGACAGTGTGGATGGGGAAGTGGAGTGAACACAGCGGCAAACTAAACCACAATGTCCACGACTGCTCATTTGTGTTGTTGTCTCGACAGGATTAAAAAAAAAAAAAAAAAAGAACAAACCCAACACCTTCCAACAAATAGAAACAACAAAAAAACTAACATAATATATGATAGATAACCAATTGTCAATAACAATTACCACTCCTAATCTGCATTCACACACTTAGATATTACAGAGCACTGCATACTGTACACTATCAAACTAAAAGATCTCTGAAGATCTATGAAACCAAAATACTAAAAACACAGGCTCACTGTAGCAAAGGACTCTGGGAGATTGAGTTTAGTGGTTTCCTTCAGACTTTTTAACCCTCTCTCTTGTTCACGCACATCTTCGATACCACAAGTTGGCACAACAATGCACCTCCAGTATGCCACTAAGAACCCAACGAATCCCCAAGTTCTCAAAGGAATGTTGCAAGGAGTCATTCGTTATCTTATTCCATCGTAAATACACACAGACAGACATGCACAGACACACACACACAGATTCACACAAATGCAATATACAGTACAGGTAACACGACTATGACGATGAAAACGCTGAAAAATCCACTCAGAACCAGCATATTTGGTCTCTCTCTGACTGTGCCACACTTCCCCTGTTTGGTCACAGGAAGGATTTGAAACAGTACACATGGATTGTGAATAGGTGCTAACTGTAAACCAAACAAGCAATCCAGCAGGCTTAAATAATGATGCCTCCAATACCAGTAGGAAGTGCCAGGGGATTTGTGACAAAGTGGTTGCTGTAAGTCTTGTTTATGAAATGATGTCAGAGGAGAAAATTTCCACGTGTAGTTCGACATTTGGAATTTTAACTGGTAGAATTTGTTAGTTTTTTTACGTTAAAACCAGCACTGATAACTTTATTTGAACTGAGGGTGAGTTCACACAGAACTGTGGTGCCTAAAGTGATTTCTTTGGGAGGCCGATGTGCACGTGCCACAGCACTCTGCTGAGGAAAAAAAAACTGCCAATGTTTGGTCCCCCTGAAAACACAAAACACTCTGTCCTCTCGCCAGCAAATCCCGGTCCGCACTGAGGAATCGGCCGAAAGGACGGAAGCTGCAGAACAGCATGGTGCATTTTTTTTGTTTTATTTGGAAGTGACAGGAAAGGTACCCGTCATAATTTCAAGTATCAGAGGAGAATGAAATAACCGGGAAACACTGTTCATATCTGGTTCGACCACAGAGGAAAAAAAAAAAAAAAGGAAACTCGGACACTGCACAAGTTTGGTTTGCCACTGTTGGTTGGAGGGACTGTCACTTTTTATGGTCAGCACTGGCTGATTGAGAAGCTGAGAAAATCGAGGTGATGCGAATGTCATAACGAGACCACAGACATGGACCAGCTCTTTTTGAAGGCACAACACATCATCGGCTTTGCCTTTGAATTTCCATTGAGGAGATTTTCGTGTTTTTCCATCTTTTTTGGTTGGCATGACACTAACTAAGCTGCATCAAAGTCTTTTAAATGGGTTTTGCTTTTGTCCGTAACGAGTCTGTTCAATCGTATCACAATGTTTATCAGCAGCCTGCATTGGAGTTGACACTCAGGAAAAGGAGTCTTTCTTTATGTTCGTGTATTAATCCTCTGGCGAATCTCACGCTACAGGTGGAAACAATTACCTTTGGTTGAGTTAAAAGTATGTTTGGACGGTGATTGCTGGATTACAGGCGAGCCCACAAAAATTGTGATTCCTATCTACTTATTAATTCTAAGAGGAACCAACTTAAATTTCTTTTTCTTTTTTTTTTTTTTTAACTTCACATAATTGTGCGTCAGTGCTGACCAAAACCAAGCGCATTTGTGAATGCTAAAGCTAGCTACTGATCTGACTTGTGTGATGCTATGGACGAGGGTAAAGTGACGCCATGGCACTCCGATATTTATGTTGTCAGGGTAACTAACTCCTCCCTCTCTTCTGGCACCAACCAATGACACTCGCTTCCTGTGAGCAGGAGCATTTAGTGGGCTGGAAGCTACCAGGTGGAGAATATCACTCAGGTGGAGTGTTGAACCAACTCTGGCCTGCTGAAAAGTTGGAACGCAGCCTCTTGGCACCGTGACTTCAACCTTCTCCAGACATCATTCACACCCAGACAAACAACAATAGAAGAAAAACAACAAAAAAATAATACAAAAAAAAACCTACAAATAAAATCCTAATCTACAATCTGACCCTAGCCCTAGCTCCAGTGTGGGTTAATAAATGAACATGAGTAACTGGGAGACACAGACACAGTGCTTTACAATATGAATAAAACCACAGGAAGAGGAGAGACAACCAAGAAATTGGTTTCGGCAATTTTTTGGCACAAAGAAGACTTGTTAAAAGGTCCGACAAGATGTTTTGGTCAGTAAAGAGAAAAGAATCTTTCAAAGGCTAAGAAATCCTTTGGCCACAATAGGCTGAAATGTTGTGACTTGGCAAAAAAAAATGCTCCTCCAACCATTGTTTCTCCCACCATCTTGGCCTTGTCTATTCAAACGCTGGTCCAAACAAAAAACAAAAAAAGAAAAAAAAAACAACTCGAACGGAACCCTCAAAACCACAGCTCAACCAGTCCTCCCCCCCCTTTTGCCAGACAGCCGATGCTCGTGCAGTAGAATCCCAATACTGTGTGTTCCTGCGTGAGTCCGTCGTCTGTCAGGAGCCCGCTCGCTGAGCCCTGCCCCGGCCGCTGCGTCCCCTCCCTTCCCCCTTCCTCGCGCTCGCGCCCTGCCTCTCACTGGCTGACGTGCGGCCGCAGGGCCTCGTAAAGTCCCTCGAAGGAAGGTCGGTCGGGGATGTCGCGGCTCCAGCAACGCATCATCAGCTCGAAGAGGGAAGGCGGGCAGAGTGGGGGGGCGTAGAGGAAAATCTGAAGGGAACATTTGAGAGAAAGTAAAAAGTATCAGTGCATGAGGAAAGCAGGCATAAACCCTCTATGTGAGTTTGGTTTTGACCTTTGTTTCAGTAGGTCAGAGAAACTGGACTCCTGGCAGGTCAGGTTAGCATTCAGGCTCCTTAAAGGTGGAGTCCGAAGGGAGGGAGGGGAAGTTGCAAAAAACGTCACTACCAATCGAGAGTAGAGACCCGAGACGACGGATTGAGCTGGTTTTCACCTGTTTAAATCTCGTGTTTATTTTCGGGAGGGGGAACTTTGGACTCCACCTTTAAAGAAGCCCTGCTTTTGGAGCACGAACATGTGATGAGTGCTTTTTTTCGGCAAACGCATTGCCTGGATGGAACCATATGTTGCGACAAAACCGAGTCTGTTCATCAATAGCTACACTAATCTTGCAACTACAGCAGAGGAGCGCAGATATAATCCTGATTCGATAACGTGGCTTGGATGGACACCCGAGTTGAAATGGAAAGTGAATTTTACTGGTCCATCCACATTCCTACTCTAAACCTTTTGGTCATGACTGAAACAAGATCTCAGATTAAAGGAGTAGTTCACCCAAAGAATGATGCGCCTTCATCTTCTACTCCCCCCCCCATGCTGAACAACACTCTGAAGCACTTTTTTGACATCTCGAATGCAGCTGGAGATCTGGGAGGTTTCTTGTAATCTGCCCACGTTCATTTAATGGAGGTCAACCGGGCCTGAGCCAAAAACATCCATGAAAGTCCACAAAAACGTGTCAATATTCCTCCATACTGCTCGTCCAATGTAATCCAAGTGTCCCGAGTGGGTAGCGTCCATAATTTACTTGAAACGAAATCATTTAGAATGTTTTTAGAGCCTAAACAGTTATAAATAACGGCGCTCCTGCGAGTTCACGACACTACCGGAAACCGCAGCAGACCACACCAGCTGAGAGGGTGCATTCAAGAGTTTGCTGTTCCGATACTGCAAGCATAGACGGGGAACTTCCGTTGTTTCTGTTTACATTCTGCTGTGAGCCAGACTAGCACAAGGTTAGCATCTCTCAGAGTTGGAAAAAGCTGTTGATGAGTCATTTTCGCCATGAAACTAAGAAGATGGTTCGAGTGTTCCCTATCAGCACAGCGGAAAAGCATTCTAAATGATTTGGTTTCGGTACCCACTCAGGACACTTGGATTACATTGGATGAGCAGTATGGAGGAATATTGACAAGTTTTTGTGGACTTTTATGGATGTTTTTGGCTCGGGCCCTATTGACCTGCATTATTTGAATGTGGGCAGAAAACAAGAAACCTCCCAGATCTCCAGCTGCATTTGAGATGTCAAAAAAGTGCTTCAGAGTGTTGTTCAGCATGGGGGGAAGTATAAAATGAAGGCACATCATTCTTTGGGTGTACTATCCCTTTAAAGTGGCCAAAATGAGTTTCCTCCGAAGGGTGGAAGGGCTAAGGAGCTCTAAGACCCAGGAGGAGCTAGGCTATCTGTCCTGAGGGATTCCTGGTCACCTCCCTGATGAAGAGTCCCAGGCGGATGGACGAATGGACGGATGGAAATTAGGAACATGACATGGAAATTGGTGGTGGCATGGTTTCTCCCACCTGTCTGCCCTGGTTCCTGAAGAACTCGCCAGTGTTCTCGATGACCTGTTCATCAGACAGCAGGCTGTAGGGCTGCTCCTTGCACAGAGTGAAGATCTCCCACAGGGTGACGCCAAACGCCCACACGTCACTTGCAGTGGTGAACTTCCCCTGAGGATTTTAAGAGGAAAGATGTGAAACATCCACAGAGTTGCAGTCAAATGAACCGAGTTGTACTATCAAAATGAGGGGAAAGTGGCTAGCAACAGAAGAGTCTTCAATCAGAACACCAAAATGTCCTTCAAGTTCATCGGCTCGCTGTTTTTCGGAAAATTGAAATAATGCTGTTGCTGAAAATCTGTGCAGTCAATGTAAAGATGTTTTGGTGACAAAATATTTAAAGGACAATAAAAAAAGAAATCAAAGTGTGCCTCAGTGTCAGAATTTTACTTTCTTTCAAAATAAAAGCTTCTTTCTATCACTTGCCCAAAGCAAAAACCATTGATAATGATCATTTAATTCCAAAAACACAAAAATGTCCCAGTTGCTACTAAAATCTGCAACAAAGCTGCAAACTGTGGAGCAAAAGTATTAAATTTAGAATATAGTCAAGCTTCACTATCGATACTATGAGCTCACTGATCCAGAGGTCCTAAAAAGAACAGTGTAAAATCTGACAAGATGTTTATTATGTGTTTAAAAACAAAAAACGGTGATAGTGAACTAATCCAGCCAAAGAGTGCGTTTGGCCCCCAAACACACAAACAATTATGAAATTACACCATTTGTGAAGTTGTTCTATGTGTCATAATCTCATCATTTGTTGAAGCCCACTGAACACATAAGTTTTGGATTAATTTTGTGCGTTCTCCTCCTCCCGCATTCAGATCTCACCAGTAGGATGCTCTCCCATGCCATCCATCGTATAGGCAGCACCGCCCGGCCCTGGATGCGATAATAGTCACTGCTGTAAAGGTTCCGGCTCATCCCGAAGTCGGCGATCTTGATTGTGAGCCGACGGTCCAGCAGGCAGTTCCTGGTGGCCAGGTCGCGGTGCACAAAGTTCAGGGACGCCAGGTACTTCATCCCTGATGAGATCTGCACCGACATGTGGAGGAGGTCGGACAAACTGGAGGAAGGGAGTGAAAAAAGAGGTCAATTTATGATGAGTGTGTAGAGACAATTTCTTCATTCATCGCCACATTCGAGCATCAGCGGTGCGAACCCCACGTCAGGCCTGGGGCAGCCTGATGGAGCATGTGGTTCCTCTGACCACCACCTGACAACACTCGTATTCACACACAAGAAAGGTGGGTGAAGGCTCTTGGTCAGGAGCACAACGGCAGCTTGAACTGGGATGAAGAAGAATTCTAACAGCCAAACTTTCAGAGGCTGGAGGACCTTCTCTACGAACTGGGCTACGACTGTTACAGCATAAACTCCAGCATACACCTGAGACATGATGTATTTGAGATAAAATCTCTTCAGATATTGCTGTACTTTGTTTGAATTCCACTAAAATGTAGATTACAATAATCTACAAAATGTTTGAGTTTGCAAAAAGATGCGCAAGTTTGATATTGCAATAATTCACTAACATCTAACAAAAGTATATACGTAAATGAGTATGCAATCAATGTGACGTGTTTGACTCTAGAAACTATGTAATGTGAAGCATTTCTACCAGTTCTTCCAAAATACTGAGAGGTGTTAATAGGGATGCGATTCACAACTGAGCAGGTTTGCCTCGTTCCAAACCATTGCAGTGTGTGCCTGTGTTCATAGGTGATGCTGCTGTTATCGTGCTCATCAGCATCATCATCATCATCGTCATCTGCATGGCGTGCCGAAGACTGACCTAACTGAAGGGATGTTGTTGGCATGTGTCAGCGTGCTCTCGATCTCCCTCTGGCACAGGAACATGTTGAGGTCTCCGTTCTCCATGTACTCGGTCACCATGCACAGCGGGTCGGACGACACACACACGCACAGCAGCCGGATGATGTTGGGGTCGTTGAGACGGGACATGATCTTTATCTCCTTCAGAAAGTCGTTCCTGGTGTCGAGAAAGGTGCGGGGAGAAGGGTCAGACCTCGTGTGCACGTATGGAGCGCACGGTGCCTTCGTTGAGGAAAGAACGGCAGTTGTACACAGCTGAAGTTATTTCCACAGAATCGGGCTTCCATGTCAGTCGGTATTGGAGAGGGTTCATGACAAGGGTTCTTTCTGGAGATCCCGCGTGCAACATTTCTTTTTTAGCCAGGATACATATGTTCTTAAATGGGCTATCGAGCCCAAGGTGGGACATTAGCCCCACCTGGGCCCCCCCACTAGTGTCCGTGGTGACCCTTGATCGTCATTCAGCTGTCCGAACTTTCTGGTGAGAATCCTGATAATAAATCGTTTTCATACATTTGATCCTCAAATAGTTTATTTGACTGAAAGAACAAAATCCAAGTGAAAGCTCAGTGTTTTATGTTGAAATCTGACTGGATTTACACAGCCTTGTCTTTCCCATGTGGGGACTTCCTTGTGTGACTTTACCTGCTGACACTTCATCAGTGAGTCAATAGTGCTTTGATAGCATTGACACACAGGAGGATAGTTTTTAATATCTATTCTCTAAAAACAAAACTTCGATGGAAATGCTGACTCTGAAAACTTCGTACCTGGCTTGGCTGGTGGCATCAGGCCTCAGCTGCTTAACAGCCACGAGCACCGAACAGCCGTCCCTCTCAGGGAGGGGGGACCCTTCCCCCAGGAACTCCGGAAGACCCTCGGCTTCACAGAGGTGGACCTGCCAGAAAAGAAGCCGAGTATTTTTTTGTTTTTTTGCACAAACTCCCCACCGACCGCCTTCCCCCCTTGCTCACCTCTCCGAACTGCCCCTCCCCCAGCTTCTCCCTGAAGATCAGCTGTTGCCTAGGAAACTCGGCAGCCGAAATGTCCTTCCGGGTGAGGGAGTCCACGGTGAGGGCGGGGACGGCGTACATGTTGCTGCCGGTGACGCCCTGCAAGCGGACGATGTCCGTCTCGGCGTAGTGAGGGGCGTTGCTATGGAAACACTGGTGGGGGGTGCACTGGGTGACGTCAGGCTCAGCATAGCCCCCTCCACATGCTGTCGGTTAGAAGAGTGACAAAAGTTACATGTTTTCACGTTCACATGAAGACCGTTGGTACTAAAAGTCATGGTGTACCTCAATATTGACAACATAGTCTCTGATTGCAATCACCATATTTACTGCTTTAATTGTGGTAGTTTGAGTATCAAATACAGCTGGAAGTTTTCAGATGACAACTCGTCATTACAGCCGCTGCACACACAGCCATCATTTGCCTTCACTTCTCCAAGTGATCACAGGCAACCTATTTCCACCTCCAACAATCACCCAGGTAATGCCACGATTGACAGCATCTCTGCCTTTACCAACTCACATGATAAGACCTGATGCGTTCACAGGAATTGCTTAGGAGAACTTGCTCCATCCTAATAGCAGCATAACAATCTCATTCTAAGCCTGGTACAGTGTTTATCTCTCAGCTGTTCACTTGAACATTGAATGTGTGCACTGGTCATATGGGCAGTTTACTTCAGTTCAAGTTGGGAGGAAGTAGCATGTATCTTTACCTCTTTATTCTTTGTTTAAACAGCATAATGATTATTTCGACTTTTTTTTTCCACTTGAATTCACAAAAAAACTTAAATACTGAAACTAAGAAATACTAACTTCAACTAAACTATTCAGCATTTTCAAAAAAAATCAAGTCTGGAGTTGACTTCTGAAAAGTTCCTGGAGGGTGTTTTTTTTTTTTTTTTTTTTATCGAATTTGGAGTATATCAGGAGTAAGCAAGATGACATTGGCATCTTCAACCCCCAGATGTTGAAATGCTTGAAGTCACACCTTCCAGCTCTTACCACGCAGCCAGCCTGACTTCATGTGACAGGAGGTCAGCAGCAGGAGGTCATAGAGAGGATTACTGAGCAGCAGGGCTGGAAGGAGAGCAGACACGCAGAGAAGCTGAAAGGTGAAGGAGAGAAACGTAAAAGGCTGCGGCGGCATCGGAAGCATCGACAAGGAGAGACAAGACGAAGAGGGAAGGGCAGAGAAAGGCAGCGAAATCGGGAGTCGTTCAGAAGAGGCTGAGGAAAAAGCTGACTTCCGTTGTTGGTTCTCGCCAACATGGAGAAGTGAGAGGGTAAGAAGAAACAGAAAGGGGCTCCTGGTGAAGGTAAACTGAACTGAACTGGCTCAGCGAAGGCAAAAGCCGCTTCACTCACCGGAGGCCTCGGCGCTCTGCGACAGCTCCGGCAGCTTGTTCCTCAGCGCCGCTGGATTCTGGTACTGAGGGTCCAACAGGAAAACTCTCTCGTAGTGAGGGTCAGTGTTGGCGGGGCCTAAGGACAGACGCCACAGATCGATCAGCCCGTGTCATTGCCAAGGACCAAAACATGCTGCAGGAGTTCAGAGCGAATCTTAAGCCTTCATAAATGCACACGTCTCAACTTTCACAGGTTCTGATACGAGGCGTGGGGAGGTGTGTTGCTCGGTTCGGAAAGCAGAAAGTGCTGATGCAATTTTTACAAATTAAAACCAGCTCTTGATTGGAAGCAACAGCTGTAGTTAAGGTGGTGCAGCACAATTCTAAAAGGTTCATTCTTTCTCATTTTGTTCCTAATTTCTCATTTGATTCCTTTGGATTTGATCCATTTATCACCCCCCAAAAATTACATGCAGACACGCAACGACTGCAAATCCATAATACCTATGGACACTGTCCATTTGTTGTTTAAGTCATGGGTCTCAACTGTGGTTGAGACACTATTTTTGAGTCTGCAGAGAACAATGTGACATGAAGGGACACACCACAATATGATCAGCTGCATCAGAACCCAACAGGGTCTCCATATACTGTACTTCTTTAAAGGAGGCAATTTGTGCATATGTAAATCCTTTACGTGATGCAGAAGTAATTTGCTTATTTACGCATGATGCAAGGTGGGCGGGGCTCTCTCAATGGATGATATGGCTTGTAGACTTTTTCTCTAACCAAGCAGTGTGAGTTGGTTGCTCCAGTCCACTGCTTAATGAGTATGTCCTGATAAAGTTCAATGTGTCAGCAAATCTGGCTCTGTCTCACTGATGCCTGACCAGTTGTCTATCCATCAAAGTGGAAGTGGCGCTAGTTAGCAGAAGAGCTAAAAACAGGGAAGCATCACTTCTGCCCCTGGGGGTCAAGGCCAGCCAGCTGCGCAACCTACCTGTCGGCGTGTGCCCAGCACGGGGGGGCACGGGGGGTGTTTGCAAGATGATGGTGTCGCTGCAGGACGACAGCCGCACGGTCACCTCTTCGTCGAAGATTCGACGTGGGGCCTGGAGATTGGGGAAAATAAACAAAGAAACGTGAGAAATACCCCCAAAAAGCTCTGAGGAATTACCTGTAACCTCATTTCTGTCTTTTAAACTGAATTTGCACTATTTGTGCACCTAATTAAAATAATCTGAAGAAATACATTTTTGTACAAGCACACAAATCGAGCCAGTAATTTAACGCCACGAGCTCACTATACTTCCACACGCTTGCTGCCGCTTGGTGTCCTCACCTTCTCTAGCACCTTGCAGACATACTGGCACCAAAGGATGAGGAAGATGATGATGACCAACAGCAGGATGATGGTCACCAGGCAGCCAATCAGGATGGGTGTGTTTCCGTCATCAGGTTGGTCGCTGGCTGATGGATTTGCTGCTGTAGTGAGATGTAAGGGATGAGGGATTAAGAAAGGACTCAACTGCAGTCGGTCAACGTCACAGTTTGGGCTGGGCTTTAACTCACTTGGAACTTTGACCAAACAAGTCAGAAAAAGGATCTGGTGCTAGATAATATCCCGAACGGATGCACACTGCGTGGCCAGACTGAGTGAGTACTTATCGAAAAGTAACTTTTCGAACGGCATAAACAGAATGTGCCACACCTGCTTTAGGTGTGGAAGTGAATGTGCTGCCCCCGGTGGCTGGAGGAGACGTTACCACAAAGTTCATCTGCGTAGGAAGGATGGTGTCCTCTGTGGAACCAAAGAAAAACCGCAAAGAACTTTTATTGGTTGTCCTCAACTTTAAAAGTCGTGTGAAGAAGCCAGTTGAGTCGTTCCGTCACCTGACTGGAAGGAGATCTCGCTGAACATCATCCACACGTCGGCAAAGAAAAAGTGGCACCGCAGAGATTTGGCAGCGCGGCGATTGAGCGGCACCGTCACGTAGCGCGCGCTTGGGTTCCTGTCGTCCAGCACCGTCTTGAAGGCCTCCGGCTCCGCCTCCCAGCCAGCAATGAGGCGGGGCTTGAACCAACAGGTGACAGAGGAGAAGATCTTCACGCCGCGGGAGAACATGTTGTTGCTGTGCACCTGCAGGGCAGACAGGATGAAGATCAACAACAACACAAAAGTGCGACCGATATGGGGGGGGGGAATGCAGGGTCCAAAACACCAGCTCGTCATGAACTGATCACAGACTCACCTTCATGGAGGTAAAATTCCTCTGCCGGTCGAACACAAATTCCATCTCCACGTGTCCCTGAGTGCCCAACGAGTCGTTCCTCCAGCCCAGGTAGTCGTAGCCCGGCCACACGTGGTACTGACGGGTCACCAGGAAGTCGTCTAGGCCAATGAGGCCATCAGTCAGCTGACCCAGCCCGCCCAGCAGCCTCCTATTGGACGACACACCGTTCAATGTACAGAAAAAAAAGCGAAGGGAGAGGTTGTGGCACGCGGCGCGCGCGTGATGCTCGCCTCCTTTCGTGAGCTCCGTCATATGTGGAGTCGTTGAGGCTGGCGATGGGATAACCGGGTGGCATCATGAGCTGGCCCTCCGGAGCGCTGTAGGAGATGAGGCCGTCTGCAAGGGGTGGGGTCCCCGCAGAGGGGAGGGGCAGGTTAGCCGGGTGCGATGTGGAGAGGAAACAAGGAAACAAACCGGCAATCTCATTGATTGTGCAGTGCGGCAGCGCGTCGTACCGTCCCACGGACAGCCGTACAGCTCCACTCTCATGCACACGTTGGTGGCCAGTTTGATGACGGGCATCAGGCGGATGTATCGGGAGATGATTGGTGGGTGAAGGTCGTTGATGACGGAGGCGTAAGCGTTTTTGTTGCCTTCGATCACCTGGAAGCAAACATCACAAACACATCTCTTTTAGAAAGTTGTGGCCACGCTTCACCAATATTGCAAATTACACGTAGCCAATTGTAGGATGATTCCAATGACAGGCTAATCTTGGCGTTGGAACAGGAAGCTGCGATCTCAGTGTCGCGGGGAAGGGGCGGGCTCGACTCACTGCGTTTCCCAGTCGGTTCCTCCAGGACTTCCACAGCATGCCATCTCTGCTGTAGTTGAGGCGGTACGCCGTTGCGAACTCGTTCCCGGAGTTCCTGGCGAAGCGGCCCTGAGTCCCCACCACGGTCACGAAAGTCAGCCTGCTCAGGTCCACCTACAACACACATCCAATCAGGGGCGACCTCCTGGACATTTGGAATAGACGCGTGGCAGGAAAGTACACTGGGAGTGTTGGGAACGAGCCCCTTGTCCTCATGTATTGCTTCACTCCTGCTGGCGAACTGGCTTCGACGCGAAAGTTAGATGGGGGTGGGAACAAAGTAGGAAGGTGTAATCCCAAAACGAAAGAAAAGAGGGCGAGAGGGAGGGGCTACATGGAGGCTGACCCCAGAAAAACACCCTTGTTTTGTTGCAGCAGTCTATATAAGCAACATAAGGGTCACTTTGATCACAACTAAACAGAGGCACTAACCCAGCTGTGACTCACTGCTCGGCTAATATTAAGAACATTCAGATGACCCTGGGAGCTGGAATCCTTGACCTGACCCATGAACCCTTCGCACTTTCTCTTGTTACACACATGGTGCAGCATCAGTTTCCACCTGCAGACGGGACACCCCTCCTCCACACACATACACACACACCCGTACTAATTTAGGCTCTTAGTCACAACCAGCTGGACTGGCAGGAGATCCAGCAGAGGCCTTACAAACAGTGAAAAACCTCCATGGACACTAAGACACTAAGAAGACACGAACCTGCAGGTATTGCCTGTGTGAGGGCTCCAGCTGTGCTTTTGGACACCAGGCACCGTTTCCCTCCTCACGATTCAACCTGCAAAAAAACACACACAGCTTGGATACAGTTGCATTCCAACACAGAGACACTCTCAGGACGTCTGCGTGCACGCAGTTGTCTGGCTCAGCTCATAGCTCAGCTAATCAGTCCCATTCCACATCTTGTCCTGTCTGCCTTTACATGTTGAAACGAAAAAAAAAAAGTCATCTCTGACCAACTACTTCTGACTCCACCTCCATAGATGACGCTGTGGGTTCATAATACAGCGCAACTTGAACTCATTCCAGTCAACACTAGAGCCCGACCAATATGGGATTTTGGAGACCGATACCGATATTGGGGACTTTCAAAAACTGATATCCGATGTTTTGGCCGATGTCCGATCCGATATCCAACATATAAATATCTGGTCAGTATGTTCTTAAAAAACGTGGACATACACAGGCTATGTACTTTCCAACTGTAGTTGAACTCAAATTTTCATAGTAACCTAAATATGATTCAAGATTGAGTAACAAAACACTGTAGCAACTTTTATTTGAACAATATCTATTGTCAAAATTAAAGAGGGGGAGGGGGAGGAGCAGCACGGAGCTGCTGCTCAGGAAGGGAAGAGGACAGAGCAGAATCACCGCGCGGCTCAAGTTTCTTTATCCCACTTGCAGCAAAGTATCATTTTAATATCAGGCACTTTTTGGCCGATGCCAATTAATCGGGCAGAGGGCAAAAGTGGCTCGATATATCAGCCCGCCTATATATTGGTCGGGCTCTCGTCTACACAGAAGTGGAAGACAGCGACAAATAGCTGAAATAAGTTTTGCTGTGAATGTGTGAAAAGTTACTTTCCTTGTCTTCTGCTTCTTGGTTTCAAAGGATTGCGTTTGTAGTTTTTTTGGACATTATTGATTTCAAGTGAGAAAAATTAAATATGGTCAGTTGGAGCTGTTTTCACTCCAAAAGCCGAGTCCATGGAAATGTTAGCATCATCTGTGATAATCTGAAAATACTGCAGGTGGGCAAATATCTGTAAAGCAAAGGCGTTTGACCGCGTGGTGAAGTCACACTGACCTGGCATAATGTGGTCCTGTGGTCTCGTGCCATTGGCTGGATGCTGTGATGTCATCATCTTTGATTCGGCCATCTTCCATGCCCAAGGCATAACGACAGTGTGCTGGGAAAACACGCAAAACAATTTAGGGATGAGGACTTTGCAAATGGTTGGTCAGAGAAATGGTCAATTTTGGATTAGTCGCAAACAAGGGCAACTGGTAAGGTTAAAAGCAATATGTGTGTGTGTGTGTGTGTGTGTGTGTGTGTGTGTGTGTGTGTATGTACCAGGGTCGATCTGTCCTAAAGCTGCTGTAGCTTGAAGGATCAGCAGCAGGAAGAGGTGCATGATGGTCCAACGATCATCCAACATACATGCTACATCTCTGAAAGAGAAAAATGTCAAAAAGTGGAAGTTAAATGGCAGCGTTCAGTCCACCACATGATTAAAACATGACCGTCACTCAAGACTTGCACAGGCAGTCCCTTTGCCGTGTTTACCACCTCACATTCTGACATCAGTGTTCCTGGATCAGCGCAGCTCGTGTGCCACCCCTGAGCTTCTGTACTCATTTCCCACCCCATCAGTCACTGTAGAGGCATTGCTTCACTTTTACAATGTAATGCACTACTTCACCGTTTCCTCTGTACTCAGGAGTCTTGGCAGTAGGGCACTGCAACATATTCCTGTCTTCAGGCAAACAGAAAAGGGATTCACAATGTCCAGCTCAGACGGCACTGCTTGTGGTTTCACACAGAAATCTGGCTCCAGTAGTCAGAAAAGGGGACAAAACTGGGTGTGTCGCGCGAAGTCACTGAGTGACTGCAGTGTGACATATAAAATAGCCGTCCAGCAGCTCCCAAAATGAAAATGGCGGGTGGTCTGGAGGTGCTTCTGTCCGTCGCGCACATTGCTACATGAGTCCTTGTCTTGGGTGATGTGAAGACAGAACAGCGTATCGTCTCCTGAGCTTTACCATCCAGAGCCTGAGTAAACCCCGTAGCAGCAGTTACCCAGTAGCAGTATCTTTTGCTCGGTTAGAGAGCACATAACAAACACATACAAGAAATGTTCATGTGATGTGTGTATCTAAAACCCTGCGAGGAAGAACTTTTGAAAGCCTTAGAATACTGCAAAGGTGAAAGTGGCCTACCAAAGCCTTTCCCTTTACATGACAGTCTGTTGTGTTTCAAAAAAGGGATTTATTTCCCCTCAGCTTTTGATAGTTTTTAGCAAACTTTCTGAGTATGTCTTTCATCAATTATCTCAAGACCCTTGCAGCCATCTGCTGTTTAGTTCTGTAACTCACAGGTACATGTTTTGTCTTCTACTCGATTTGAAACAAACAGTACAGCCTCCAGTGGACAATTTGGGAATGAGTTCTTGAAGCATTGCAATATTTTTTGGTCTCAACATTTCAAAGTATGTCAAAACAGTCCCACAAGAGCATTCAATCTGCCAAACATGTCAAACATGTCCCCTTGGCCAAACCCGGCCCAACAGAGGCTCTAACCCTGACCGCTATATGATCAGAACAATGACACTGATGTCACTTGTCCAGCCCGCCAAAAAACTGAATTTGGCTGCATGTGGCCCCCTGAACCACAGTGAGCTTTTCATGTGAGGGTGAGGAAGCTGTCATTAACTCTTTAGTAAAACTGCACTCAAGAAAAGATTGTGAGTCAAAGCAGTGTCCCGTAAAGACACGGAGAGTCGCTGTGGGTCTTTGATTTCACAATGTTTCTGCAGTAGTGAAGCAGTTTATAAGCACTGGACACAAACAGCAGCCCACTCGCAGAGGTTATGTAACAATGGAGCCAAAAAACACATGGTCCCATCAGATCTTGATGGACCATATGTCGGCTTGCATTTACTTTTTGGGGACTTCCTTTAACCACAGACACAACAGTCATTGATCCAGCCATTACGCTGAAAGCAACTTTATCATACAAAGCAACCTTAACTGTAACCAACGTCCTGAAACTGAATTTCTTTGTCCCGATCAGTCATGGACACATCATCTGCTGCCCTAAAACTAACACGTATACTCACAAGCTAAAAATATGGTCCGTGTCTCACTCAGGCTTTTCGTATCTTGAACATTTACTCTCTCTGGGGTTTGTCCGCTGTGGAGTTTCTGATTTGAAATGAACCAACATGGACTCTCAAGAGAAAACAGCTGGGCAGCAGAGGGGGTGCTGGGAGACAGTGGCAGGCGGGGGGGAACAAAGAAAGGAAGAAAGAACTGAGACTGCCAGGCAAAGCTGAGAGCTGATAAGAAAATATTGTGTGTGTGTGTGTGTGTGTGTGTGTGTGTGTGTGTGTGTGTGTGTGTGTGTGTGTGTGTGTGTGTGTG
>JAUESE010000015.1:386593-399558 GCA_032274725.1 Malacoctenus triangulatus
CCCCCCCCCCCCCCCCCCCCCTAGTGGTATGCGTTAATTTCTGTCAGACTATAAAAGCAGCTCTCTCCCGGCTTTATTCACTGACACGCCCCACAGCTGTCCCACTGGCAGCTCAGCCAATCGCTCCTCCCAGCGCTGGTGAGATGTGCGTAGCCCTCCTGTGATTGGCTGCTGGCCTCTCTGGTGAGGGCCTTGCGCTTGCAGATCAGTGGAGGATTTCAGACTGGGACCTCTGCAGAGGGAGATCCGCCGGATGCGGGATGTGGGGGAAAGGGGAGGGCCTAATCTCATTACACGTGAGACACTTTCACTCACCTTGTGCAATGGCTGATTTAATTGGAGGTGGAGGAGGAGGAGGGGGAAGGTGGAGGGGAACAGTCTACCAGCACTTGAGCATACAAACGTCCAGGCTCTTCATCATAGCTGAAATGCAGCCCAAGTGTTTGAACAAAGTCCCAAGAAATTCTCATGAACAACATTTAGACCAACAAATATTAGTTGCAACTTATCAGGGAGGATGAAGTCCTTCACTTGTTCACTGTTATCCATCAGCTGTATTGAATCCACCATTCAAGATCACATTCTGATGTTGATCACTGACATATTGGTAATCTATCATCAGGATCATGTGCATGCTACAACCTCAAGCAGTGATCACAAAAGTACGACTACGAAGTTCATCTTTATTACAAAATATACTCAGTTTTTGCAGTCAGATTCGCAAATCGCATTTGCACACAGACGAGGCGTCCACATGGCCTGTACAGTTTGAAATGCAGCCTAATTTGAAGTCTGTCTCTCCAGCTGAATGCCTGACAACATGTTGCAAAGTCTGTGTCATGCAGTGCTCTTTAAAACACATACAAGTAGCAAATTAACCCCTTGGTGATGGAAAATGTAGTTTTTCACCATCTGAGAGGATCATGTTCACTCGTGTCATGATTTATGTCGTTCAGGATTGTCATGGAAGGGGCAGGTCGTCTGAATCATCCATCAAGTTTACTATTTCTGTCCCACAGATTCAAGGTGTGTCCATACTTCGCAGGTCGGCTGCTCCCAAAGTACACATTATTTCTCAAAGGACGAATGGTGCCATCAAGAACTCAGAGGGAACAAATAGAATGGTAACCCAGCATTCAAAGTGTCCGTGTTCACGACTGTGATGGGAAGTAAAGCTTAGATCAAGGGTGTCAAAGTTAATATCATTCAGAGAACAAGAATTAAACCAGTTTTATTTAAATGAGCAGACCAAAGAGGAAATTCTTTAGATTGCGCAACGAAATCCCTTCTGAAGTTTTCCCTCCCCAAAAATTTGATAATTGTTATAGCATAATATTAGGGGTTTTTTTTCCCGCAAAGCTATCTCATAGTTTAGCTTTGATGCTAACGCAACTTCAGTAGCCAAGAGGTGGTTAGCTTTCACCGGTGCGTGATCAGAGGCATTGCTGCTATCTGTCTGACAATCGGCAGTTACTGAAAAACAGCCATAACATTTTTCCACCATTCAAGGTCATCCGGTGGGTCAATCTGGTGTCTCTGGCAAGCCAGATTTGGCCCCGTGGGCCTTATGTTCGACACTCTTGCTCTACGTGGTTCGGTTAGGGTGTAAAGAAGAACCTGTCTTTATTAGACTGAATCTTTTCAGCAGCTGGAACATCAGCACCGTGTAAAGCCGCAGAATGTGAAAAAAAAAGCACCAAACGTGTCAGCGATCCTCTGATCTTCAGTCAAAACTGTCAGTGTGAAGGTGGCGTGAGCCTGATTAGCACAGCAATCCACCTGCCTAAAACACCACCTTCTCAATGCTTTGTGCCGTGAAAAATGACCGCTGACATTTTGAGCGACATTTGTAAACAGACACACATATTTGTACTTCATTGTGAGCTGTGTACCACAGCAGTAGTTTGTAGTCTTAAGAATTTCAAGAAACCCCTGAAGTCAGAGCATCCAGGGAAATCACATAACAATCGGATGATGAATCAGAAAAAAACATCAGTTGTGACGACACTGCAGAGAAAAAGAAAGTACACTCAACCAGCGTAGTCATGTAATTCCATTTTATACCATAAGATGGATTTTTGATTCACTCCATCAAGTTGGTGTTCGGGCCAACAAGAGGGCAACAAGCCGTGGGAATCGTAACAGTTGAGTAAAAACTGTAAACATGACAAAGCTGAAGACAAGCTGGAGGCGACGGTGACTTACAATCGCCCCCAATTGCATAGAAGTGGCATGACGGGCATATTACATACTATGCTTTCTAATTATCCAGATCAGTGGTTCTCAACCTCAATCCCTAGATTTCCACTCTAAATCACGAAGATACATCTCCTGTCACCACCATACAGCAGCAGGAGGCTTCAAGATAAATGCACATGGCAGTTTTTGCAGGAATGTTGAACAATGCCTCCCCCCCCTTTCCCCAGGGACCCCAGGTTGAGAAACACTGATCTATATAACAAATAATCATAGGTGGGCTCTTTCATTAGTTGTGGTTGTCTTGCTGGAGTTGAAGCAGGGTGACGGTCTGCTCTACAGTCCAGTGAGATTCTCAGTGTCGTTTTTAGCATCACGATGCAGAAAAACTGAAGAATCGTCCGCAAGCAGTCGAGCTCCGACATTTTTTCTGGCTGTCCATGGTGCTTTATTTGGCAACAGGAGAGGAGGAATGTTTCAGTTGTACCAAAACAGTTTGTGCTCCCAAAAAAACTGACATTTCTTCCCACCTATGTAAATACAAAAGTGCAGTCGTTAAAGCTCCCAGGTTGCTCTAAATCAAGCCAGGTGCAGATTGTACAGGTAAAAGGGAACCCCCTGAAATGGCCAATCAGCTCAGACCTTTTCCAGTAGAGGAAAAGGTCCGAGGACAGTTCTGGTCCCGTGTCTATTGGGCAGCACTGGGAAGATTTCTGCAGTCTTTTTACGTGGATGATTGATTTCCGGAGCTTCAGTGCTTTGTCCAGTGATCCAATGTTTACTGAGGGAGGTCCAAGCAGCTCTCAGGAAGCTTTCTTGGTGCACGTTCCTGGAGCTTCCTGAAGGTTCACCTTTGATCTGAAAATACGAAAGTCAGACCAGCGTTATTTTTCTTGACTTGAAGCAGTTTCAGAAACTAAGACTTTCACAGGTTCTTTTCTCCTTCCAGGTACATTCCTGTAATTGCCACAGAGGCCGTCGAAAATAGATCAGAGGCGGCAACTGAGTCAGCGGTGGTGCTCTCTGGTTACCTGTTGTGTGTCATGTGACTCTTGACCAGGTGACCAGCAGCCAGAGCGGCCATCAGTGAAAGCTCTCCTGCCAGTACGGTGGCACACACCACTCTGGCCAGCTGCCGGGCGTTCTCCCCTGGACAGTCCTGGCTGGCGCCCTGCACGCCCAGCATCTGCACACACACAAACACACAGCATGTTACACAATGGCTGACACACACTCAAACTGCAGCAATGAACCAAAACTGACATTTTCTGTGCTTTTATGTTGTGTTTGTTCTTTTGTTTGCTTAATTCATACAAATAGGTGCAGAAAACATAACTGTTGTGGATTTGCATTTGACATTTGTAAACGTGACCAACAATTCAAGTCTTTCAGAACCTTTTAGTAAAACCTAAATCTTTGCTTCTTCATATATAAGGCCTTTGACCTTTTAACCAATTGCCTTCCTCTCTCTGATTCATCAAAATATCACAGTGAAGCCAAACAATCGTGGAAACACACACTCTAACCAACATACTAAACCTGGGAACTTCAGAATAAAAGCACAGCGCAGTTTCCAATGTCCCCTCGAGCTTGTAAAAGCATCCAATTCTTATTTATGTGTAACTTTGACAATCTCAAAGCAGGCAAAGCCTCGGGCCACACCTGTGATCTTAGACAGTGCTCTAAAGGGAAACCCTGACCTCTGGTCACAGACACAGCTCCTCAATTTGAAGTGGCGTCGTTAGTATGTTGTGAGGCGCTGTGTCTGTCGCCTACCTGCAGACAGGCTTGTTGCGGGGGCAGGTTGGTGCCCCCTCCAACGGTGCCCAGTTCTATGGAGGGCATGGAGCAGCTGATGTACAGGTCCTCCCCCGTCGGCCCCGACGGCTCCATGAGAGTGATGCAGTTGCTGCTGCCCACCGACTGCGCTGGATCCTGCAGGACACCGTTGCCGTTAACAAGGGGGCGGGGCAACGCCACGACGGCTGTGCGGGAGTTGCACCGAGCTGTTCTCACCTGTCCACAGGCGATGTAGATGGCGGCCACCAGGTTGGCGGCGTGCGCGTTAAATCCACCGATGCTGCCCGCCATCGCTGAGCCCACCAGGTTCTTGTTGATGTTTACGTCCACCAGTGCCGCTGTCGTGGTTTTCAAAACCTTCAAGGGCAAGAAGTGATGTTTATGTAATGTCAGTGA
Organism: Malacoctenus triangulatus; assembly: GCA_032274725.1. Lineage (NCBI taxonomy): Eukaryota > Metazoa > Chordata > Actinopteri > Blenniiformes > Labrisomidae > Malacoctenus > Malacoctenus triangulatus. The sequence continues at coordinate 390,986 of JAUESE010000015.1, forward strand.
TTAAAACACTATTCATAAACGACCTGTAACGTACCAGTGTTTTGGTGTCACAAACTTTTTATTCCAGTTTTTTTTTTTTTTTTTTTTTTTAACAAAATAGGGGTTTGTCATGATGACTTATCACTAATCTTTAAAAAAAATTCTCATAATATTGGTATTTGAAGGAAACAGAAAAGACTGCAGGAGGTTTGCATGTTCTCTCAGTCTCATCCTACCTCTCTGACCACCTTGGCTGGGATGGTGGCCTCACAGACAGCAGACTTGCCCCTGCCTTCAATCCAGTTGATGGCTGCTGGTTTCTTGTCTGTGCAGTAGTTGCCGCTGACAGCCACCACCTGTAGCTCTGGGAAGTACTGCTGCACCCTGCTGAGAGCCTGCTCCGTCCCCTGGAAATAGAAAATATGAGAATTACCAACTCAGCATTCTTAGGTTTTTCACTGTTTGATGAAAGAACACATTGCACATTCTTATTTCTGACGTCAGGCACAACATAATGATCGCAAACAGCCAAACTGCACTGATCTCTCAGCTCAACATCACTGCATATCATGAAACAGGCATTCGTCAAAGGAGCTGTGGTTCTCTCGTTTGTTCAGCAATTCTGTGCTCAGTTGATTATACTGACACTGTTCAGGTGAGCTACAGCCACTGGCACCAAAAAGTACCTAATAAGTACTAGAACTCAACCTCCTCAACTGAGTTCACAAGAAAATTTCTGCAGTTGCAACACACAAACCCACCCAAATCCTGAGTAGGATGCTATGTCTTTATGGGTAACTTTGCAGACAACAGGGCTTTTATTCAAACCAAAGCTTTCTGTCCAAGCAACGTATTCTCGTTTGTTAACGCACCACACACGCCGTTAGGGTGCTAAGGTGAATTGCAGCTTACAGGAGGTTGCTGTCAGATGTCACGAAGGACATTTCTGGTCCAAATGTAAAAAATAAATTGAGAAAAGTTATGCATTCAAAGTGTAAAAATAAGAGGACAATAAAGTACAATTGACTGAATACATTTTTTCTCTAACTTGTTATCTGTCTGTCATCAAATAAAGCATTGTGTTTTAGCCCGATGTGTTACAGACTCGGCCCCCCGACCAGGGTAAAGGAAAAACTCCATGCCGCACACATAGATGCCACAACTTTCAAAGTTACCTTTGAGATCATGTTCATTCCCATCGCATCTCCGGTCTTGGAATGAAAGCGGATGTAGAGATTCTTCCCAGCCAAAGCAACCAGCAGCTTCTCGAGCCGAGCGAACCTGTGAACAGCCACCAGTCTCTTCAAACTCAAGAACCAAGACATAGCATGGACTCATGATGGAGACCGCAGTTTTATCAATGTCAACACATCGGGCTTTTACCTGCTGGTGTTGTCGAAAGCCTCTTTGATTAACTGAAAACCGTCGGTGGTCTCTAACCAGGCCTTGACCTCGGCAGCCTGGCAGGCAGAGGGCAGCCTGACAACGGGGCCACGAGTCATGCTGTCAGCGAGGATCCGACTGCTGGCTCCACCACTCAGCTGCAAGGAAAACATGGAAAAATAAGCCTCTAAATACTAAAGGAAAGAATGAACACTGTGAGTGAGGAGAATAGAAAAGGATGAGCTAATGACAGGCAGGTTTATCCAACGTGTAGAATTGCTGTAATGATAAAAAGGACACTCTTCACTTTTCAGCGGAACTAAAGCAGGTACTAAAGTTGCATCTGGGACCAGACAGGATATCGCATGGAAAAGCTTTGAAAACAAATGGACACTGAGGTGACCTTTGACCCTACCAGTGACAACAAGTCCAACACTCACTGCAATCGCTCGGCATCCGCGGTTGGTGCTGGCGACCAAACAGCCTTCCGTGGTCGCCATGGGAACCTGGAACTGCTTCCCGTCCAGATGCAGCGGGCCAGCCACGCCCACCGGCACAGGCATGTAACCAATCACATTCTCACAGCAGGTGCCAATTACCTAGGGAACGCCAGCCCGTCAGTGAAACGAGAAACAAAGTGCTGCGGCGCGTTGACCGTCTTCTGCGTGCGCTTCTGTACCTTGGAGTAGTCGTAGTCGGTGTACGGCAGAGAGGAAAGCGCTGTGGGAGAGGGAAGCTTCGTGGACAGCATCTGTCTTCGGATGGACACGCCTCTCTCTGGCTTCTCCATCAAGGCTTCCAGTTTGTATGCGGGGATGTGCTTGGAGTTGATCAGCAGCATCACTTCAGCGTCGCTCAGGAAACGAGGTCCCCTCTGAGAAAATCGCAGTGCAACTTTCAGCATGCGATACTCATCACTCATCTGCCACTCAGTTACTGTCTGCTTTGTGTCTCGGGGTGCGAGGGGTTGATAGATATCGGATTCCATGGTAAGATGTGTACATGTTTAAGCTATGAGTTCAACACATATAGTAGTAACCACACTTGCTCATTCACTCACTCTGTCTGTATCACATTCATAACTTTGTGTTTCAGTTTGTCAGGCTACTGATGTAGCATCAATCACTGCAACAGTTGATAAAGGCCTGTGTGAAGGTTAGTTAGGTTCAAATGAGGCCTCGTGAATTTTAGGCTCTCAGAGACTGTCATTGAAACCCAATTGCTTCCGCCCTAGAGTCAGGGTGACTAAGCTGATTACTGTCTCAGTAAGCCACACAACTGGCTCAAAGTCTGCAGTATTGTTGGTGGGATAAAAGTCTGTGAACGCGACAGACGCTGGGAGGGATGAGTTAAAGTGGGTTAGCATGACGCAAGTTGACTTAAACACGGGTCAGCTGAGGTCAAGAGGTCTGTAACTCTCACCTCAGGGTCGTTGAGGATGGCCACACAGTCCTCCAGACTTCTGGGCTGTTGTGGGATGCAAGGCTGGTCAGGGCTAGACTCTTCCTCCTCTTCCTCTTCCACAAAAAAGCTCTTTGGCTGGTCATCGGTGGCCTTGGTAGGCAGCGGCCGGATAACCTCATCTTGGGGTAAAAGAGAAAGCTGGTGCTTCACTTGTCCATCTGCTCCGGTCTCTTTCTCTGGGACTGGATTCTCTTTAGTGGTGTCTGCTGGCGCGGACAAACAGTGGGAGGGGGCGGGGACTGGAGGCCGAGCAGTGAGTGGCTCCTGCCTACAGCAGCTATCTGAGAATCGGGTCAGGGCGGGCGGGGACATCGTGATGGGGTTCTTGAGTGAGAGTGTGGACTCCATCTCCACCTGCTCGAAGAAGATGTACTTGATAGCCAGCATCAGTGCCAGGGCCAGGCAGATCACCTGCTCTATGTCCATGGTTATCATCCTGGAAGGCAACGCAGACAGGAACATGGAGTCTCACTCTCAATGCAAAGAATAGGGCTTCCAGCTTCAGACAAACTCAATGATTTGAATTATTCATCAGCACCAAAACTGGGTGTGGAAAAGACGCAGAAAGGATGGAAATCTCGAGCCTATGAATCAAGCTAAAAACCTTCTTAGGAGTCATGTCATGTTCACATTTAATCATTTCAGTCGTCCCACCTGGTGAGATAAAAGTGCCAGAGCGGTTTCTCTGGCTCGATCCTCCTGGGCGAGAGGTGGTCCAGCTCAGAGCTGACCTGTGGAATGCCCACCGTGGTGTTAATGGACAGAGGCTCAGCGATCCAACGACTGTGGGCGTGAACCATCACCAAGCCAAGAGACTGCACACACAGAGAGAGGAGTGGAAACAATCACAATCTAGTTAGGAAAAGCAAACAAAGTGGTACGACAACCAGTCAGCCAGGAGCCCTTTGGGTTCATTTGCAATCACTAAGGATGTAACACAGCTGTCCATCCCAGTCAGACAGGCAACAACTGACATGTTTCTCGTGGAAAATAACTTCATGTTGAAGCCTGGAAGTCATTACCATGATCATCTTGACTCTCTGGGTCACAGGGTTGGGTTTGTTGTCCTCCTCCTCCATCACTCTGGAGAAGTGGCTGAGCTGCCAGATGGGATGACCCTCCTGGCTTTCACGAGACAACTAAAGGAACAGATCTGGGATCAGTCGGCTGGACGGCGTGCGCACACATATGCACTAACGCAGGATAAACTGCAGCCTCACCTCCAAAACCAGGGAGACACACGCAGGGAAGAAAGTCATAAACACAAAGTAGTTGGCCAAGACCGACATGCAACCGAATCCACACATGATTTCCAACTGCCTCACACCTGAAAGACACGAAACAAAAACAACACAACTACAGACATCAACCCCCAGAAAGCTGTTTTGTGACATCAATACAATTACGTGTTTGAAGCGGCGCTGTTTGCCGCTCCATTCAGAACCGTGTGAAGGCCCAAGCTGCACAACGTACCCGACATGGTTCCCACTCCGATCACTAAACACTCCACCAGAGCGTCCAGCGTGAAGGTCGGTCCCAGCACGGCCATGCCACGAGCGATGTTGTCTCGCACCTCATCCTGAAAGGAAGTTGCAGGGATATATTAGGGGGAGTGGCCTCCTGGTAGCCATGTGATGAAAAGAGTTGGGGCCTTTTCACCTACCTGAGAGCTGGAGCTTAAGGCAAACTTGGCGAGAGCGCACGCTTTGGAAAGATCGATGAGAAGCAGAAAGAAGGGCAGCGCCTCGCTGGAAGAGATGTCCCAACAATTTATCAGGGCTAATAAAATAAATGCTGATCAATTAAAAACAGGACTGTGTATTGAGTGAGTTCTTACTTGAGGCCGGTGAGTTCTTTATCAAGAAAGTGAATGACGACTGTACTGAATACGAAGCTGGAGAATATGGTGAAGAGTCCAGCGATGCCTGCAAAAACAAGTAGATCAAGCATATCTTAGCTCAGACTTGTGTGACTTGGACATCCTCTAAACACATGAGGTGAGCATGAGCAGTTTACCTAAAATATATTTGGAGCCCAGCTGTCTCAGGTTCTGGAACTGGAAGTAAATGTAGATGATGGCGATGCAACGTGTGATCGTGAGGATGATGATGTCACTGCTGAGAATTTGCTAAAAGGAGAGAACAAAACAGGCAAAAAATTAGCACAATTGTTAGAAAAGGTATACTGGATATTTTTTGCACTATATTTTCTTACTGGGCCATAGACTGTACTCACAAAACCACCTCGTGGTACAAAATGACATGACCGGAAGGATCAGAGGTTAATCAGCTTCAATATTTTCATAACACAGAGGTGTTTGTTTCCAAACTTTGAAATTGTGATTTTTAATTAGCTAAAGTTTAACTACCTTCCACTGTCAACTTGGTCATTATATGTCCCCAACCTTTATTTTGAAGTCATTTGTGCAAATTGAGGAGATTGCTACTGTTGAGTCGCAGTCGTCAGAAGGATCAATTTCAGTCTTCAAAGCATCCACAAGCCATGAATGCTTAATCCCAAATTTATGATTAATTTGTCATTCAGTTTCTCTACTTATGGACAAAACATAACCAATCGGTGTTATCCTCTAACTCGTGTCAATGTGTATGTGAACTTTAGAAAGGATTGCTTGAGAAGTGAAGTCAGTACAGCGTTCACAAGAAAATCTTTGTGGACGCAGCAGAGGGGTGACGACCATAAATCCACAGTACCACCAAGGGATACAATTAGGTGATAAAGGTGATGTTTGCTATAATTTTGCCATGATTAGGGCAATTATATAAAGAGACTGACATTGATTGACATAATGTCCTGATGTCCTGTCCTTCAGTAGTTTCACCCAGGCAACTGACCTCTTTGAAATATGTCAAGGCTGCAAAAATCACGAGTGTTTCGGATGGCACTGGCACTTCATATTGTCACTGAAGGACGTTTCACAGCACGCTGAGATAATAATCATACTCTCTTAACAACTCACCTCTTCTGTTTTGGGGCAGTCAAAGTTCCAGCCGCAGATCTGGTCATTGCCGGTGAACATGTTCATGGACATCATGCAGATGGTGAGGGTGACTGTGCCCACAATCACCTCCCAGGGGTGGGAGGCCACCAGGAGGCCGTGGGCGCGGAACAGGCGGGTCAGCATGGTGAGGTGGAGCTGGATAAAAATCACGCCAAGGTATCAACATCTGGCAACACGAATGTCATCACACCACTGGCATTATGAACATTACTAGGGGTGAAACAAAGAAGAGGTACAGAACCACAGTATACGCATTCTCACCCTTACTTTCATTATTATGTTTGACGGTGAAAAAAGTTGGCTTTGAATGCATTTCAAAGTAAAAAATGACTAAAAGTACAATATATAATGTGTATATAAATGCAGGAAACATTTACAAGTTGTTTTTGTGGAATATTTTAAGAAGATAGTGGCAAAGGGATGAGGCTAGCAAAATCACGCTTACAGTACTGAATATTTTGTTAATGTTTTACAAAAACACTGAAAATCGATACAACTGAGAGCACTCTGTGTGGCTGCAATCCAGCACAGATGCAACCCCCAACCAATGGTGAACCTCGCCTGAAACAACGCCACCTGGTGCGGTGTGACCTGACTCAACTAGAACTCCACCACAATCGATAGGCTACGCCCTCCAGCTACAGTGGCATCAATGGACATGTGAAATGAAGTGAAAATGAAATATTATGCTGCTATATTCTGAAATGATGTACCAACTGCTACAAACACTGTTTGCGTTTTTAAATGAAAAACAAACTTAGCTTTATTCATCAGGTTTATTCATGAACGACTGAAAAGTGGGAAAACTCTGAGATTCAAGTAGAAATAATACACCTGAATGTGATCACACTGGGAACTTCCCACAGAGAAATCGGAAATATGGTGGGAAGTTCCAAGAGGGAACTTTGCTGTCACACAATCTGAAAACGATTGCAAATGAAAAAAAAAATGTTGTAATTAAACCAAGATTTAACACAAAAATGTTCATATGTGCCAAAATGTTTTTGTATGCTGTAAAATATTTGATTAAGAGTGAAAAATATTGATTTAATTGTACCAAGATTGTTAAAGCATAATGCATAAAATTGTAGTTCTCGTCCCATGATATTCATTTTACTAGACTGCCCCAATAAATAGGGTTAATTACTCCACACACATTCTGGATGCGTCATTTAAGTAGCTTATTAGATTCAGCTGACAAGCAGCCTACTACTAGACCTGGCCACTCACTGGACTCTTGAGAAAGACGACACATACACATTCCATTCGCAACATAATTTGTGACCCACGTTCGTCTGTATTAATTATGATTTCCTTTACGTCAAAAAAACGCGCTGCAGCTTTAAATATGCAAATGTCGCTGAGCAGAAGCTTGAACTCGTGTAACTCAGTTTATCTCTTAATACATTGAGCAGCTTTGCCGCTGCGCAGCGGTCTTTTTTAGGGTGTCCTGCGGACACAACGACTTACCTGGAGGAGGGGTTGAAGGCTGAAAGCGGACGGAGAACAGTTGAAGTCCTCCGGATGTGAAGCGGACTGACGCTGAGGACGCGGGGAGCCGGCTTCACATTGGGGCGGCCGCAGCCCTTCAGCGAGGACCACACGGATGGAACGATGGCACGCTTCTGCATCAGCCGACGCCGCAGCCAATCACAGCAGTCACCTGCTCCGCGAGGGCTTTCTCCACGCCCCGTTTCCAGAGCGACAGAGGTGATGGGCGGAGCCTGGGTGAAGACGACTGATCTCACCACTGTTCAAAGTCAGGGGAAGGCCAGTAGAAGGGATGTCCCATATGACGAGATGTTCCTGTATATTCCTGTCGTTTACTTCACCGGACTCGTTTTCCCTACACATTCAAAAACGACAAACATTCTTTAAATCATCCTCTTTTCTCATTTTTGTCTAAATTTATTTTACTGTCCAATAGAAAATATGGATGAAATGATTTGCAAATCTCATAAACTCAGTTTTTGGTTTTCACTATAGAACACACAAGATATCGGAAAATGAGATTTTTCCCTACATTTCCTTCAAAATAGCTCATTTTTGCAGTACAATTCAAGGACTTAATATTGCACAGCAACCTGACTGAAGAATTTAATGGGTAAAAAAAAACAACTGAGAGCTGGAGGACCTTTTTGAATCTGCATGAGTGAGTGCAAAAAACTGTGACATTTATCGTTGTATTTTTTTTCCCATACATTTATATCAACAAGTCATAGGAAATGTGAGTGATGAGCCTCAAAGATAATAAGTAAGGTGGCTTTATTTGTGTTGCACATTTCGTACAACTCAAACTCCACAAGTGTCAGCTGGGAATCTGTCCAAAATCTGCCTGAGGCTATCAAGTCTGGAAAAAAGATGAAAAGTGTGAAACTTTTTTCCTGCAGTGCAAGTGTAATTCTAAAGAACTCTGTAGAGCGTAAGAGAAAAAGATACTCCATCCCACGCATTTCATGTTATTTCAGAGTGACCTATATGTATATATAAGGCCTACATGTTGTGTGGGGTACAAAGTCCTCAACATGTCATTTTCAAGGCTTTGTAGGACAGTTGACTTATGGCACTGACCCAAATATTTGAATAAATAAAAACAGTGCACACAGCAAAAATGAACTGAGCTTCAAAAGACATAATGAAAACCTGCTATGTCAGGGGAAAAAAACATGTTTTTGAAATGGTGAATAGATACTCATGAAAGAATCTTACCAACAGATCTGTTTATATA
>JAUESE010000015.1:403801-416580 GCA_032274725.1 Malacoctenus triangulatus
CCCCCCGTAAAAATACATCAACCCCATGTCGGGCATTGCTTTTGTACTTGCGATTTCTATGCACGTTCCTGGAGTCTGGCTGTATTTTAAACGTGTGACTGGTGTAGTTTCCCGCAAACGGCAGTTCCGTGTCCGTCTCTCCAGTTGGTTGTGATATGAGCTGATGTCCGCCCGCAGGCGCTTACTTGTGACCTCGTGGTGTGTAAACAGGTTATGTAAGTCTTCTTCCAAACTTTTTCCTCTCAGCCATACTTGCAGCAACCGTCGCGTGCTCTATCGCAACAATTTCTTATCCCCCTTTGTGTACTTCTTACGGAGATCTGCACTGTATTAATAAAAGCATATCATACTGTTGTAAAATAAAGTCAAACAGCCAACATTTATGAATTGCTTTGCTGACAGCAGTCTAGTTTAAATGATCTGCGTCGCAAACTCAGACCCATTTAGGTAAACCCATCAAAACTAATGCATTACTTAACCAAACTTGACTCTGTGTTTGGGAAATAACAATGTTATAACAGTTCAAGAAGCGACATCAAAATTTGGTATTTTGCACAGTTACACGATGAAGATTGACAGCCAAGCAGGTATTCGGTTAAAGCTGGAATCAGAATGTTCAATATATTTCTGCAGGTGTTGTTTTCGGACTGTTGTTTCATAGCAGAAAGCCCTTTTTGTGAAGGGTTAATCTCACCTCCACTTTCATTCCAGTTACTTGTGACTGTGAATTGTCAGGGGGGTAACCTGTGTTTTGCTCAGTCAGCTGGGGGATTGACCAGCAACCCCAAAGTTAGATAAAGCTGTTATAAAAGAAGGATGGTTGAAGTGTTGTTAAAGGAGCTCAAACAGTGCATGTCTTGTGTTTTGATTGAGATACTCATTTGAAGCTGCTTGGCTAACTCCTGTTGAATTGGAGGTTTGTGGCCTAACCTTAATGGCAGAATTGTTCGAGGGCAGAAGAGGCGACTTTATTTTTTTTCATTTTCTGTCGCACAAACACAAAAAAACACAAAAAAGTCTGACTTTGGAAGTTTATTCCCTGAGTGGAAATAATTGAGATACACTTCAGTAAAGATGTATCTCTGTGTGTCTTGGTTAGCTGCCTTGTGGTTCCTGTGGTTCCCTGTTTGTCTTGGTTACTGCTTTGTCCTTTTCACGCGGTGGGAAAACATTCTCTATTTCGTAGATATTTCCAGCAAAAATTTCATCCGAAGCAGCTGAAGCGCATATCGATATATCAATGCTCCCAATACATTGAGTTTTTCATTGTGTATGATATAGAACCAGGCGATAGCGTTTATATTTATTTGGATTAGTTTATGTTACGATCAAAGTTTATAGAGATATTATGATTCCTCCCCTCCCTGTCTGCCTCTCAGTTTCAGTTTGCCTTGTTCACTGCCACTCTGAGCAGCTTTTGCCCTCACAAACACTGAGGCGCACAAAGCAACTCTGGGAAAGGACAAAAAATGTTATGTCGGGGTTTTTTTGATGTGCAGCAGACAGACATTGTGTGATGCTCTGTTGCAATACCAAAAACATGCTCCGGCTAAAGGTTGGGACGCGACGAATCAATTTCACGCAACACGAAGTGAAACTGAAGCTGCACACTGCACTCAGACCGTGAAGTGTGTAAAGTTTCCAACCCTGAAGTGAGAGCAGAACTCCCCCATCTCTGCTGCTTCATATGAAGAAAAAAAGTCACTCGTACCTAACATGATTAATGTTATCGCATTGCACAACACTTAGAACATGTATTACATTGCAACTGTGGAATGGTTGGCTTTATTCAGCTACTGCTACTATTGAGGCCAGATTCCTACCTGTTGTTCCAGACAGTTTAAACAGTAGAAAAACAGTAATTAGCTGTGGTGCCTTTTTTAATCTGTCCTCTCTCAGCAGATCTACCACCAGGCTTCCTCGGTGATATTGTACTGATTTCAAATTAAGTCTACATGTAAACTCCACTTCTGTTTTGGTGTTTTCCTTTGTCATAACAGGTACAAAAAATAATAGAAAAAGAAGAAAAGTTTTAGTCTTTATAAGCTGCATAAAGTTTTTCCTTTGTATGAAAAGGGGGCAAAATGGGTCTTTGAACTGCAACAGTTGCCAACCTCCACTCAATGGACACTCAGAAAAGCTGACACTCATTTATGGAGATATTTTAATTTTGCATGTAAATGGGTAGGAAACTCTTGAGCAGTTGGAGCCTTCCTTGACCATTACTGTGACCTCAGTATAGAAAAAGTTGATTGTTGTTCATAGATTTTTTATCTACCCTCTTGCCAGGGTGAAAACTTGGGCCTGGTCTTTTTTTTCTTTCTGTTTACATTATCTTACCTTTGAAGATGGCCTTCAGGGAAAAAAAAAGTATCTCTGATTTCAAGCTGCATCCTCTTGAGTTCTTTTTTGTGTCTCAGATTAACAGGTATGCCAAAGGAAAAATATGATCCTCCAGATCCTCGCAGATGTTACACCATCATGTCAGCCGAGGAGGCTGCCAATGGGAAGAAGTCTCATTGGGCTGAGCTCGAGATATCTGGTCAGTTTCTACAAGCCCCTGCGGAATTAGATGCGCACACTAAAATAAATGTGAAATACTGGTGTGTTTAAAGGTAAAAACAAAAAAAGCACATGTAAACTTTCCAACTTGACATTTTCATTTCCTTCCGAAAAATGTAAAGATATTTTAATTTTTCTGGTCAATTTTCCTGACAAAGTGTTCTACTGGGAATTGTACTCATTGGATTCTTGTAGCATTGAATTCACTTGAGAATAGTCTTCCAGTGTCTGAGACTATGTCTGTGTTTGCAGGACGGGTTCGGAGTCTGAGTAGCTCCTTATGGACACTCACCCATCTGACAGCCCTGCACATCAACGACAACAACCTGACTCGCATCCCACCAGACATCGCCAAGCTGCCCAACCTGGTCTACCTGAACCTGTCGTCCAATAAGCTCCGCAGTCTGCCAGCCGAACTGGGCAACATGGTTTCTCTCAGGTAGGCTGTCTGCTGTCCACAGTCACACACAAGCACGCAGTAACGCAATGAGAAGTGTGGTTTCAAGTGCAAAAGAAAAGTGCAGCATGAAAGTTTAAGGTTGTGCAATAAGGAGTCTGAAGGTTTACCTATATTCTGTACTCAGTTTATCAGAGAGATGTTTGGGCTGCGAGAGTCTGGGTGAAGCCAACTTCTTAGTGACCTATGAAGATCACCTTTCTTATGACTGTGGGAGTGATTCAGCTGAGGAAAATCCCCTGCATGCACAGGGGAAGCATAAAAACTCTCTCTAGAAAGGCTAAAGGCTATTAAAGAACCTGACTGGAAATGATCCTCTCACTGTCTTAATTTTTGGGTATTTGTCTGAATTGCTTGTCCAAACAGTTTGAGTTGAATGAGTATGAGTTCTGAATGAGTATGAGTTCTGAATGAGTATGAGTCGAATGAGCTAGTTGTCTGGCTTTCTTCTGCATGAATGATAAAAAAGGATGGGAGGTGAAATCATTACAATGTGGGTACATGGATACAAAATGTTGCGTAAAGGTGGACGCAACATAACATCAGCCAAGTATATTTTTGATAGGAACTGGGACTAAGATTGCTCAACTTCAGTTTTTTGTGATCAGACAGTCTGTGGGTATGAAGAGCAGCAAATGGACCTCATGTTTCACTGAACAGCTGCGATCTCTTACACTCCTAAAAAGAAGGAAGGGTTTTCCAACTCAGGTTTCTTGCTTATGTTAGCATTAGCTTTAGCAATGATACGAGCTTGTGCCTGTTGCTGCAAAGTATTCTTTTATTCATACGGAAACTATTTTAAATCTATTTTTCAGGTGTATTTTTTTATCAGGAAGCTAATGATTGAGGATATTGCAGCCTATTTTTTTAATAAAACACTGACCTTCCACAAAAAATATGTAAACTGTTGACAGTTACAGACATTTCCTATGAAACAAGCAATTTTATGTTTTACAACATTTTCCCATACTGCTTTGAATATGAGCCGATTTGTGACCTCAAAACTGATGTACGCATTGAACTGGTGTTCTTCATTGCAAACTAAAAACTGTTAAAATTGTCACTGATGTTAACGATTACAGCTCAAGGTGGTGGTGGGATGTTAAGCATACTTTGAGTTTGTTACTTAGGAGTGTCCTGTATACACCCTTCAGGAGCTTGCCTGATACTTTGGCCTGCAACAATCTATACAATTAAACCAGTCACGTTGCAGTTTTCCTTTTTCTTTTGCATTGCAGATAACTTGACAACCTGTTCAGTTTAATCTGACAAAGCAACTTGTGCGACAATTGTCCATCAGCGGTCACGAGTGAGGGCAGTGTTGAAAATCAACAGTGATCATGTTAAATTGAGAAGATATATTGATTAGTTGTTAAGACCTGTCGTGACCATTTACTATTGGAGGAACAGATATTTGGATTAAATAAATGCGAACGCTGTTGTGATTGTAAATGTAACACATCTCTCTCATTTTGAGGTCACTCTCGAATATACAAATGCTGCTGCTTTTTGATGCAGCAGGTATTTGATCAACTCTAGGTAGCATAGACACTGCTGCATGCAGCTCAAAGTAGACGAAACAACGAAAGCTCCTCTCACACTTTGGTGAATATTTTGAGTGGAGTGTGTGTGTGCTTTCTGAGCAACCCTCTCATCATGAAATGATGATTAAGGTAAGTCTTTAGTACCTCTGAAAGTTGTGGGTGAGAAAACTCAAAAGCTGGTGCTGCAGTTTGAAAAGCATCACAGCTTCGAGCTGACAGACATGATGTACCAAAGTAACAACTGTGACAGAAGAAGTTTTGGCAGCAGCAACAAAACATCAGTGACAACAATTGTAATCTTTGTTTGACTAACTGCTGTGTTTGTTGTTGGTTTTCTCACAGGGAATTGCTTTTAAACAACAATCTTTTACGGGTCCTGCCTTATGAACTTGGGAGACTCTTCCAGTTACAAACTCTGGGACTTAAAGGTAAGGTCTCTCCAATATTTTGTATTTTTTTTTTTTTATTTGATTGTTTGGAGGGCAAATAAATGCTCTGTTTTGCACTTTCCATTCAGTTTATATGATTGTAAACTGGCTGTGTTGCAGGAAACCCTTTGTCCCAGGACATTCTCAATCTGTACCAGGAGCCAGATGGAACAAGAAAGCTTTTGAACTACATGCTCGACAATCTAGCAGGTGAATTGCCTTGCTGTTTCTCCTCCCTGTCCAGTTGTTTGTTGGAAGTCTGTCATATTAAGAACCTTGTTTACTGTAGACACTGAGCGCTACATATACATCATAGGAGGGATGTCTGCCCTTTGCTACGGAGTGCTAATCCACCTAATTTTCACCTTTGACAGTGCACCCAGAGCAGCTGCCCCAAAGACAGTGGATCACTCTCAAAGAACGAGACCAAATGATCCCCACAGGTATGTGCACCCGGGCAAAGATAAGACAGGGTGGCCCTGAAATGCCCCTGTGGCTTCATGTGGAAAACTGTGGAAATAATGTATGTGACATGTATATGAATAATACATAGTACGTGTGTTTTAAATGCTGTGTGTGTGTGTGTGTGTGTGTGTGCGCGTGCGTGCGTGCGTCCGTTCCTCCGTTCATTCATCGCTGTTCAAAACGATAGGTCACTTTGATAAAATAACAAAAATAGCTTATGAGTTAACAGTGGTGTCAATGCATGTTGGCAACCACTATAGTCCACCTACTTGGCTAAAACTGCTGATTACTTTTTGTCTGACATGTGAGATTGTTCCCGTTTTTACACCAGTTTTGAACTGCTGTGTGTGACTTTGAGTAGCCGTACAGTCAGAGCCTCCTCGTCTCCTCTGAAGTTGCCCCTGACCCACAAACATTAACCACAGGCGTACACATGATTCACCCAAGAAGCTGGAGAGTCGAGCCGAATTACCTCGCCCATTGTTTTAGTTATTTGCATTCAGTTAGTAGTGGGTAAACATCAAGAACTTGCATGACGAGTGTGAACAACGAACTGTTTGAGCTTTCAGCTCGCTTTTAATATCGGGGCAGTTCATGAGTTAGGTTTGACTTGTATCAGTCCTAACTAATGGCTAATTGGCGATCCCTGTTAGCATCTTGTTAACATTAGCAATGCAATGTTTGCACAGTGTTTCATTAATCAGGTTTGGCCCACCAAGAGCTACAGCATATAAAGGGGCACTCCGTAATGGTTCTGTCAGGATCAGCAGAGCACGAATGCGATGTTTTGGCCCAGCAACGTGTTGGGCTACAAAGATTTGATAAGAGCAGTTTAGCTGTCAGTGTGATGCAGCTGTGGATAACCTGGTCATCGGACCAGAGAGCAGCAGGGCAGGGGAAAGAATGGCACACCTGTGAATTAAACAGCTCAGAAGATGATGCGACGAGAAGGACAAAATTCAAGTTCGTCAGTGGATTACAGGTGAGCGGTTACAGAAACACACCTCTGCTCATAGTCACTGTATTGCCACTCTATTGCAGAAATTATGAATATTTTGATAATTGAAAACCAGGACAATCCAATAATACTTGAAGTATGCCTCATAAGTTTGATACATTTACAGTCTGATTCCTCTGTGGATTTAAAACTGTCATGTCACATAGTATGATATGACAATTGCACACTTTCAGTGAGCCGCTCAGAGGATCACCCAATGTGTATTATACCTGAATTGATATCTCTTTGACAAGTGTGGACGGTGCAAAAACAGCTTTCAAATGTCAGAAATGAAATAGTGAAAGGAAATAATGTGTCCTCTGTATTCAGAAATTGTACTGGATGAAAACGATTGTTTCTTTTTTTTTTTTTTTAGGTGTTGCTAGACAATTATATATATAACTATAACTGTAGCAAAGATAACTCAAACAAACCTTTCAATGTATTCACATTATATGAGTCAATTTAAAAACAAAACAAAAAGAAAAAAAGGGCCTTTTCACCACATCAAAGGTAGACCAAGACATGATGCGCAAATGGTGTATGTCCTGTAAAAATTAGGCATATAGTCAAATGTTAATACGTAAACTTTACTGTTTCTAAACACTTTTTTAATCTATTTCTTTTCAGGCCATACTTTGCACCAATCCCATGAAGTGCTGGACCTCTGACTGAAACGGCACAAAGGTTTCCTTTGAAATACCTGTGATAAGTCAGCTGGGCTCCTTCGGTCATCCTGTAAACCTGCCTGATGGGCCAGAATGGTGGAGTAGAACTCAGGTCCACGTGGACTGCCCCACTCTGAGTAAAAACACCATCAAGGTTTAATTGTACTATGTTAAAAAAACTTGATTAATACCCCATTTGTGGAACATATTACATTCTCTATTGTTGTATTCATACTGTTGTACTGTTGCACTATATCCCACTGATGTGCTGTTTTCCCCTTTTTTAAATGCTAACTGATTATACAACTGTAGTCAGTTTGCAAGTGAATCACATCTCTAATCCAAACTTGTAAGAAGCAGTTATAGTCTCAACTTAATTTAGTGACAGCATGGCCTTTTCAACTCTTTGTAATTGTGTCGCTCTGATGTCCTGTACACAGTATAACACAAATTCAATAAAAGTGGTATTTCATGTTCTCTTTTACACCTTGTTTGGTTTCCAATGTGAAGAAACTGACATTGGATAATTATTGACACAAGAGGCAGCTTTATTGAAAAACAAGATCATTTTTTAAATTTTCAAATATTTGGACAAAATCATGATTACATGGTGATCCAATTGTTGTCACCTGGGCATCCAACTCCAGTCCTCTGTTTTTTGCCTTTTTTGCCTGGAACCTTTAAGACCAGTGTGTTCAAAAGGTGCTGGCAACGATACCTCAAATTTTCATGTAAAACAATGTTATGACTTACTTGCATCAGAGAGATGCAAGGCATCCTGTCGCAATAAGCACTTACTGTGGTCAAGCACCCTGATGATTGCAAAGCGTTCATTGTGGTCCTGAATGCACACGACATGAGAGCTCATGTGCTCGTTCACATGAACTCCTCCTCCAGCTGGACCGGAGGTGACAAGAAAAGGAGTGAGATTGCAAACACCAAGCTGACCAACACAAAAGGCAGCGATGCTCAATGTGGAGACAAATAAAACTTATTCTGTTGCCAGAAACCCATCTGATAAACTCAGACAGAGACCACAATTTAACATCAGTGTGGCAGCATTTACTCAATGAAGAGCCAGGTGAGCTGGGAAAGGGCGACTCCCTGATTTGGAGTGGCTCTACTGAGAAAAATCCTGCAACTGATGTTACAGTCAACTTAACACAGAAAAATAAACTAACAAAAAACAATCCAATTCATGTTTGGTTGGTTCAGCTCTGTGTTGGTTTAGCTCTTCCTTGGACCACACCTCACAAATGTAGCCTGCAAAATGTCAAGACATTTCTGAGAACTTGGTGGAGGAAAAACAAAGACAACATATTAGATATCTGTTATTGTACCTTTTTTTTAGTAAATTGCAATCTTCTCCTTTCAGGAGAATGGAAATGTTCTCTCATATGCATGTTAGCTTTTGGTTTTTTTGTCTCTTTATTTTCGAAGTTCCAACCTAATCGTGCTGTGTGGCTGAATGCATTTGTACTGGTGACAGAGCAGAACGTCAAGAGTTCTGCTAATTAATAATATCTGGGCCAGCAACTGCTAAGTTTGCATTCAGTTCTTCTCCTTATCAGAAGCTGTATAACAGGTTCTATGTGCCACCCATGTGTTGAAATGCTGTCAAATTCAAATGAAAAAAGACAAACCAGAACAGAAGACAGAATCAGTTTCATCCAAAACGTTCTTTCTCTTTTGCGACGTTCACAGCATTTGAGCTTCAATGCAGGTTTTCAGTTCGGCCTGAAGACATTTGGACAAAAGAAAGAAACAAGATAAAAACGGAATGATGTCATTTGCTTTTGTTAACAAGATTGCATAACCAGACCAAACTTCATCATAACCTCATCAAATAATGAGCAGTGTTCAATATGGCTTTAGGATAAACTTTGAGTTTCTAGCAATCTTAAATAAGAAGGAAACTGTATTTGATGTGTCAGTTACCTCAACAAGCCTAAACAAACAAAATATTTTTTCAAACCTGACATGTAACCTTACTCGTCTATACTTCTGTCCAAACTTCCAGGATATTTGCTGTTCTAAGATTATTGACACAGAGAGCACGAACTGTCATGTGCGTAACAGGTCAGATGTTTGTAGTTTTCCCACTGAGTCATCACTTGAATTGACATATTACTTGTCATGGTATTCAGTGGTTACTGCTCAGGCAATTGAGAATGAAACCATTGGGGTTCATATCTTTCCCTGAGATGTTATTCGTGTCCTGACATCCTTGCCTGTGTTGTGTGGTCCTGCAGCGGTGTTCACAGTCATGTGCTACAATGTGCTGTGCGACAAATATGCCACGCGACAGCTTTATGGCTACTGTCCATCCTGGGCCCTCAACTGGGAGTACCGGAAGAAAGGCATCATGGAGGAAATCACCAACTGTGACGCTGACATCATCAGCCTGCAGGTCAGCCTGACATCCCCTCTGGGGGGGGGGGGGGGGGGGGGGGGGTTTTTTGGGGGGGTGTTTTTGTGCTGGTATGAACTGAGCGCCTCATGATTAAGGTGCTAATGGGACAGAAAAAAAATTATGTATCTATAATCTGTCCATGCTGCCCTTTAGTCAGCTAAGTATGGCAATGAGAGCATAATCAGTTATCAATGAAAATCTGGCCAGTTGATGGTGTTGGTAACACTCATTTTTCACAAATAAAATTCAGTGATTGTAGCATTTTTCTTGAATATGATGTCTGTTTGTTCCACATCAAGTCAAGGACAGTCCGACTCATTTTATGTCATGCACCATAGTCACCCGACAGCAAAGTGAAGAAGTGAAAACTGAAGAGCTGACATAGCAATTACTGAACTAAGAGCTTTGTCTCAATGGCAAGACCAAAACTAGTGTGTAGAATAAACAGTGACTCAGTTGGTTTCCCATTATGTACATCAGTGTGTCATTCACACTTCACTGATATGTTGGTAATCTAAAATTAGGACCTCGCTTAAATATTGCCTCACTAATAAACATCTGAGCCGAGTTAGTAGCAGCACTATGAACGCAATGGAAATATTACAATCCCTAAGATACTGTTACACCCACTCAGGCAAATTAAGATAACGTGATATTGTCATGCAAAACATACTGTCGGCTGCATTGATTCAAGACGGCACAGGCTGTTTTCTTTAACTGATGCTGTGGTTCTGGTAAACTTTATAAAAAAAGTATGAACATATGTTTAGAGGACATCAGATGCAAAAGCATCACGTTTGTATCACTGATTCTATGACATTGTTTATCCACCTATTTGCTATAGATAGTAATTCATTAAGTACACTCACTGACTCACTGAAAATACACCCTGTGCAATGCAGTGCACCACTCTCTCATGAGTTCTACTTCGATAAATGAATTACTTTTTCAAATGTTCACAATAACAGAGAGACTTCTCCATGTTCACCGGGATGATGGGGGGTGTTTGTGTATAGAGCAGTATATTGAGAAGTGTTCAAACTTATACATATACATGCAAGTGGGGTTGACAGAATAACAGACACTGTGATATATTGCTCCACCTCAATACTAAAAGTAAAGAAGAATTTTCAGTTTTCTTACAATCTGCCACATTTCAAGAGCAATAGTCTAACAAAGTGGTGCTGTACACGCCGTATTCATGCGACTAGATATAAAAAAATACTTAATGGCTTATTTTCAAGTGGCCCACGAAACTAAATGGTTTTGTAATGTCTTTTTTTTTTCAGCTGTTCTCAAAAGGGCTTTAAAAGTCCTGTACAGACAACTTGGACACTTCAGCACCATGTTGTGAAATGTATCATTTGAATGAGACTTTGTTCTAAAGCAACATTTTGAAAAATAATGATGGAGCAGCATAATCTCACAGAATAACCAAACCCAGGTTGTTGTGTTTACTACTATGATTTGGGAGATCAGCACCCATCTCCCTGCAGGCACAGATCTTTCTTTCTCTTCCCCTCATATTTTTGATGCATTTCTTCAGGTCACATTTCTGCCTCTGTGTGTCTGCAGGAAGTGGAGACGGAGCAGTACTACAATTTATTTCTGGAAACTCTAAAGGAACGCTGCTATGACGGCTACTTCTGTCCGAAATCCCGTGCCAAACTGGTTTCTGAGCAGGAAAGGAAACACGTAGACGGCTGTGCGGTGTTCTTCAAAACCGAGAAGTGAGTCGAGGATGCTGAAGACTCTCCATTGTTTACAAAACCTACTTATGTCAGTGCAAATTTGTTGGTGACCCTCTTGACTTGGCTTATAAACTGACCTCATTTTCGTTGCATGTCACACGAAAAAAGGAGGCGTTTGCACTCTGGCGTCCTGAACATGATTTCTTGCTGCCATGTTGTATCCGCCCAGGTTCACTTTGGTCCAGAAACATACAGTCGAGTTCAATCAGGTTGCCATGGCAAACTCTGAGGGCTCCGAGGTCATGTTGAACAGAGTAATGACCAAAGACAACATTGGGGTGGCAGTTCTGCTTGAGGTCAAACAGGACTTGTTCTCTGGTGGTGAGTATGAGCAAGCGCATAATGTGATTAACCTAAAATCAAATCTTTGTCTTATTCTCCAAAGAGAATAAAATGCAGGACTCTTTTATGTTGAGCATTTCACCCAATAACAAGCCCAGTGGAGGGGAAAAAGAAGAGTTTGTTTGTTAAATCTCTTCAAGTTTATCTTGACTAAAACAGCATGTTTTATTTCACTCTTTTTGTATGAGGAGAGCATCAAACTAAACATGAATATAAAACCATTAAAACAATAAAAGATATGCAGGGGGAAAATCAAAAGCAGAGAAAGATCAGAAAATCAAACAGGATCTTCCCCTCCACTCTTAGCTCCTTCAACTTTGACCTTTTGTTCCGTCCACAAACATCCGCCAAGAGATTTTGTTGTACTTGTGCAACAATTCTACGTGTTTTTACTTTTTTAAGTATATTTCATCTTTTTTCACATGTATTTTTACTTCCAGAGGACAGTACCAATTCCAAGACATGAAACAATTGTTTGAAAAAATTGTGCTTAGAGAGCCAGCTATTCCTTGTGAATACAATCAGGCGAAGCTGCTGCCCTTTTACAAAACATCACTGTTTTATGTGCAGTTTTTAAAGGATGCATGAGACAGTGCTGCACATCATGCTACAACATCAGATTCACAGGAAAGTGGATAATGTCAGTCAAAATGATTGCATACCAGCTGAAACTCCCTGGGTGTTTATTGTAGCAATTAAAGCAGTTACACCTGATCTATTTTAGGATGGCGACCAAAGCTATGATGTGGGTTGCTACTCGTTTATGTGCAGGCATCAAGACACCGCAGGAGAGGCAGCTGGTCCTGGTGGCAAATGCCCACATGCACTGGGATCCAGAGTACTCGGACGTCAAGCTGATCCAAACCATGATGTTTCTGTCGGAGCTGAAGAGCATCGCCGAGAAGGCCTCCAGCTCCGTTGCCACAGGCTCCCCAACCTCCGACCCGTCCTCAATCCCCATCGTCCTGTGTGCTGACCTCAACTCGCTGCCTGACTCCGGTGAGACTGCCCTACTGGTCCTCTGGTGACACTGATGAGGGCTCTTGTAATGCAGCTAAACTTTAACCCTCCTGTTGTGTTGGTGTGTCAGCAGCAGCAATGCTTCTCCTGGATTATTTTGACCCGGTCCATGTTTAATCATCCAAAAGTTGT
>JAUESE010000015.1:442292-456585 GCA_032274725.1 Malacoctenus triangulatus
TAAAACCTGGGCGACGACACACAAGACACGAAGATGTGACGATCTGACATCACAGACAGAAAACACGACTGAAAAGACACTCGCGCTCAGGAAGGGGCGATAGGTAGATTCAATCATTTACTAATGAGACAGGCCGAGCAGAGCACCCGACAAAGGAAGGACAGACGCCAAAATAAAACAGGAATTGACACAACAGACAAGGAGACAAGAAATGATTAATCTAAGAAGAGAAGTCAAACACAACACACTGCATGAATCTAAAACTACAACTAAACTAAGGCAAGAGTGTAAATCCTAACAAAATGAACTCTGAATACCAAAAACAATATAAAACACGGCAAAGTTTGGCAATGGATGCATCATTGCAACTTCCAAGAAGCAATGACCAAGCAAAAGTCAAGTGTAAATCAACATTGCAGGAGTTAGTTTTTTCAAATGTGTTTAATCATTTTTGAGTTTTTTTTTTCTCCTTAGATATACAGTACATCTACAAAATATAATTTAAAAAGAAAAGGACAGTGGATTCAAGTAGCTTTGGATAGGGGGGAGGTGAATAAGGCAGGGATCAACAACGCGGTGCCCACATCACCTGGAAGCCCTTAAGGACTTATTGTTGAATCCTTATTAATGATTGTGAGTCAATATTAAAATAGAATTAATTAAATAAATTTGAAATCAAATAAAAACAATTGTAAAGTTTCAAGAAATTCTGACTGGTGTTTAATTCCATATCTAATTTTTTAAAATACAGAGCTATGACAGGCCTTGGAAAGTAGGTCAAAATGGCTTTGTCGCGGGATTTGACAGTTTTGCAATCATATCCTCTGTTGTCGTGGATGAATTTCAATAATGAAGGTACAACTGTATGGCTAAGAAAAAATACACTTTGTTCCGAAAGTGTAATATGACGTTTTTATCAATAAATAGGTTTTTATGGAAGTCAAATTGGGAAAGTGTGCTTTCATTTACGCATGTAATGAGTAGGACAAGATGTCATTGGAGTCAAGCTGACCTTTGTATTCAGGGTCATTGAGTGTTGCCATGTCTGGTGAAACATAGGTGATATAAAACCACAACAAGGTTATCACCTCACAGCAAAAAAATCTCAAACTTTATCTTCCTACCAACAATCAAACAAGGTGTGATGCTCCACCCCATGTCATGCAGAGTGTCTGTTTCTGACTGTTTGCATGTTTCTGGTCACATTCAACAACTTGTCCCGCCAAGTTTTCCATTTTCCCCTGTTTTCCATGTTTTCACTGCTTGAGACCAGACTCAAGTGATCTTAGTTTTTTTCACTACAAGATGAAATGATGACAAACTAATATCAACAACATAAGGGAAATTTGAATAAGAGGTGTTGAGACTGAAAAAGTCTCAGCGCAGAAAAAGATCTTGTGGTCCTGTCTGTTGGTTTTCCGTTGCTGCTTCTTTTCTGTTGGGCATTCTCTGGATGGACAAAGATGCTGCTAAAATGAGAGGTGAGACAGAGGAGTGAAGTTTGACCACTTTTGACTAAAGTTTTGAAAAGTTTACAACTGAGATAATCAAAAAAAAAGGCTGCAGTGCTAGGCTCTGCAAGTGAGTCATCACAGAATCCCCCCAGGTCTTCTTTGTTGATTTTCTGCAAAGCTGGCTCCACCTCTAAGGTGAGCACCCCCTGTTATGGTGCTCATGCCTTTCTAAATCAATAAAACGGATTGATGCATTATGCTGTGTGAACATGTATGCTGTAAGAACTTTCACAATGTGTAAATTCCCTACAAGAAGAACAGAAAAACAGATAAACTGAAAAATCAAAAATCATTTTAACACTGAAAAGCATCAAATTCTACATTGTTCATATTGAAATGGAAGTGAAAGCCCATTAGTGTCAGCCTTTGGGAGAAGAATTCGATAATTTTGTCGATAATTTGGTAGCACTGTGCCACTTAAAAACAAAACAAAACCGTTCAGCTGGTGTGCTAAGTCTAAATTTAGTCTAATTATTATTCGCCTCTTCTCATCACATCGCATCCTTTCTTCATAAACTTTGTAATTTGAGAGGAAAAAAGAGAAAAGAAATAAGAACAAAAGTTGCGCTCAAGTATCCTGAAGTACGAGTCTTCAAGGAGTACCTGAAGGCAACGCAGTTCTTTCACGGTGAGTATTGGTCAAAGTGAAGTTTGCTCAGAGTGAGTTCACTTCTTTCTTGAACAATTTGGGTGAGGCCGGGGTGACGTTATTTTGTTTTGGAGGAAATGACGGACGGCGTGAAGATGTTGAAACTCCAGCTTGGGATTTCCATGATTTCGTAAATCAGAAATGTGGCTTTTTAGGGGAGGAAGACCTATGTAGGTTCTCAGACTGCAGGACGTACACGTTCGTGTCAACTCAGCGCAGTGTTGTTCGTTTCTAAATCCAGGCGCGACTCCCATAGTTCTGTGGCCAACATGCTGAAGTTTTTCCGTTGTGTCAGCGGGGAGGATAAACTCGTGGACGGAGAGAAAAGTTGGAGGTCGAGTGCGGTTGTTGTGGTGGTGGTCGGTCTCGGTTTGCTTGCGTCTTCATGCTGGGCAGAGGAAGCATCTTGCCACGGAGCATACGACCTGTACTTTGTTCTGGACAGGTAAGGTGGTAAAAAAAATAATTTAAAAAATGCTTGGCTGTAGGTTTCTGGACGGTTTCTGTTTCCAAACAACGGATGTGTTTTATTTTGACATGTGGAAAACTGTTTTTCTTTTCCTGTAAATGCCTGCGGACGAAAGACAAGGCCGACTTGGCCTCGAATGGGATGCGTTTATGCTCCCGTTATGTTTGTCCAATGCATTCCGATATTTTCCTTGCCACGATTATCATTATTATAGCTTTTAAAGTTTTGCTGGAGTCTTTTTTTCCTGAAATCACGCGGAAGTGAGGTTGCACACAGCGGGATGGTGACGGCAGTATTGCATAGTGTTTAGAGGGGTCTTCCTTGTTTTCATCATGTAACGTGGGGTCGACCTGACAAGACATCCAGGATAGTGTTTACGTATGTTTACATTCGACTCTGCCTTCCAAGATGTCTTTGCAGTGATGCAAACGCGTATGACTCCTGTCCTGACTCTTCACAATAGTAATAGCCTGAAGGCCTGTTTCTGAAGGAATGTGTTTTAAAAGTTCAGTGTTTACAAAGGAGGGACCACTAGTTTTCATAATCCTTGGTCCCAAAAACATGTAGGTTTAGGAGCAGTAGTTTCGGATAATAGTGTTTTACACACTATTATGTTGTCAATTTGTTCTGCTTTGATGTGATAAAAGAATCTGCTGTGGTGGTGAGATGGGGTTTCTCAGCTCTTAAATGTGCTTAGATGCCTGAATTTTGAACAATGTTCAACTTCTCATTTTCTCTGTCGGGCAAGACGACTGGCAGAAGATATTGCTGACTTTTCTTTGAATCACTTGGCTTCAAGTCGGGTGTATCTGACTTATATGGAGGGAAGAACTGTATCGCCAGAGGTTTCCTTCAAACAATAGACACACTGCTCAAATTACTGAACATTGTTTTGCAGCAGAGTTCAGCAGCTGTTTCTTCAACAAGGTCTGAAGTACATTACTCGGTTTATATACTTTGGAGACCAACAAATGGCTTTTGTGCTCACTAAGGTCGTCATTTTTTAAAGATGTGTCCAGGACATCTTGCAGGAGTTCTCGCAACACATCTTCAGCCTAGATGTTGACCTTTTCACCCAAAGTCAAGGGGGACAACTCTAAGACATCTTCTCAGGCAGGCAGTGTCTTCAGCAGTTGCGACAATGTCTCCAGTAGGTTGTCATGGGTCTTTTCTGAGACAGACATGCTTCTTGACTCTTTCCGGTCTATATAATACCTAGATTTACAACAAGATCTATCATTGCCTTATAACATTTGATGATTTGATACATTTCCTGTCCTAACTTGGCTCAGCATGTGCTCAGTCATCCTATCACTTGCTTATTTGCAGAACTCCCGACCTACATTTACATAATCCAATCAGCAACATGCAGCAGTAAACAGCATTTAAAACCGTGTGTAGGTCCTGAATCTGAAAGGAAACTATTGGTAGAGTTGCCCTTATGTACCAAGGGCACATTTTTATACATTGCAGTCAGGTCTACTTGTTGCAGTTTGACAAATGCCAAAGGGCTCATGTTCACACCCACTTACCATAGTCTTTTTTGTCTTTAGAAATAGCCAAGCCCAAATTAGTTTGAGTAGATATGTATTGAATGCATCAACCTGCTTCTTTTCAACTGAGTTCTTTGCTGGCTACGAATAGAGCTTGCCTCTGTCAAAAGCAGAAGCTGCTTGTCTCACAGTACCTTCTTTTCTCTCTCAGGACTTTTTTTTCTTTAACCGTAGCAATTTGAATGCCTTGTGCATTTCCGTGACATGTACAATCACCCTCGTCCTTTTTCTCGACTCCAAACTTGGTACCTTGAGTTCTGTTTATTGAATACTTGTGGGTTGAACACACTGATGCCACTTAACATTGCACCACTGTTCTTCATTTCCACAAAATGCATCTGGAAACACATTTCACTTTGTTGATATTTTAATTATCAGAATAGAACATCAAAAGAAACTAAATGAATCCAAGCCCTTTGAGCCCTTTTGATAGAAGTTTGACAATCAGTCCATTTATTCATGCCTCAGAACAGACCCCAGGGTACTGCAGGTTACTTTTTGTCTCAGGTAAGTACTCAAGATTTAAATTGTTTTTGAGACTATTTTGCACCAAAAAAGACCTAAGAAGGCTGTATCATTAGTGCATTTTGTTTGTTTGCCCCCCCCCAGCACCCTCAGCTTTTAATTTCAATTGAATTGAAAAGAGCGACTCTAATCTGGTCTTCTGATATTGCCAAATTTGCAATTGAAAACAGTAATTTGATCCTGAAAATTTGGAAACGATAATTTCATAAATAGTTTCTAATGCCTTTCTAGAAATTAAAGTTTTAAAATGGCAAAAAAAACAAAGAAACAAGAAAGGTTTGTTTTTTTTTTCTCCAAGAAGGACCCACACGCCTTCAGAAATGTTCATAATTGGAACTAAGCGATTTTCTAGGCTTAAACTTTGGGATTTCCCCATGAATAAAGTTAATCTACCTGAGGGGAAAAAGCAAACAAACAAACAAACAAACAATTCCGAGACTATGTTGTTGCAAACTTTCTTGATTGGTTGCTTTGGAATGGCCTTGCAGAACTTGACTCCTCTGTCCATCGATGAAATGTGAGCTGACTGTTATTTGATTGTTTCAGGTCTGGAAGTGTTGCGACTGACTGGTTTGAGATTTATTCGTTTGTGAAAAACCTGACTGACCGATTTGTGAGGCAAGTATGAAATCAGTTTGGCTCGAATCACATCAAGTCTTTGGAAATGTGGGGGGGGAAATCAATGGAAGGAATGAATAGAGGATGAATATATGGGTGAATCATGACATTCTTAGGCACATTATTCACTTGAAAAAAACAAAATTATAGCGGGTTGTTCGAACATTCAGTTTGTGTAATGCTTGCAAGTGTCAGTGAGTGCCAGTACAGTACAGACGGTAGCGACCCAGCCAGAATAGAGTGGTTGGTTGAAGAAAATAGCAAAGGCACCAGGTGGGAGTGGGTGGCAGAGAGGAGCAATCTTCTGGGCTGTGAGAATGGCCATTTGTACTGTGGTGGGAGGGGGAGTCCGGCTCCACACTTATCCTCTGCTTCTACCACACAACGACTGACAGGCAGACAATGTACAGTAAAGCACAAGAATACTGGAAGATAACAAGCTAAGCAATGCTTCCAAACCAAGAAGACTTCATTCTGCCACGTGGAGCACACTGAACGACTTTATCACCTTAGAGCTCAGGGTCTTCTCAAAGAGGGAGAGAAGCCCACCAACTCTTTTGATTGATTCTTAGTATGCTTCTCTGCTTCAAGTTTATATCTGAAAACAAACAAACAAACAAAAATGAAATGCAGCTGAAGAGGTCAGTTATTCCATCATAAACCAGATTAAAAGTCTTTAGTCATGTGAAGTCACCTCCTACAATTTCTCTCCCTGGTGACTCAAACTAGTTTTGGGCCACATACAAGTCTACTATTTGCAGACACGACATGGATGTATATGGCTGCTACTGTTTCCTGCCAAATGTGCCTGTGTGGCTTAAAGATTGTGGCGCTTGCGTGGGAGGATTGCAACTGGGCCATGTGTCATGTGGGTGAGAAGTATCAGCCCCTCTCCTTATGCTATGTAGGCTTCCATTTTCTGAAGGAAACAATTACGTGATGTTCAACTCCACTCTATGGGAAAGCATTTGTGTGCATTGTTTCTGTTGCAGAAGTGGGAAGGAACTGGGTGTCTTTACATAAGTATTGAGCAAAGTATTGCCTCCTTCTTGCACCATCTGTCCACATTGTTTTAGTTCCAGTGGACATACCTGATGGCTTCTTTCAAATATTTGGTCAGCTCATCGACGTAATTATTCATTGTTTCTCTGTCAACAGTTTTTTTGTTTTTTGTGTTTTTACAAAATAATAAATTTATGCAACAATCGAGAGTCAGAAATGTACAATATTGCCTTGGGTCAATCACATGCTCAGATCACAGATGCAAAAGCATATAGTATTTGTGTAATGCGGAACATGCTGTGCTGATGATTCACTTGTAAAAAAATCCCAGGTCATAAGTGATTAGTCACTTCCACTACCACTAATATTGGATGACATCAAAGCCCTTCTGTTTGTTAAATCATTGTTGCAACTTCGATTCTGTCACTGACATTGTGTAAATTAAACTTCCTGTTCAAATTGTGACCTACTCTTGCTCTTCTGTAGTTACTTAAAGAGTCTTTAACCAAAAGAGGAAAAAGAATGAATACTGCCCAGGACTTTTAAAACATTAAAAAAAGAAACCATTTGCTAATGTCTGAAGCAGGCATACAAATGGACATAATTTGCTTTGATTGCAAAGTTTCTTTGACTTTTTGAATGAATATCCAATTAGATATGTTTTTTCTTTTCAGCCCGAGAATGCGAGTCTCATTCATCGTCTTCTCAGCCCAGGCTGAAGTTCTACTGCCTCTGACTGGGGACAGGTACCACACTATTCTGTGAATCATATATTGGATTGAAAAATTGTAATTCATGATGCTATCTGGTGCAGCTCGATGCTGACTTATCACATGCATCCTTGTGGGTGCAGTTGTACTTGGTGGTGGTGTTGCAAAACTGATAGTTAATTTTGGTGCCTCATTGTAATAAGAGGATGCAGCACCATTCAAAAGTGTAGAACTCTGCATTGTTGAAAGTACCAAACAAAGTGACACAAATATTTTGCATGTGTAGGATCTGGTAGATCAGTGGTTCCATTTTTCAGCTATACACACCATTGCAAACTATTTTTCACCCAAACCAGTGCACAATATTTAGTTCTGTAAAAGTTGCCCAACAGTGTAGTGTGATTTTGATGTATTTTTCAAATTCATAAACAATAAATGAAAATCAATTTAAAGTGTGTTTTTTGGGATTTCACATTTCTAAAGTAAAATCCTCATGTTACTCACAACTATTTTGAAGTATGTATACATGCATTCTTTTTTTCCAATAGTTTTTCCAAGTACTCCTTGGAATGTCTTTGAGTACCCCATTGGGCCCTCGTACCCCCATATCAGAACCAATCTGCTTGACCAACATAGATAGATTGAGGTTTAGTAAAACTGTTTTTTTACAAAATATTTCACGATACCTTCTTCTTTTTTTGTTTGATGTTTTTATTGTGAACTCACACCTGTGTGCGTTGGGTGTATGAGACTTTTGATTATTTAAAAAAGACTGTTTGTTTGGGTATTAGTAAAAAACAGATGCCAAACTATGGCAGCTGAAAAAGAAGTTTTAGATTGAAAGGGCAAATTTATGTCAGCGAAAAATATCTGCTTGCAAGTCCAATGTGGGACTTCGGCTCGTCAACAAGAAAAAAAAAACTGGAAGAGACCAAATGTGGAGGATATTCAGATATGGAAAAAAATACTTTAAATATCAAACTGTAAAAATCAATATAAATTTGCAGACAAATAGGTTATTAAAAGTCAGCCCCTTGCTTTGAATTGTGGTTCAACAGAATCCAATTGAAGGAATAATTCCTCGACACCATAAATGGTAGCTTTCCCTCCTTGTCTTTCCTTTTTTGGACAGTACAACAGCTTTCCCAATGGAAGGTTCTGATAAGAACAAATGCAAAAAACATTGCACAGATAACAACCAACGCAAGTTCCTTAAAGATGTGCATAATTTTTGCAACATTTAGCACTAATGGTCTTGCTCAAGACATTCTCTGGGAGGGATGTGCAAGAAAAACCCCTCCCTCACATTCAACTTAATGCAGTAAGAAATGAATTATTAAACTCGAAGCAACCCATACGTTCAACTAATGATTCTAAAAGTGTAGTAAAGTAAATTTGTAAACAATATAGCTATAAGATTCTTATAGAAAAATATACATACATTCTGTACAGAATTTGCACATTTCTACTCAGGAAAAATACAGTTTGAGCCAAGATTAAGGGTACCACATCACAAAGAAGCAACAAGAGCTGGATCATCAAATAATTGTTCAAGCTGCACCAGGCTTGCATTTGACAGATGTTCTTATTCAGTGAGTAGAAGGAAATTCTGCAAATTGTGCTTTCCTGACTGTGCACATCTTGTCATGTGAAAAGTGAGCATGATCTCAAGTTAGTGTATGATGCCATGCATTTCAAAGGGTAATGAAATTTTAGTATAATAAATCTTACAATGACACCTAATGGTTTCTTGTGGATGTTCAGATGGCAGATAAAAGAAGGTTTGAATCGCTTGAGGTCCGTTAACCCAGCCGGTGAAACCTTCATGCACGAGGGAATCAAAAAGGTCAGTATTTCGTCCTGAAACTCCCCATTTTATTGTGTACAAATTCACAAAATATTTTTTTGTATATAAAAAATGTTGGCTTGTCATTTGATTCTGAAGGCCTCAGTGCAGATAAAGGAACAGTCCACCAAGTCCTCAAGTATCATCCTGGCTTTGACTGATGGCAAACTGGCAGTTTACGTTCATGATCTCACCGTGAAAGAGGTGATCAATGCTTCATATGTGTCTTTAACAGTAACACACAGAGCAGATACGTTACTTATAACTGCATATACAATAGACACTTTACTTTTTTCAGTAGTTTCTGAACATTTTCTTTCAAATTAATTTCATGAAATATTCATTACGATTTGTTTTGAAATCCAACCTGGTTTATCATTTGATTCCTATATTTTCTCTTTATATATACGTACTCTTTTTTATTTATTTGAACTTTAGGCAAATGAAGCAAGGAAATATGGTGCTCGTGTCTATTGTGTGGGTGTTAAGGACTTTGATGAGGGGCAGGTAAGAGAACTTGAATCTTCATCTGCAATATTCAGACATCAGAACTTCTGCTGCAGAATGGATACTCAATTGGTACATTTCTTCAATAATAATGGATTTGTAAAGAAAAAAAGCAACCACAGTGTCTGTAAAAGTGATGTGAAGAAAAACATTAAACTGTGATTGGCTTGAACAATTGGTTTGCGTACAGCTTTCAATGGCCCTATGCCAGAGAAAGTTGAATTTACTCTTGTAGGAAGGGATTCAAAGAAAGCAGGATTCGTTCCATGAAAAACATTGTCTCCCTTTCCAAATAAATGTACTACTTTCATGTGTTTCGGATGTTTGTGCTTATATTATAATGTTTATATGCAGCTTCTGATGCAGCAAACAATGTTACCATCGAAGAAAGGTGAAATGTAAATTTGACATGAAAACTTAAGGCAAACACTTTATATTTAAGGCAAAACAACACAAAAACAAATCTGAAATGTATTTAAAATTGTCTAGGGTTAGAGTATTTCTCATCAATTTTTGGTGTCTTCTTTGTAATCATAGGTTGGCACCTTCAAAAATTCTGCGCGTGCGTGTGTGCGTATATGTGTTTGTTCATGGTTGAGCAAAAAACATTTGCCACAGTCATCTTCTGAAAAATTAAAAAGACGAAAACAGTGTTAAATCCAAAAACACCCCATGTTTACTGTTGTCTGTCATCATGCCAACAGCTTGCTGACATTGCAGATACAAAAGACCATGTTTTTCCTGTCAAAGATGGCTTCCACGCTCTCAAAGGCATCGTCAATTCAGTAAGCTTTTGTCGTTTTGGGTGTTTAAGTTTTTAATTGAAGGGACTGAAAGGAGGGGGATACAGGTACATTTTTTGTCACATCAGAGTACACGTCCTGCAAAGGCTATGGGGAAAAATTGCTGTTGGGACAGCAAATCACTTCCTTTAGTTCTTGGTTTTCATCATCTACCCAGAATCATAGGAATTAAAATGGACATGGACAAAAACGTAGATGGGTGCATCATCAAAATCTGTAGACACTAGACTATTGTTCTCAAAAAATGTCTACACGTAAAGATCCATGAATAAATCCTGAAACATAGTTTTAGAAATGAAGGTAAGGTAATCTAAGATGGTGATTGTATAGACATTTATTTCATTGAAATTTGTTCTTTGATTTCAAGAATCTCAAATCCCCAAAAAGGTTCCCCATCTTAACACCACTGTGTCCGCAGCTTCCATCAACAATCCACTTGTTGACATTTTCTTCCCCTGCTAAGGAAAACAAGGAGCCTTTGTCCATACAATAATAACACTTAATGGATGGCTAACAATTTGTTGTTGGTGTTGTTATTGCGGCAGACAGGATTTTTTTACAGAAGAAGAACAAGATGTTAGTTTAGCAGGACGGATGGATATCAGATAGCAAATTGATCTGGATGTGGACACCACATGTTACCAGGTGTAAATGTGTGTGATCATGTGCTCTCTGAGTATGTGGTAATCTGTGGTTGCTCTGGGGTGGAATTGGGACATATCCAGGGTGCACCCTATCTTCACCCAATGACAGTTGAGATTGCCTCAAGCCCCTCCAATAACACATAGAGGATTGAGTGTGTAGAAATGGGAAATTTAGTTGGGTCTTATGGCCAATTTTAGAATTTAGCACCTTTCAGTAAACATCATATCACTAAGTAAGGAAACCCAGAACATCAAATTTTGATGTTGCCACCATCTAAAAACTGTATCTTCAAAGAAACTAATTTTCGCTTCCAAGAAGAACAATGCAATTACTTGCATTAGAGAGGTGCAAATGTGTCCTGACACCTTGAACATTTTCTGGGGTTGTACACCCTGTGAAAGAGTATTTATTCCAAATTTGTTTGTTTTTGGAGCTGATTGCAAGATTAAGATTGTTTATTCAAACATAATTGTTCATGTGCTCATCCATGTGAGCTCCCTACAAATTACAGTGGTGAGGTCAGGGTTGCATACAATGAACATGCATAGTGCTGTGACAAAACTAATGTCCCAGAAACAAAGAAACCTTGATAAACTCAGAAAGAAAATTTAGACTTAGACTGTTTCCAAGGGGGCAACATCCTATTCATTCTAAGGAAGCCTGTACGGAAGTGCAAAAGCTGAAATTTATTGAGTGTGCAATAGAGGCTGGCTACAGAAAGACATGAAGTCTTGGACACAACCCAGTCAAATAAAAGGAGCTTTTAATGCAGCCGGGTTCGAACAACGGGTAGGGTCTGAACTGCTTATTTTACTGTCTTGTGGATTTCCCCTTTTTTTTCCCACACCAATAATTTTTGGATAACAGGGACATGTTTGACTTGATTGAAAAACACTGGTTCAACACTGGCTACCATCAAGAAGGGAAGGAAGAGAAGTGGAACGAAAAGCAACTTTAATGAAACAGTCAGCGATGACTCAGCACTGTGTTTTGAAAAACTTATTTGTAACCAAATACTGTATGCTAGTTAGGGGTTTCCCGTCTGGAAAAAAAGAAATCAAAAGGGGGTGACAAAAGGTTAAGAACCCCTACACAAGAGGAGATATGCGATCATAACTGAACACCATGATGTTGCGAGAGGAGAGAGAAACAAGACTTATCAAACAAAGACGGCATGAATCAGGCAGGTTGTTGAGTCCAAGCACTCTAAACTCCTGTGTTGACTTTAGCGTTGCAGACTTCAGCAGGGATGCAGTTTCAAAGATCAGTTGTGTGACGCAGCACCTTCTACTGTGTTTCGGTGGTCCAATAGATAGATCAATATCTATCTGGATAAACTATTAAAACTGGATGCTGGAAAAAGTGTCTGGGTCCATTTGAGTGGCGACCTGGGCCAAGATGCCCTGTATGCCAAAAGCAAGAGCACGAAGAGTAAAAAGGAATCACTGCCAAAAACCAAACTGCACATGAAGCAAGAAAAGGGAGAAGGCGATCCTAGCAAGGCAGCCAGTGTTAAACATTGAACAAAAGACTGTGCTTAGCTGGAAAATACCAATACTGAGAAAAATGGTCAATATGTTTCAGACCCAGATGGCACTGTTTTGTGTCCAGTTTGGTCACTCCCATAAAAATAATCGTTTGGCGGGAACTGTGGCATAGGGGAAAGTCACCAGATCCTTTTCTTCTCTGTGCCACCTATATCCCTCTCTTTTCATAACAACTCCATATCAGACCATCATATTTGGTGAGGCTGCTATGAGCTCTTCTTGAAGTTTCTTCCAACAACAAATGAATGATTCAAAGTGTCTATATAGCAGTTAATATGCTTCTTTTTACCAATTGTGTTCAGGGATTTGCATAGTTGTTCTTTTGTTCATCTATTAAATCCTAACAGGACAATGAAGCTCCTTGACTGTAAGCCTGTACACGGGCCTCTTTATATGATAATGCAGCACACTGGTGGTTTTTAATGGAACTGTGGGGCAGTAAATAGTTTTGCATAATTTTCACATGAATGCTGACACAGCTGCTGTTCTACCTCGTGTTTTTGTTGTCACTGATGTTCAGCTCCACTCTATTACTGCTGGGCTTTGATCAGGAGTGAGACATTTTTCAGGTGTTACAACCAAATATTTTTCAAACTTGACAGAATTGATAATATTCAAGTCTTGATGTGTTTATCCTTGGCCTGCAAGTAATAATGTTCTCATTTCATACATTTTCCAATCCTCTAGATATTAAAGCGATCATGCACAGAGATCTTGACTGTCGAGCCGTCCAGTGTGTGTGTGAATGGTAAGTGCGTTGTGCCAGTGAAAGGAAGTAGAATCCAAAGTAGAGTCTCTGTAAGAGTTACAGTTAGACTAAATGTTTATTGAACTGAATTGTTTGGTAAATCACCACTCAGTCAACAAGATAACAATAGTAAGGAAATTAAATTTGTGTGTTACTTTTTCATGTACGATTTTTTTTTTGTTCCAGAGTCTTTTAACATTGTCCTCAGAGGAAATGGCTTCAACTTGGGGCGTAGCAATGAAGGTGTCGTTTGCAGTTTTATAGTTGAAGAGCAAACATTCAGTAAGTGGCAATCATGTACTGGTAAAAGCCAGAGTCCAAAGTTTAGCCGCAAGACATCAATTTGTCCCCAATGCCCGAAATAAAAATGTTCAAGCTGCAGATCATCTCTGATTCATTACAAGCAAAAATAAGCAAAAAGTTGAGCAATACTTAAGCCATTTTAGCAGGAAGAGGTAATATGGTGTCAAATCGCTGCCATAAATCGCGAGAGCGCAAAGCGCATAAAGCCTTCAACGCGGGCGCATTTCTCAACCGAGAGACCACAAAGCTCTCTTCGCGGGCGCACGGTGAGGCTAATACGCCCCCTCCACTTTTCTGTGCGCTCTCGCTGTAAATTTCTGTGCCCTCGCTGTATTCAGTGGGCGTTATTTGTCAGTGTCAGTGGGTGTTTTTGTCAGTTGGGATCTGACAAGCTGGATTTTAAGCTCAAATCCAGTCCTACCGTGGGACTTCCTTCTTGTGTTTTAAACAGCTGATGCAACTTTATCGCACAAAGACACAGAAACAGAAGCATTGTTGTGAAAGTGATCCGCTCGGGTCGGGGCGCGGCTGCCGCTGGACGTCAGTCCTCTGCGCTGCCCGTGTTTCTGCCCGCAGCCTCGGAGCGGCGGGTCGCGGAGGTGCTTGGACGCCGGGTTCCCCTGGTCTCCCCTCACGCAGCCAAAGCCCGTGAGCCTCCCCGAGTGGGAAGCCACGCTGCGCAGGTGCGGCGGCGGCGGTTGTTGGTCCCTCCGCCATCCGCTCACCCACTGCCCGCGACACGCTCCGACTACGACCCCAGATCAGACGAGACAACCCGCTGAATTGAAGCAGATTACTAAACGGAGGAAAAGAAACTAACAAGGATTCCCTCAGTAGTGGCGAGCGAAGACGGA
>JAUESE010000015.1:466046-485136 GCA_032274725.1 Malacoctenus triangulatus
TGTGTGTGTGTGTGTGTGTGTGTGTGTGTGTGTGTGTGTGTGTGTGTGTGTGTGTGCGTGTGTGTGTGTGTGTGTGTCTGAAACCGATTGCGAGGCAACTTGATTGCTTCTCTGCCCTAACTGTGGCCCTAACTTACTTTAACAGTCACTGATTCTGGACTGAAAGAGCACTTGCAAAAATTCTGGTCAGCTCAATGTCGCTAACGTGACAAAATTTCAAGGAGGGAGAACAACAATCACAACATCAGCATTATGGTACAGAGTGGAGCCCAACTGATATGGGATTTTGGAAGCCGATACCAATATTAGGGGTTTTCAAAAAACGACATCTGATGTAATGCCTGATGGCCGATATTGGCCAATGTCCGATTTTGGCCGATTTCCAAAATATATATGGTCAGAATGTTACCAAAAGAAACATGGATATACACAGGATATGTACTTTCCATCTGTAGTTCAGCTCAAATTCTCATAAAAAAACTAAATATGACTCAAGACTAAGTAACAGAACACTACAGCAGCCTTAATTTGAACAATTTTAATACCATAGATGACCATTTCAGAGTGAAAACAAGTGGCTGCATACAGCTTAAAGTGATAACACACTGGGAGGTGTTTTGCAACTGATAAATTTGAAAAGACTGAGCAACTTAGGGATTTTATGGTCTATGGGTTTACTCCATTACATTTTCCCATCACAAAAACAGATTAAAAATATAAATTTGTCCTATTTACAAGCTTTTGAAAAGTTCTATCTTCCGCTTTACACAAGGGGCTTAGATTTAAGTAACAATGTTGCAGCTGTTAAAAGTTCCAAACAAGATTACAACTAGATACATTAGTTTGAACCTTTTAAAAATAAGTTAAATGAAAACATTAACTTCTGAATTTATGAGCTCCAGTAAAACCTGCATTGCAGTATGAAGTGTAGTGGGACACAATATAATAATCTTATATTCCTTATATTCCTTTGTTCTTCTAAAACTGTATGTCTTGTTTATTTCACAAAGAGGCAACTTACACAGAGTTTAACCCTCCTGTTGTCTTCATCTGTCAGCAACAGCAATGCTTTTCCTGGATTATTTTGACCCAGTCCATGTTTAATCATCCAAAAGTTGTCAAAAAACCAAAGATATACAAACAAGCATTGTATATTTTGTTTTTTATTTGTATGTGTCTGTGTGTTTGTCTGTGTTTGTGTATGTCTATGTGTCTCTGTGTCTATGTCCGTGTGTGTGTGATGAAGTTGAAACATGTCTGGCAGTTTCAAAGAAAGAAACAGGAAGCCATATCTGATGCCATTATACATCCATGTGTGACTGGTGGGTCAAATTTACACAAACAGTATCTATGTGATATAAACATGTAGGGAGTGGGTTCACAAATATGTTAGAGGAACAATTTTCAAATTATAGGTTGACTACACTAACTGAGGCAAGCAGAAGAAATTTCACACTGAAAAAATGCTTTTAATTGTAATTTCTAGACCTTGAAAATCTGACACGGGTCAATTTGACCCGAAGGACAACAGGAGGGATAAATGCTGTATAATAGTCTTACACTAGCCAATAGTAGAGATGGAAGTTAACAGTTACATATATCTTTGTTTATTTCACAAAGAGGCAACTTACTCAGAGTTAAATCCTAATACGTTTAATATGTTTGCTAAAACTAGGGCATATAAAATTGGCCTGCTCTCCTTAATGCACCCTTACAGCGTTATTCAATGAGGGAGTTTGTTGTCATGGAGCACAAGGGTGTAGTGTAATATAGTTGTACAAAGCTCAAGATAAGCAACCTACATGCTTCTCTGTCTTGTTTCTCTCCGCTGCCTGTAACTAAGTGTATGTGTGTGCGGGGGAGGGGGAGGGTGGTGCAGTGAGACCGCACTGCTCTCTGTGAGGGGAGGGGTATGAGCAGCACTGAGCTGCTGCTCAGGAAGGGAGGGGCAGAGAGCAGAGTCACCGCGTGGCACAAGTTTCCTTTATCCGCTTACAGCAAAAACAGAATTTTAATATTGCCGCATTTTGGCCGATGCCAATTAATCGGCCAGATGCCAAAATTGGCCAATATATCGGTCGGGCTGTAGTACAAAGGAGTCAAAAATAATACAGTCATAGTTTCCATTGAAGTGGAGCGCATCAGGTTCCTAAATGCTGCAAATACCATACAATTGTTTATCTGACTTCATCTGAGGAAAAAATGTGCTGAAATGCAAAAAAAGAAGGCAGAGAATCACTGGAGGTTGACCAGGAGTCAGATCAGCCCCCCTTGAACCACAACAAATGAAAGTGTAGAAAGTTGTGGTTGTGTTGTTCTGTGTTTGTTACTGTGATGGATTAGTGACGTGTCCACAGTCTTCACCCAAAGATAGCTGGGATAGGCTCCAGCACCTCAGTGATCCTTTGATGGGATAAGCCATGTAGAAGATAGATAATAATTATTTCTTTTCTATTTTTCTAAATGAAATAAAGATGTGTTCAATGCTGAAATTTAGGGAAATTCTGATTGCCTTTATTTTTCCAAAAACATTTATGGCTTGACGCACTCGCAGAGCACAAACTTATGCCAAGTGGCCGCACAGGGTTATGACACGCCACAGAAATGACTTTTTTAAAAAGAAAAAAAATTGGAACACCGGCTAAGCAGGTGATATATTTAATCATTTAATATGTTGTTCACTGTGCCATCCCTCAGTCTCCTGGCAATCACATAATAAATGATACGCTTCCTTGGATATTTTTGCTAGTCATCAGTACATTTGCTATATTTTTTTTCTTTATCAGGGCCGTCTCGATGCTTTGTGGGCGTTGTTGCAGAGGCCGCATTTTGGCTGATGCCAATTAATCGGCCAGATGCCAAAATTGGCCGATATATCGGTCAGGCTGTAGTACAAAGGAGTCAAAATAATACAGTCATAGTTTCCATTGAAGTTGGATCTCATCAGTTTCCTAAATGCTGCAAATACCATACAATTGTTTATTTGGCTTCATCTGAGGAAAAAATGTGCTGAAATGCAAAAAAAGGCAGAGAATCACTGGAGGTTTACCAGGAGTCAGATCAGCCCCCCTTGAACCACAACAAATGAAAGTGTAGAAAGTTTTGACTGCGGCAGTTCATCCATTCTTTAAAAAGATTGATTTATGCATCAAGAGCGTCAGTGTTTCATATCAAAGTCTTTAATGTATGCAGCAATTTTGTGGGCTTACAGTGCCTTTAAATTGTGTTTTTTTAAAGGATTTGCCACTTGCCACTCAAGGTTGCCTGTTGTCAAAACATTTTTCTCCAAGTTGGATTCTCATAGCCCAAAAAACAACACCATAAGTAAAAGGCATTCAGTTAAACAATCCCCCACCTCGACACACATTAATAATGTACCACTACAGCTCGAACCGATGCTACGAGCCAGTGCAACAATGAACTCATAGCAACAACCAGCATTCTGAACACCAACTGCCAAATTAACCTGCCAACCAAATGCTGTTTTACATTGTTTTGAATTAGCAAAATACTCCTTTCTTGTGCCACCCCTCCATGGCGAAGGTTAAAAAACAGAAGAGTTTATTGCTGTGACACTGTCCCCTCTCTTAGCTTAACAAAGTTAACAATTTCACATTTGACTTGAATAAAAAGCTGGAATACTCCCCAAAAAAACTTATACATGCAATATGGAGAGTTTGTGCAGAAAGACTGACCAGGGTGTGAGTACTCCCGCTGGCCTCGCCAGCTTTTCCTCCAATCAAGGGAACGCGTTACACAAATAAATCTCTCAGCTTCTATAGATAATTCACAGGTAAATGAATTATTAGATTCACCTTTGATAATGTGGGCAATAAAATCTTTCTTGAATATGTCTTTTAGCTTTACAATTTTTTCACTGATCAACTTTTCTATTTGTCATGCTCAGGTGCGGTGGGGAGACAAGGGCTCAACCGAAGAAGGGGCTCGTTTGGAAAAAGCCAAGAATGCGATAGTGTCTTTACCTGAAGATGGAGAAGAGCCAATGATCAGTAACCCCAGACGGAAGCCCCCGTCCATCAATCATCACACTGAGAACAAATGGTACACTCCCATCAAGGTGAGTTCTTCTGTGAGAGTGACATTGTTTGCTTTTTTAATATGTCTTCTTTTATATATTAGAGACACGGAGTGGCATAGTAATTGGCACTCTTCTCTTTCATCGCAAAGGTCTTTCACTTCAAAACCAAGTGAAACTTTTCTGTGCAGAGTTTGCATGTTTCCTCAGAGCTTGTGTGGGTTTTCTCCGGTTACTTTGGTTTCCCATCACAGTTGTAAGCCATATACTGTAATTGGTTACTCTAAATTTTCCACTGGTGTGATCATGTGTATCTGTGGTTGTGTTGTTCTGTGTTTGTTACTGTGATGGGTTAGTGACGTGTCCACAGTCTTCACCCAAAGATAGCTGGGATAGGCTCCAGCACCTCAGTGATCCTTAGATGGAATAAGCCGTGTAGAAGATAAATAACAATTATTTCTTTTCTATTTTTCTAAATGAAATAAAGATGTGTTCAATGCTGAAATTTAGGGAAATTCTGATTGCCTTTATTTTTCCAAAAACATTTATGGCTTGACGCACTCGCAGAGCACAAACTTATGCCAAGTGGCCGCACAGGGTTATGACACGCCACAGAAATGACTTTTTTAAAAAGAAAAAAAATTGGAACACCGGCTAAGCAGGTGATATATTTAATCATTTAATATGTTGTTCACTGTGCCATCCCTCAGTCTCCTGGCAATCACATAATAAATGATACGCTTCCTTGGATATTTTTGCTAGTCATCAGTACATTTGCTATATTTTTTTTCTTTAACAGGGCCGTCTCGATGCTTTGTGGGCATTGTTGCAGAGGCAGTATGATCGAGTGTCTCTCATGCGTCCCACTTCAGAAGACAAGGTAAGTCAATGAATGAAAAGAACTTCAAAAAGAGCCTTCCAAAAACTTATTTTTACAGCATAGAAATTTAGAGCAGAAAATTACAGCTCAGCCAGAACTTTGTCTTTAAGACAAGCCATTTTGTGTAATCAGTTTATTAGAGGGTTAGATTGGGATGTCATCTGTGTTATAGCAACGGAAGTTATTACAGCTCTTCCTTTTAAGACCTTCCAAGAAGTGTGTACGATATAAAGAAGTATTGTTCCTAAGACAGAACCCTGTCATTAAAGGATACTTAAGGTGTAATAACGAAAACTCAATTTGAAACTACAATAGCTGTACATTTTTTTAAAAGTCTATTTACACAAAATTGCTCAAACAACAGTTTTTCTGCCCAATATTTGCTTTGAGATTTTAAACCTTTCTTGGCCGGAGGGTCGGGCCATTTAAAGGCAAGCTGTGACCTCGACATAAATTTGACTACGTAGTTCAGACTATTGTACCACGGAGAAAGCTCAATAAAATGTAAAATTCAAACAACATATATAAAAATCTCAGGGAAAAAATGGCTGCATGGTTGAAGAGGGAGCATCAGCTTCTCAGTCGTCACAAAGCAGTCTCAATGCATCTGGGGAGGAAGTGGAAAATGCCAAGGTGAAGGCCATTCCACCAATGTATGGAATCTTTAACTTAAAAAAAATAAAAGAGATGAATAATTTTTTTTTGTTCAGAATGCATACTCACCATTGATATGATCCATTCTGACAATCTCCAATGCCTGACACAGAAGTACGGAGTCGAAAATTATGTTTTTCACTGACCCTTATTGGAAATTCTCCTCATTGACTGCATGACTCAATGCTTCACCACATTATTAGCAGCCAATGCAGAAGCTTTGCTCAGCTGATTTTGCTGCACACGTAATGTCTCTTTGCGATTTCCCTATTCTTCGCCATCCTCTAATACAGGAGGACACTCGTTTCCAAACACTTTGTAGAGGGACAATGAGGTTCTAAACAGTTTAAACAGTTTTTGAATTGCAATATAGAGTTTTGCCATTAGGAGTAAGCACTTGTCTGGAAGAGTTGGTAAGCTTTGCAGTGTTAAAGAAAGTGCCTGTCTTTAGTTTTCACCTTATTTTTCACACCTATTAATTTGGTATTGTGCCTTGTTATTAGCATAGTTTTTAGCATAGTATTACAATCCAGGCTGTCCCGCAACTTTTTCTGTTTTGTTGTCCTCTGCTGGATGTTTAGTTCTGCTCCCAGCTGATCCTGATGAACAAATAGAATCTTTCAATGCCTGTGTTTTATAAAAGTTTAGGGATTTTTTTTGGTAAACCACCTTACACTTGGCTTAGTGACATGGAAACTGTTGCAGATACTTTAGTGGAAACAGTATTACTAGGTGGCTATTGCCTCTTTCAGCAAAATGCTGCACCCTCCCACAAAGCAAAACTGATTCATGAATGGTTTGAGGAACACAACAATGACACTTGTGGTATTACCTTATCCTTTGAATTGTCCAGATCCCATTCCAACCGAGTGTCTGTGGGATGTGCAGGCTAAATGAGTCTGATACAATGAAGGTCACATCTCGCAACTTAAACCTTGTTCCCACTGTGCGGTCCAAAACAGTACAGGTTGTAATGGAACAGCTTTGGAACACTAACCCAATTTTTGTTGTGTGTTTCCACCACAAGTGGTACCAGTTAAAAAGCACGTAGGGTTGTGAATGACTTTGCGAAGGTGCAGGTAAGGTGACGTTAATGTGACAATTACACAGCAAGACTGGACGAGACTGGCAATGTCAACAACGACGAGCACACGTTTTAAGCATGCTTTAGGGCCTAAAACACACTGTCCCCCTCCGCTCTCCATGGCTGTGGCGATGCTTCTTTTTCCTTGTTCTTGGGTCTGTGGCCACAGATGGCGTACTTGAGATTGAACCACTACCAGTTTTTTCTGTGAAACTCACTGCGGCTCTTGTAGTCTTTAATATTGCTGTAGTCACGACTCATTCTTTTAAATTTTGAAAGCTGTGAGCCTTCATCCGCTAAGATGCAATTAGAAAAAAATGTTCTCATTCCGTACAGCTCATTCCAGGTGAATTTCTTCTCTGCTCATCTAATATTTCCCAATTTTCTAATTGTTCCATTTGAAAAGTTTATGTAGAATCAGAAACTGTGATTCCAGCTCGGCCCCTGCTGAGACATATCTGAAAAGATTAATGGGATTCCACTTTATCAGGTTTCACTGGCATGTAAGGTGTGAACGAGGGAGTGAGCAACAGCACTTTGCTAAAGAGGTAGAGAATAGGGAGAGGGGGGGAGCATATCTTTGATGGCAGACAGGAAATCTCAAGGGTAATGAATTTTGCACAGGGTTGCATCCGCAGGGTTACAAGGACTCGTACAGGTGTAAGGAAGCAGGTTGACACAGACATCTGTTATGCACAGGGAATCGAGCATCCATTCCACCCATCCCAACTCCTCTATGGGCTCCCATCCCTGTCTTCGTATCAGTCGGTGTGCTTGCCCAAAGCCAGACTGCTGGATTGTCAGCAGATGCAGACGAGAGCCCGGAAATGAAAGTGCATCTTTTTTTCGTTTTTTTTTTTTTTTTTTTTCATGTGGTCTCACATTTAGCGCCTGAGGGCCGCCAACACCAAAGGTAGAGCGGGGGCGGACACAGCTGCAGCGCCGAACTTGCCCCAGGCACAAATAAAGAGATCTAATGTGGTTTGACTGTGTTGTCGGTGAGACCAGGGAGCCAGGGAGGCACTTCAGAGCCAACTTAGCATAGCAACATCTGCCGCCAAGTTTTGCAGGGATCAGCTGGGGACAACAGGTAGAGAGGAAGGTGGTAGAGAAGGAAAGTTGTAGGATGGCCTTATTTTGGTTCTCAGGTGGTGCTGTATAAACACACAAACATTCCCCCCCAACACTATGGCATTATGGTTTTGCCTGCTGAATGTTGCAAAATACAAAATGTCTAAACAGTACATGCAATATATAATGCATTACGAATATAAGCTCGACTTTTAAGTCAAACAGACATTTGTCTGTCTTCTGTCTTACTTTCATCTGTTC
This sequence comes from Malacoctenus triangulatus, assembly GCA_032274725.1. NCBI lineage: Eukaryota > Metazoa > Chordata > Actinopteri > Blenniiformes > Labrisomidae > Malacoctenus > Malacoctenus triangulatus. Next base: position 474,033 of record JAUESE010000015.1, read on the forward strand.
TTTACTACTTTGTGTGTCTGCGTGGGTGTGATAAAGGTGCATTTTGTAAATTGTTTTGTCTGGAACCCTCCATATTTTGCTTGAGTGCTACAAATGATCAAGCTCTTGGGTCTTTATGTTTCCATTATCACAGTGGCTCTTTTTTCTTTCTCTCACAAGGCAATTATGTCATTTTTGATTACTCTGGTTGTTTTATACATGAACAGGAATTTAAAGACAAAAATCAATAACATTGACTTCTTAACATTAAATAAAGCAAGTTTTTGGTGAATGTTGATCAGATTTTGCTGTGATCATTACACCTTATATGATCATTGAATTTTTCAAATTTCTTGCTGCGTTTTAATCGACCCAGTCACTGAGAGTTCAAAGGAGGACAGTTTGAAGAACAGACATTCTCTGTAAATTGGTTAAACATTGCAGAAGAAAGACAGATGCACATTAGGGTAACATATCTTCTTATTTAAAAATAAATCTGTGCATCACGAAACAAGTCTGTTATTATCTTGTCTATGAGTATCGGAATACGTGGGACAAAGTAGTAGGTCAAATAGTGTAAGAAAATATATTCATGATGCATTCAATACCTTAAAATGGAAAGGTGAACCATGTTTTGGTTGTTCATTTATAAAGGCAAACAAGCTCAAGAACTTTAATCCAACACCTGAGGCTTTACTGGGTTGTTTTTCATTATTTTATGAAATACTTGACATGATGTGAACTCGCAAACTAGTAATAGTTCATAGTCATACTCTGGTACATTACTACAAATGGCAACAAAAACAAAACAAAGGAAAAACCAGAACTGCCGGAAATAATAAGATATTGTTTTAACTGGGGCTGGGCAACGATTAAAATTTTCAATCAAAAGTAATCGCATGGTTTCCCTGATCAATCACAATTAACTGCATTGAGTACGCAAAATCCAATAATGAATTCAAAAGTAGTGTATCGTGCACTTTTTTGAATATTCACCAATATGAACAAAAACAGCAAAACATTTGTTGTGCAAACATTTTTAAAATCAGCCCTTGTTAAACAGTAACAGTTAAATAACATATTCAGTGAAAATCTTTTTAAAAAATGTCAATACAAAAATTCAAGCCTGTTGCCACTGCCAGGGCATTTAAGTTATCATGATCGTTATGAAAAATAGACACAATCTACAAAATCCTGAGCCACAATCATATCATTGAAACAGACAATTTCTGAAGTAACAGCAGAAACATTTCTGTTTTATCAGGGAGAAGGAAAAGAAAGGGTGAAGCACAAAACACTTCACGGCTGGGACTTCCCTTACAGGGGACTAAAATGGTGGTCTGCAGCTATCCATGTCGTTTTGACATTTGTTCGCTTCTCCTGCTTTTGTTTTTACCTCTCCCACACGCTGCACTTAACGTAGTCTCAAATGTCTGCTTCATTGAATGGTTTTCTCATATCAACAGTGTGCTTCGCATTAAGGTGATATTTTAGACTGGAAGTACTCCTTTGATAAGGCAATTCAGCTTGGCAGTGTCTACAAACGACTTTGTTTCTGTGAAATCCACCGCCTGAAAGTACTTTTTAATGAAAGTGACCATGTAAAAGTTCTGTAGCGTTACCCGTCTTCTCCATGCTTGTTCTGTTCTCTTACGCATTCTCCTTTCTTTTCTGGTTCTGCAGCAGCCAGCAACAGACGTTTACAAAATAAAAGTATGTGAACAATATGCGTGAATACGCGATAAAATTATTATTTGCATTTATGGATTGATGGGTAAACGTGAAAATAGCACATTAATGTGCCCAGCCCTAGTTTTAAGAGGTGCACAATTACAAAATGCATTGTTACAGTTGTGGTTTTGAACAAACACCATTAAACGGTATCAGAAAAGGCAATGCAGCTCTGAAATTGTGTAAATTAAAAGGTTTAGACATGATGCATGAAACTCATTGATTTTAATTTGTTTTTCGATTTTATGTTTCACAAACTTCATTCCCTGCTCAGCTTGACTAACTCTCTGTTAAAGTGCCAGTGCTTGTTTTTTTGTCATGTGGTGATAAATGTTCATAACTGCCTTTACAAAAGTAGATGGTTTTTTAACCCTTTTTCCGTGTGTTGACTTCAGTTAAGGTTACGCTTAAGCATGTTAAAATAAATTCTTCCAAGTACTGGGATGCATGATAATCATGTGCACAAAAAATGACTTGTTTTGATGGTTCAAAGGGAAGAGTGAAAACACAAGGTGCATGATGGATTTGGGGGTATCCAAATCAAGTTTTGCTATTGAGTCGGCGGGGAAACTGATCTGATTATTAATTGGTATGCCTCAAATGCTTGAAGATGCTTGACTATAAGCAAGGAACTAGTCCATTTCAGTCTGGTCAATGGTATGTTTTCAGTATTTAGGGTGGCTGTGGCTAAGTTGGTGGAGCAGTTCATCTTCCAATTCTAGGACTAGTGGTTAAAGTCCCCTTCCCATGTCTCAAAATGCCTTTGAGCAAGTCACCGAACCCCGAATTGCTCTAGACGGTGTATGAGCAGCTGTCTATCATCACTGCTGTGTATGGACAAATTTGTGGGTGAATAGTGCCATATTACTCACAGTGTAAAGTGCTTTATGTGCACTTGGACCAAATGTAGTGCCCCACAGCTGATAACATTGAATTTGAACCTTGGTTTTGGTATCATTGTTTTGTTCAATTTTGGTACAGTATAGTAACAGAATGCAAACATAAAATTTTATCCCGTTTATTATTTGGAAACTTTCATGAAGACCTACTGTTTACTTATCGTCAAATGTAATCTTGTCAAATGTAACTTGTATTCTAAATGAAACCAAGCATTTTTGTAGCAGCAACAAAATATTTTTAAAAGGAAGGAAATTTAACAAATGAATACTGCTACAAAAGGTAGCTTTGGTCACAATGCAGACTGAATGCCAGTATTCTGTGGCAAATGCATCATCAAGTGCCATTCACCAGATGTTGGATGTTAGTTGCTTTCTATCACAGCTAAAACCAACTAAATAACACTGTTGTTTTCCAGTTAGAACTTGATGTTGCTTAGAAAGTGTCAATATAACAGTTAAACAAAACAAGGCACTTTATTTTTCCCCCTGTAACTGAATGTCAGGATCTTACACATATTTTACATTAATACATGATGTTGTCCACACTTGAAATGTTAGGTGCTTTCTCAAGCTGAAACCAATTTATTAGAATTAGTTCGCTTACATCAAATTAGAATTTTATATTGTTTTTATGTTGTCAATATAACATTAAGAAATATGTTTATTTTCAATTGGTTGTTTTCCAACACAACTTAAACACAACAAAATAATGTCAGTTTTGACCTTACAATTTCAATGTGAAACTGGTAACAACTTCAGAGTCAGCGTAAGCTTTTAGTTGTCCAACGTTGATACTTGTATCCAACCAAGGTTCAACATAAACAACATTCCATGTGTCTGCTTGGTACAGATAAAATATTTAGGATTTTCATTTTTAGAGAGCTCATCTTGTTTAAAATTCATGATTCAAGATAAAATAGTTTTAAAAACTGAAAAGCAAAATCTGACATGTTGACTTGATATTTATTCACTGTTTATAAATAAAATAGAACAAACCAGTCACTGTTTGGACAGCACTGTTCTATCATTTTATTTTTTTTGCAAACAATTTTTATTTTGCTAGTCAGGTTGAAAAAGATTGTGAACCTCTGTCACACCAGTAGGTTGACTCACATAGTGGAGTGGTGTGGAGATCCGTCAAAATGTAATTGGCAAGTTCATCACATTTCTCCAAGAACATTTAAGCTAGTCACATTGGGATCTTTTCACGCTGTCCATAGTGTCTGGCATAAACAATGACCTGTTTAGTAAATGGAAAGAGCAGGGAAACAGATCTGTGAAAATAATCTTAGTCAGTCTGTAATTCCAATTCACACTGTTCAGTATGATGGATGTGTATCATACTGGTTTCTTTTCTCCTCAGTTTGCAATTTTGTTTCGCTCACTCAAAATGACTTAACATATGCATGATATTTTTAACAAATAAACACATTTACTCGTCCTTTTACACTGTTGTTGCTTTAATAATGTTTCTTTACTCAGGCAACTTGTCCAATATCAAACTGAATAGTTTCGTGTTTCAAAAAAATCCTTTTTTAGGGCTTTACACTTTTGCTAAAAAATCCTCCAGCCAAACCCACTGAAAAAATAGTCTATAAGTGTAATTTGACATTCTGTTAAAGTCAGGCTGCGTCTCAAATGTAATGCGACATTAGTGATGGTTTACCACCACACAGATGAATACCTCAATGGAACAAATGTAGCACTTAATTTCACAATAAATGACTTTAATCAAAAGTAAACAAGGTGGCAAATGACATTAGACTGAACCGCCCCAAGATCAGAGAGCATGGGATTACTTAATTAACTAGGTAATTGGAATTAAAGCTGAGCATCACAAATGATGAAGTGCTGGAGACGAGATGAGGCTTTATTAAACAGGGTTGGAGTTTACTCTGACAAGCAAACCATCAGAAACCAGTTACGTGTCATCCTCACATTCTCCCTTTTTTCTCATTTCTGTGCAGTTAAACTGGCATGCAATTTTTTTCCAGACTTTAGGTCTCTATCAGCAATTTGTGAAAAATGTATGTCACATTTGGTTGATACATGTCGGACAGCCAGTTATCGTGTTGGAATTTTAAGTGATTGAACCAAACCAAACAAAAACACCGAAGCACTGCACTTTGTGCCACTTTTGAACTAATCATGCAGTGATGTTGGCAGTTCATTCTTTGTGATATCATTGGGCACAGAGCCTTGTTAGTACTATCAGTGAAAAGGCTTGTTCGCCTTAGCAAGTAGCCAGCTGACAACCTCTATTCAACTGCTGTTCCCAGACAAGAGAAGTGACAGCTTTAACTATGGCAGAGAGTGGTGCTGATTTGCAGGCCATGCCTCTGCTCTCTTAATCAGATTAGCTCTTTTCACAATAACCGGGAAAAAGTAGGGCAGATGTCTGTATGACTGGTTGTAAATTTGATAATGACCGCCATTTTGATCCCTACTATCCCCTCCCCCTCCCCGTCTCTCTGTATCTATTTCCTCGACCTGCGAAGTAGCAGGATTACAGATAAAAGGGCCCCTCACGTGTGTGTGTGCGTGCGTGCGTGCGTGCGTGCGTGCGTGCGTGCGTGCGTGCGTGCGTGCGTGCGTGCGTGCGTGCTTGCATGCATGCGTGCGTGCCTGTCTGTCTGTCTGCTTGTCTGTCTGTCTGTCTTAGACCATGAAAACAAAGCTAATCATCATTGCTGTTGTCCAGTGAGAGGACGAAGGTGAAAATCAGCACTACTGTGGGAAAAAACAAATACTTTTTTCATTACTCAGATACACTGGATCTTATCCATTTTTTGTTCTAACAAAAAAATTATTTCTAAGTCAATTCAACAAAATAATAAAAATAAAAACCTCAAAAAATCGAAATATATTGCCTGACTGTTTTTGTATGTTAATTTCTTTACAGCTCACAAATGTATCATTTCACTATAATCATACCACTATATAAGAATAAGAATAACACAAACTATTATAACTCATAATATTGATGACAATATTTAAAATTATAATAGCGATGATAATGGCAATAATATGTTTTCTTGTTTCTCGTTCATTTTCCCAAGAACGGAATTGTGTTGTGGAGTACATTTTGAATAATTATTTTGAACAAAGATGAACAAGTTGCTGAATTCTGGTGACGAGTGCTGGTACCTGCACCCACTGCCGCCTCTCCCTCTATCCCCTCCTTCTGCCTGATACGATCTGAACTGATGTCCTGCCGGTGCCTTTTTTCCCAGTCCCCGTCAGACTGGTTCGTGCGGTGGCAGAGTTACTGTGTGCTAAGCGTTTTCTTCATGGCCTATTAAAATCAAAGCCCTGTCGTTTGGCAAGGACTGCTGGGATCTTGGCTTTAATTAAATTACATTATTGTTAATGTCAGCTTTGCCGAGGCCAGCTCTGTCGCATGCACTTTGCCCTCCTTCTCCTCTTCCTTATCTTCCTCATCAGTGTACCTCCTGACTGACATAAAGGGAAGATTGGAGGAGGGGTGTGAGGGCACATGTACACACAATAATGTATTCTAATGTTCCCCTCTTCTCCTATCGATTTGAATTTTTAAAAAGATGGGAACAGGGAGTCATTTTATGCACGAATATGTTCACAGTGAATATTCAATTAGCCTGATCGGATTTCGTATACATAATTGTAACGTTGTGACAGTGGAGGCTAATTTGTAGTGAAAGGTCCCTCTCATGCTCTGTGTTCTATGATCAGCTCAGAACTGTTTATGTTTGATAACAGATGCAGAATATGAACAAACAAGCAAACATGTGCCTCTCAGTTTAAAATGATATTTGTCAGCCCCAACGGATAGTTTTCAGGTTTATTGCATTTTTTTTTTTATCATCCTCGAACTTTCTCGTCCTCTCATTAATCTCTGTTTTCTCTGTTATTTGCATAAAAAATTTACCAATGACAATATTTACCAACAGCCACAATAATAATACTTCTAAAAACAGCAATATAATAATAATAATAATAATAATAATAATAATAATAATAATAATAATAATAATAATAATAATAATAATAATAACAACTTGTAGTATTAGTATCATACTTTTAGTGTTGTATATCAAAAACTGAATGGACAGATGACCTTTGGTCACGAATGTCAATAATATCTGATCTTGTCAAAAGACAAACATTTGACAGTCAAACTCGATGTTGTGAGTGAAGTCTTCATAATGTTGTAATGAAAAAATGATGTAAAAAAAAAATGCTCTGTCAGGTATCTTAATAACACAAGTACTTGCCAGAAGGTTGTAAGGAAGTGAAACATTTATTTTGTGTTTAATGCTGTACAGTCATTGTTCCTCTTTCAAGACAACAAGTTCTTTGAGAGTAGGTGGTCATTGACAGTGTAGCCATATTGAAACATCACCCCATTATTTTTTCCATTTAGCTGCATATAACTGAGATGAATGATGATGCACTTAAGGAAACCAATGTCTACTTTGTACTGATGGCCTTTTTTTTCCGAGTCTAAATTTCTGGCTTCCAGTGCACATTTTTGTGAATTGGCAGAATCCCTGTCACCAGTGGTTAAAAGGTCACTACTCAGTTGATTATGAGCGCCTTTGCAACAACTCCTTCAATGCTACGCTCATACCATTTCTTGATATGGGCTTAATCATGCTAATGAGTCAGTGTTTAAGCCCTTTCACTGTGATATGTGGGCTCAATAGCTGTCCAAAAGCGGTTTATGTGTTTGCGCTTATGGCCAGAGTTTGCTGTCAGTGACCACAAGCAATACTTTAAAAGATACAACTGAAAAATCCCTGGTTTCATTCTTTATTCTTCTAGGTTTTATTTTTTTAAATGAAAGAAAATGGTTGTTTTTTTCCTTGTAATGTGTTGTGGCTAATGGGGAACATGCTTATCACATTTTTGAGACATTTTGGCATATTGAGCATCAACAAATCTTTTAAAATCAGCTCTTCCTTTGTGGGTCCTTTTGTCCTGTCCCAGTGCTTCATATAATGAGGTAGAGACACTATAATCACAATGCAACCAAAAAGAGCATGACCATACAACCGTTGAATACAGATGTAAACCAAGACTGATGACATAACTTTACCCAACCTAATGCAACTGTAGTTGACCTGACCCCACCCCATCAGAACTTGACTCTAATCAACCAATTCCAAGTCACATTTGAAATCCCAAAAGGATCAGTAAAGAATCGCAATCTGCAGGGCATTTACAAGAAGGTCTCTGTAGACATGGGACAACTGTGAATCCAAAACATTCCATTATGGGATCTATTAATCTAGCTTCTTGCCTAATTTGTCTCCCTCTTCAAAAGTCTTGGAACAGGGATGCAAGACAAAAACACATAAAGAGAGACAAAAAAGCAAAAACGTTTGAGCAGAACACACTGTGGTTGTAAACATTCTCTCGATAAAATGTTACGTTCATTTTGAAGCTGCGTCTTATTTGGTGATTTTCTCAACAAAATAAAACCATCACAGAAAATAAAAAAAAGGAGCGTGTGTGCATGTGTGCATCCGTGCGTGTGTGCCTGAGCCCTCTTTTTGCTCTGTGGTCCGTCTGTCTATGTATCTGTGGGAATGAATGCGGGCATTCAATCCCAGTGTTGGGGAACACAGATGCGCATTCAGTCCTGTATTCTCTGTGGTCCTAATACTGTTAACCCATCAGCTGTCCTAAACTGAAAACACAAGCATATCCAGTGTATCCACTACTAAGCCGGATCTTCACTCTTTTTCTCGGCAGACAAACAACGAGCACAACTTCCACTCACTATTCTTGTCTTCAACCCATGGCGATTCAGCTCCATTATTTTTGTTCCCCTGTCCTAAAAAAAGTTATTTTTTCAAGGAACTTATCCAGGATGCTCCCTAACACATGGATAGAAAAGCGGACATTAAGCATCCCTAACCTAATGTATGTTAAGGTAATATAAGTAAAGAAAAACTGCTTCTAACATTTTCCTCCTATCAGCACTGTTTTATCTCCAGACACTTCAGACACCTTCTATCAGCACACCATAAAAGATTGATGACCCAATGGTTGCTCATGATTTTGGCCTTGATATGACTAATCTGCTTTGATCCTTTTTTAAGAGCATTGGGTGCAGAGCAGCTCACCTCCTCTCTTAATATTGTACACTCCTCATCAGATGTTTAATCCAATTTGTAATCTTTTGTGCTCATTGTTGCTAAATTTCACACTGATTTATTAACCATATGCTGTCATTTTTTTATGAAGTGAGTATTAAGAATTTTTTTCTTTAATTTTATTTTGAAAAATTGATGAGCTGCAATTGGAAAATTAACTGGGATGAAAATTGCTCAAGATATGTTTGCATTCCTCAAACATACTCAAAAATATTGTGCAATTTTTTATTTTGATTTACTTTACATTGTCAGCAAAACCCTCTTTCAGTCCATTAACCCTTTAAATCTCAAGCCTGCCATTCTGTCTCGCTGGCGTCATCTATTTCTCTTCTTTCTCTCTTGCTGCCCTTGTCTTTCGCCTTCATGTCAGAAATTATCGTCCTTTGTAGTTCACACTCTATGTCCATTCCTTTTGGTCTGTTCAGATTGGGTACAGGGAATACTGGCTTTTTCTGACAGTGTTCCTAATTGAGATTTAAAATTGTGGGCAGCAGGTTTCTGAAGGTTACACTGTCTATACCTCGTGAAGTGATAAAGAATGGAGTCACTGATGACATGTGACGTTTTCACGAGGATGATGCAAACCACTGCTAATGAAGCCAGCACCATTGAAGAGAAGCAAGGGGACAAGGGGTTTGTGTCTCTTTCCCTCTCCGTCTCTCTTTCTCCCTTTCTTTCCATCTCTGTTACATTTGCATGTGCGTGTGTTTGTGGAGATTTTGTTTCAAAGGCCTCTGGGTTTTTTTTAGATGGAAAATAATTTAATCATCTTGACAGGTTAAGTACATAAGTTCTCACTGTCTGCTGTTCATATAAAGCCTAAGTTATTATTCGGTGTCGTAATTTCATTACTATTAATGGTATTAATGGTATTCATTTTAATTAATTTATTAATTCACATTTATTCTACATCTGAATGTTTAAAAAAAACACGTTGTGCATTTTCATGTGAGCTTTGAGAGAATTACTGCTTAATATACATCTTCCCTGATGAAAGGATAGTGTGTTTGCGCGTGCATGTGTGCACATGCGAGAGAGAGATAGATAGAGAGGTCATTCATATGTTATTCAATATGGGTTTTTTGTTGTTTTTTTGACAAGTCTCATAACCAATAACTTCCAAATAAAGACATCCTAAGGAGCAATTTTGGTATCCTGAAAGCGAAACCTAACTCCTTAAAAATCCTGAAAAATTCCTGATAAATTCTTATTGCTGGCTTCACATATTTCATTGTTCCTCTTGTTTGTGTGAAATTTGGAGCAACCACTCAGTATATATAAACTCATATATTTGGATGACAAACAACTTTCCTGTTTCATTAAAGCTCAGCCTTTTGATGTCCTGAAACAGACAAAGGAGTTGCAGGTGAATCTAGACACTTCTGATTGTTTGAGATGATACTTGATGCAGGTATCAATGCAAAAGCATTAGTATGCATGTGTCAGAAGCAAAGGTTCATTCAAAGGGATTCACCTTCATGGGCACTAAGAAGCCACTGCAGAGTTTACACCTTGAAAAGAACACTGACAGACACTTGATCCAGAAAGTTCAGTCTTCAACGAGCAACTGACGGATTTTTCAGATTTATTATTACGTATTTGAATCTTCAGCACTGGACTGTAGATGTGGGAAATGCATGGATCTTAGGTCTTTATAAGTTTCCTTTATAGAGTTGTGTTTTCACATCGACTACAGTCATCAACTCCTTAAACTTCCGAAATTGTGGAACCAGCATATGTAAAGTAGATTATTTATTTCAATATATACATTGGCTTGTGACGAAGCCTCATGACTGAAAGACTCAAGTTAACCGTGCTTGTTTTGAAGATGTCTAGGATTGCAGCAAGGAAACAGAACACACATTTGTGTTTAGTTTCACTTATTGCATAACAAGGAGATTTTGTCAAACCTTTTTCTATTTGGTACAATAATCAAAGTGGTCTTGTGGACCATCATAATTGGTAAATAGTCCACTGCAATCCATTTGGACAGGGAGTTCTGTATTGAAAACCTGTCTTTTGTTTAAGTGTGGGTTGGGGACACTGTTTGCTTGATCGAGGACTGACATTGTCATGCTTGCTGCTACATATTTTGCATTTAGGTGATCCTGAATGCCCAAAGTATTTCAGTGGGAGCCAAATTCACTGTTGCATATTTTGTACACAGTCATTGTCCTACCTGAACTTCCATCTAAAAAATCAATCAATCAGTCAATCAAAATCAAAAAGATAATCAGTCGATCAATCCATGGACCTTGTGATGAGGTCCCCGTATGTGCTTTATTCACACACACACACACACACACACACACACACACACACACACACACACACACACACACACACACACACACA
>JAUESE010000015.1:500659-528937 GCA_032274725.1 Malacoctenus triangulatus
GGCTTGGACTGAAGAGCGATGTGGATTTGGCCTGCTTACTCTTGGACAGGTACGTGCAAACAGCATTACTGATAGCCAGCTAATTTAGCGGCAAGCTAAGCTGCTAAGCAAGTAGCGTATTTGTTAGTAACTTTGGCTGCCAGCAGACAACAGCATTATCGTGCATTGTAAGCAGTCTCTCTATATTCGCCGGCTAATAGCTGTGAATGTAATAATGCCGGTGTTGAGTGAGTGGGTGTGTACTAGCTGTGCTGGTAGAGACGGGACTGGCACTGATTAGCCGAGGGGAGGGGCTCTCGGTTTGAACAGTGTTTGTAAACAGAAACGTGGAACAGCTTCGGACTCCACCTTTAATAAAAAAAAATACTTTACTTTGTTTTCCCCTACTAGCCCCAATATGGTCATTTATTTAATTTGAAAATTCTATCTTATCGGTTAGAACAAACACATCACATATTGTGAACAATTGGACCCAGTTTGGAGCTATTTTTAAAAAGCTAGGTTAACTGGGCAATCAAAACCCTTTATAATGCCAACCTCATTACACTGTTAAAAATGGCATTTACAGGCTTTACATATTATATTGTTCTTTAAATGTACATGTTACAGGTATGTCTGCAATGTTAAAGACTGGTGTATTACTATGCACATGTGCATGGAGAACAAAAGTTTCGATCTCACAAAAACAGAGTCTTTGAGCTGTTCCACTTTGCAAATCATACAGCGCTCTATTGACATGTTTACGTGTGAGACGATGCATGCTTTACACATGCACTCGACAGCTAGTCACAGCAATCTGAGGGAAAAAAATTGCAAATGGACAACTTTCATTTGTGAAACAGTACATCTAGCTATTAGGTGCAAATAACGTGCACCAAAGGAATTCTACACCACCAACAGAAATCATCCCTCCATATGTAACCTTAAATAACAGGACATGTTGATAATGCAAAAGTGTATGTTCTGATAGTAATAATAATTCATCAAATGATCAGGCAGATTTAATCCGCACATATTTATACTTTAGCAGAGACTTCCTTAATCCATGTACAGCTGCCTTTCAAGTAATATTAGAAATTACAGTGACCATGATGAGCTACCTTCTCCATAATCCCCACAATGAGTTGAGTGTTGAAAATTGAGTGTTTTTTTGCCATTGGACAAAACATAATCTGCATGACAGTGAGGGTCAATCATAATTCTAAGCTACCTTTTATAACAATGTAATGGTCACCCAGTTCAACAAGCATTTGAATTAATCCCATGCAAGTAAATAACACATGGAATATTGTGCCATATTGTATAAAAAAATGTTATATTAATTTCTTTGCTGTAACTCCATTCATTTTCTATATCAAATGCTTCTAAGTTGGATAAAGGAGTAAAGGAGTCAATGACCTAGTTGCTAAAAAAAAAAAAAACAACAACAATCTATTCAGCAGTTTATGAGAACTTTAAATGATTAAATATTATAAGTCAAATATTTTCAACTGCAATAACCTTGGGGGGGGGGGGGGGCTTCCTGATGGGACTCGTTCTGTTATATAGAAGGTGAATGCAGCTGCCTACCTTGCCCTGCATCAAAACATTGTGAGTAAAGATGTGCTAAACACTACAACAGTTTCCCTGCCATCACCACCACCGCCATCTGACATGCTTTAGCCCAGATTAAGGTAATTCTGGTTATTTTCTGATTTAGGTGACAGAAGTGTTTCAGAAAAAATATTTACAGTGTTGTGAATTTGACTTGGATAAACTTTTGAAGCTTTCTCAACAAATATGCACTGTCTGTTGCTGGCTGATGCTTGTGTACGCAAACAAGTTGGTAAATTGTGGGGCTGGGTTGTGATATGGACAAATATCATAATACTGATGAAGCTGATGTTGTGTACTGGTGCGATGATATGCAAACTCTCAGGAGGCCAATATACATATAAACTTGCCAGTGGATAGTGTGCAAAAATTGTCCCATAATAAATCAGAAATTGCTTAATAATTCAGCAAATGAAGCTGAAATCAGTCTGGACTAGTAGCTGTATTGTTATGCCACTCAATGCATTTGCATGTGTGATTGAAGTAATTCAACTAACCTATAATTTACACAATCTCCTTCTGAAAGACTAACGAGCATTTGTTTGAACATTAAATATGCGAGAGGAAACAATGAACATTTGTCAACACTTACAAGTCATCAGGCTGCTACCATCGCCTGAGCATTCATTGTTTAATCTGAGCTGATGTGGAAGCTCATTTATTCGTTTCCCGTTCATCTGACCTGCATGACAATGTGTTTTCCTGTTAAAAGTTAATAACTTGAAGATCAAAGGCGCACAAACACTTTCAAGTGAATTGTATTTCAGACCTACTTCAATGTGTTGTATTTTTTTTGTATGATGTGGACTGATGTAATCAATGTCCCTACTGTATTGTGTTTGTTTCTGTTTGACACTTTCCTTTCCCAGTGGAAACCAACATTATTTTTTGTTTGGTTTGAAATGGCTTTAAACTGAACGAGAAGAGTGATGCACAGTTTGAATCGAATTTTCAACTTTGAATGCAAGCTAGAAGTTTTGTTGACTTTTCTGCAGAATCTGTGAGGTGATAAAAGCCTGTTTGCTCAAGGGTACAGACAAGTCATGAATTTGTACATACCAAAAGACCCTAACCATAACCCCAGCCCTAAGACATGACTGAAGTTTTTGTGCACATACATTTCAGGATCATAACACCTTTTTTTAACAGTGCAAATACACAGAAGAATGAAGGCCAGTATTCGGTCAGTCAATGGACTTAAGATCTTTATAGGAGAGTAGTCCTGCTCTGTTGAATAGGCAGTTTGCAAGGTTTTCAGTAAGTTATGACCCCTTCACCCCCCGATAAGGTAAGGTTTCCTTCATGAAAACCTGCTGTACCTCTTGTGGTCCCCATCCTTCTTGCCACCTAACGAGGCCCTGCAACAGACGTTTTGTCAGACGTAACCGAGTTCAGTATTCTGGACTCTAGACATCCATTAAACCTATTACCTGAATCATTGCAGGAATTAATCTCATTAACACATGATTACTTTCAAATTAAAAATAATTATGTTTAACTACAGATGTCTCAACTCGATCAGCCATGTAACACCAACAGAAGGGCCACGTGACTGCCTACGTGATCACAGACCACCGGTCGAAAACAGTAGTTCAACGTGAAAAGAACTTCTTGCTTAGCTGGAATGATTTTTTGGAACTGCATGAAAAGTGCAAAAAGGAAGAAGCATTGATCACCTCTACACGCAGCAATCAAGAAATCGATTTACACTGGCCCGCTACACCAGCACTGTTTGTTTGGTTCCACACAACAATTCAGCAGCGGAGGTGTCAAAATTGGGAGTGACAAGTAAAGCCGCTGGGGAGCTTCAGTGTAATGTGAAAAATGGGTGTTTTAGAGTCACAGTGATGTCGCTGTGGATTTCCTCATCTACTACAAGAGCGAGCAGCTCACTTGGCCGCCCCACGGTTTCTCTGGTTCGTACTTATTCTCATATGTTCTTCTCTCAGCTGATATGAAGGTGTGGTCTGTTGTCTTTTTTGAATCTCCTGGTGCCTGTCACATTTCTAATGCATCAGTTCATTGTCATTGCCCTGTCCCGCCCTTTGACACAAAATACCCCCTCATCCTGTGACACCCTTGATGACAATGAGAGGTATGAGAGGAAGGGTGGAGGACACATTCATTTTTGGACACGTTTAAATTTAGTTTTCAAAGGGAATGTTGTTCATCAGTTTGTTTAGAGATTAGGCTTGGATAATAAAATTAGGCTTATAAACTTCACAGCAGAGCATCGGAAACTGCAGCAAGCATGTGCATGAGATGAACATATGATATGTTCAGAGGATGCCACTCTGCCGCCAATGTTATCCAAAGCTGATATTCGCCTCGTCCGAAGTACAATTTCTTTCTTGGAATTTAATTTTTGTATTTAAAAAAAAAAAAGAAAGAGTTGAATTTGCTCTAAAGAAACCAAAAAAACTTTTTTCTCACAAATTGAGATTTTATTTGTTAATATATTCTAATTTCTGGACAAAAAACAGTAAAGGTTATGGTTGTCAGTAACTCTGGGAGCCCAAAAGCCTCCTACATGCTCTGTTTGCCTCTATTTTAAGTCACTTATAGTTGAGTTGTTAGGATTGAATAAATGTTTAAAAATTGCTCTGTTTGTAAATATCTGTTGAGCGTGTGTCAATTCTGTCCTCTGATAAAAAAAAACAAAAAAAACTTGAGTATGGTGTGAGTTCTTTGCCTTGTCTCAGTGTCAGCATCAAGCTGTTTTGTCAAATTCCAGTCCATACCGATATTTAGTAACATCTGTCAGACAGTAATTAATCAGCATTTGCAGATGTTGCTTGCATGTGACCTCATGACATTTCCCCAAAAGCTTTTGAAACAGAAACCATCTGATTATTTGAGTAAAATGTTGCCCCTTTATCCCCCCACAATCACTTCTACTTTTAGTGCGGTCTTTTTTTTTTTTTTTTTTTAAAGAGTAATTTCACATTATTGCTCGAAATCACACTCGGTATTCAGAAACTATTACACCAAATTCCTGCTTAGAGATTACATCCCCTGGAGGGTTTAGCAACATTCTAACAGGTTGGGGAGGTGGGGCGGGTTTATGAATGAAAACAATGGGATCTGTAGAAACTCCATTTAGTTTAGTTTCTACATTTAGATTAATCTTTGAGAGATTATCTTCTCTTGCTAATGTCAGAGCAGAGGACAGTCGACATCAAATACATTTCTTTCTGCAAATAGACTAACAAGACTGACGGGATAATGTCAGCAGATTTTTTCCTGAGTTTCCTCATATGGGAGGAATTACTTTATGTTAAGCGTTTGTTTCTCCATTAGGCCTGAATGTCATGACACTACGAGGCGGGGCTTGGGGATAACATCTGTGTTAATGGCCTTGTGTTCCTTTGGCTTTATCTGAATGAAAGCACTCTGCAAATCCATCTGAACTGTGACTACAATGCAAGCAAATCGGGGGGATAAACTCACTCCTTCTCTTTGCACATCATGATGTTGTGAAGGAATCACTTAGCAGTTCCAAGTCAATGTGCAGTGTTAAGTCAGTACAACAATATGTTGTTTTTTAGTCTGAATAATAAAGCCATTTCAATATAGCCCCTACATAGTCTTGTTTAAAATTTTAAAAACAAAGATAATTAGTGTTTAGATTACAGCTGAAGGTGTGAGTGAAACAAACTAACTGAAATATGTATGGTGTATAGACAATATATGGATCAGAGACACACAACAGGAAGTGCTTCCAGATCATGTCAAATTTGATTGGCTCTTTGCACCTTCATGTATGCCCTGACTGTTTAACCCCCAAGCCAAAAAAAGTTCAGACACAAAAAGAGAACGTGGTAGTTGCAGGATCAAAATGTAGCAAAGATGAACATGTGAGTGCGGATCGATGACATGAGGGAACAATGACTTTAAAATTCCAAAACCAGAGAAATGTGGCTATTACAGAATGAGTTTGGAGCACGCACATTTGAAGGAAGCGTGACTGTGACAATTTGCCCTTTTCTAAAAATACTTTAACTGAAAGCTGCCTCATTTTGCCTATTCTTTGCCTATCCCAGAGCATCAGTTTTATCGATGAGGGTTATTGAACGTATCCTGACTGTATCTGGGTTCAGTACATGAACCAAACTTGTTGTGATGCAACTTGAATTAAGCTGCAGCATGGAGAATGAGGCTATCATGCATAGAAGCCAACAGTTTGAGTGTTTGTATGAGTAATATTGGAAGTCAACTGGAAACAATAGTGGTAAGTCACAGACCCAATGGCTTTTGTCATCAGCTGAAGTCGATTAGAATTGAATGACAAACTTAACAGCCACACATGAGCATTTGTTAAGTGGCCACCCAATCTTTTTTTTTCTTTTTTTACATTAGTCCACTGCTTTTTTTGTGTTGTGTGAGCGCATCTGTGAGCTCTGCTGCATTGCATAGTATTTCTCAGTGAGTGCACTAGTGTGCTGGAGGCTACTTGCCTTGGCAAGGGAATAAAAAGTCATCCTAAGGACATCGAGATGCTGCCTCATTGCAGTTGATTAATAAAATAGTAGTGCAGGCAGCAGTTGGCAACTTAATTATTATGTTTCTCAGATTAATTGCAGTTAACAATATGAGCCTGCCACCAGTAATAGCGAGGCTTTGGATACAAAAGCACTCATCAAGACCTGGCCTGCATTTGTCATTATAAACAGCTCACTCAGTAATTAGTCTTACGTTCAATTTCTGTATCAGGTGGAACCACGTGGATTTATGAGCAAACAGATGTCTATATTACGAACTAATACGATAAATCATGCATTTTCCCTCACAAATTACATTAAAATAGGCAATTTTCTCTGTACGGAAAAAATGTGTAATAGCTTTAAGGTGATTCAAAAATGTAACGACAAAACCCATACACATACAGTACAATTTGCAAAAGGGGCTTGAGGCTCAGGCTCATTTAATCCAACAAAACTGGTGGGAAACAGGGATCCTGCCTCTCCACAGCAAATAGCCAGGGGCCATAGTTAATGTGTGGAATATTGTAATTAGCATGGAAAAGTACTTACAGGGATCAAATTATAAAATTCATTAACGTGCACACTTAATTAAGAAACACTTTTCAGTTTACATGATAAATTATGACACCTATTAAATCCTCAGCTACAAGCTTTAATGGCCTTTATCGCTCCTGGGTATAATCTGTGTTTCCTATCAGGTTCAAGGAATTCTCCACGGACTCAAAGTATTTATTAAAGAGTTTTATTAGGAATAATGTTTCCCTGTGAGCGATACAAGTGCAGCAATTTCAAGGAGGATGTGCAAATGCTGATTTTTTTTTTTCATACCTCATCATCTTGTTGTAACATGTCACCTGTAATTGAATGGAGATTGAAAGGAGCCTAAAACAAGTGTGTTGTGAAGTGACATTGAGATAGGGATGTGTGATTATCCTTTGCAGGATTTTCCAGTGTTTGGTGATCTTCACTGGATCAACCTTTGAGTGGCCATTTTAGTCAGACAGCACCATCATAAGTTGTTTTACAGTTTTGACAAAAAATTTAAATATGAAAACAAGTCGATTTGTTGAACACTCAAAAGTTTTTTCTGAGGGAAATGTTTTGGGCTTTTTTATTATCATGTCATATTGTTAGTCGTCAAACTTGTTGCAGTTGTGCGTTAGAAAACTGTTGGACAGTCGTCTGTTTTGGGACGACGGGAAGGATATAATTGAAGAATATAAAATATAAGAGATGGATTTTCAAGTGAGGGAGGAAAGGAATGTAGGGGAATGAAAGAGAAGCAGATAGGTGTCAGTAGGTCATCAAGTGAAAAACAGAATTTGGAAAGGTAAAAATCCCAACGAAACAGATTTTTTTGTGAGAGAAGTAATTGTCTGCTAGGAGCTTGTGGATGTTACAGTAGTTGAACTGTGTATAAACCAGAGGGTGCTAACAGGTCCTCAGTTGAGAAGAAGTTACCACACTGATTGATGTCCTGCTTGCTCCTTGCAAGTAAAAAAGACTCTTGCCTCTTACTCTGAGTCCTTTTTGAGTTCATCAGCGCAGGTCAATATAGGTTTTTCCTGACAGTTTGCTTATCCTATTTTGGTAGACTCCACATTAAATTTCTGTAATAAAGACATACTTGATACATTCAAGTGGTATACATATTACACATTTTACACGCTTCATTTATCAATTCTCTCAAAATGTTGTTTGCACCCTTGCCAAATCAAATTTCAAAACTCTATAATTTCTCTTACAATGTCAAAGCTTCAATAGTTGAATTAAAAAACATCATCTGTACTTTACATGAAAGTGAACAATAATTTGTGGTTGGGGGAGGATGGAGGTTCAGACTGGAAATTTTCTTTTCGTGTACACTGTCCTACTGCTGTTTTGTCTGATCTCGATCTATTGCCTGTTGGATCAGACTTCAGTATTTGATCCCACTTGTACACTAAAGGTGCTTCCACATGTAAACACTGAATTGATTGTGTCAATCAACCAAACAATAGAGTGATACTCTGATTTCCACGATGGCTCACCTCACAAATGTGTTTTGTCAACAAAATATAGAAATGGGAAAGGACCAGCTGTGACTTCTCTTTGCTTGAACTTCATTACAACATGTCAGAAAGCTCGTTCCATTGAGCCTCTTGAACAGTTAGCAAAAATATTGTTTTGGCTGTCTTTTTTTCTTTATTTGAGTCTCATGGGATCAAAAAACTGGCTGCAAACAGATACAGTCTGTACAAAAGCAAACATTAAATCACAATATCATTTCATGCACGAGTGCAACAATCAGCTAAATTTAAGTTGAATTTGATAAATTCTAGGTCTGAGTTTTGACTACATTTAAATTAGTACCCTGGGCAGACTTTGAGTGTGCCCTTGCTCTTGCGTTGATAACATGCATGAGGTGATTATCTCAACATTACATGCTTTCAGCTGGTTTTTCTTCATTAATCCCTTAAGTAAATAATTGGCAGGCCGTGTAACAAACTGGCTGGTGGACAAGTCAGGAGCGTGCAAATCTGCAGTTAATGTGAGGCCTTAAAGCCTCCCTCCCTTCTTTCCTCACTTCTGTTAGATTGTTTAAAACAAGTGTTCAGATCCATGTGCCATGACTAAATTATTAACTCTGTATTTTATAATGCCACTGACAATATGTTAACACATTTCTTCATCTCCCCCCACCGTGAACAGATGGGACCTTTTACTTTATTTTCCACATCAAGTATGATTATTTCATTTGCCAAAAGCCACCTGCCGTTCCTTGGTCTCTGTTGTAATTATTTATGTTGGTAACACACAGCAGGAATTGCTATCAGTTGGATGGTGTCTTAATAAAGGAAGGCGCATCAACATACTGACATCATGTTCAAGGGGAACATTTATCAGCACAAAAACAGGCGAGTGGGAGCACCTCAATGGATCAGACATGTGCTAACATGACCTCTATTTAGGTGTCAGACTTCTGTGTTCTCTATTCAGCCTCCATCTGAGATGACATGTGGTGGTATCCAGGTGAAAGCCTATTAAAAGCCAAACAGAAAAAGAAAACATCAACAAGATTTTCAGCTGTGTGTGACACCAAGCTCATTCCTGGAAAAGGCAAATTGCATTATTATTTTGTCTGTTGGATTTCTCGAATATGTTTTTGAAGGAGAACAAAAACTGACAAGGGAAATTACAAAGTGGGCAAAAGTCTTTTTCAGTATTTTTTTAATTCAAATCCAGGCTTTCAACCTGAATAACAAAAAAAATAGGATGTTTGGACATGATGAATCCTCAGAGCTGCTGTTTTGGGGTGTCTTCTCATCAGCAGTATTTATTTCAGAAAGTTATAAAAGAGATAAAAGTCAAGGGCAATAAAGAAATGCCATAATGTTACATGTTCATACATAAAAACAAATTATATTGTTGTTTTTGGTGGGTGGCATTGAAGTACAGTGAAGAATGTATTGGCTCCCTCAGACAAGAAGACACTGATAACATGAAAGGCTGTTTGTGTGAGTATGGTGTGTTTTCCTTTTATCACTTAACTTTGATGGAAAGAGTGATTAATAGATAGTTTTGTGTCATACTGATGTGGTGCACGTACCAAATTGCACATAACTGCATGTTTTCCTTGGAGTATGATGTTTTATCTTTTCAGGTGTTATCCCGCACACATACTGTTGAAACAAATTTTGCAGTGTAAATTCCAATACAACACGAATATTAGTAAAGACAATGTTATTTGAATGCTGCAAATACTTCTTGAACTTTTCCATTCTTAACAGAAACCATTTTCACTAAATTTGCAAGTATATTGGTAGCAAAGTGGCATTGAGCAAACACTAAAAACATTCCAGGGGAACAGAGAGATAAAGGCCCCGTTCCACCATCGTTCATGTGGACACAAGGAAAATATAATGACTCCACGGAGCAAGTGAAAGATGACTGAATAGAAATGCTGAGGAAAAAAAATAGCAATTAAGTTACGCATTCATGGCAGTTCAAAGCATCCTGTAATGGGGATTGGTCAGTCCTATTCAGGACTGCAATGTCCTAAAATTTAGAACACTTAAATTAAGCATACTTGATACTTTAATCCCTAAGAGCTAAAAACGAATTCTCCATAATTACAGTTTCAGTTATAAAGCTTGTCCTTGTTTCTAATGTGACTGAAAAAGGGTTCAAAAATATGTCATTGATGACAGTTGATGCATTATAATTACAGATTCCTCTATCCTTTCTAAGCTTTTCTATTCATTCGCCGCAAAATACAAAGCCTTCGTATTACCCAATGAGAGCAGTAAGCCATTGTAGCACTCCCATTATGAAGCCAGATTTAAAGGACTTACAGATCCTTTATCTACCCATTTAAGAACATATATGGACTCATCATATCCACAAGAGTGAGAGGGAGAAAAAGCTATTGTTAAGCTGAGACAATGCACCCACAATAAATCTATAATAGCCTTTAGGATTAAAGAATATGCTCTCTGAGTTTAATTACATATTGCTTCAGAGAGGTTTACCATGCTGGGATTGAGAGCCCTAGTGTCACTCCCAATGACTGCAGATGAAGGACAGACGGCCGGGAAATTACCAGAAGGATTTATTTAATCACAGCTTGTGAAAGTTTTGTACGTTAATGCACCACCGTCATGTTGATACACAAAGAGAGCAAGAATGGGTTGCCATGAGTTGCACGCATCCGCATAAAAGCTTAGAAACTTGATATGTATCAAATACTGTATATCTACCGTGTTGTTACAAAAGAGGAATTTTAATTATCCACGGAATCTTTCAAACAACAATTCTTACACATTACTACACGCTTTTTGCCTGATTTATTTGTCCTATCATTTGGCCTCTTGGCTGTTTTTAGCTTTTTGCAATTCAAGATGGCAGACTGGACAATTGCTCAGGAGAATAACAGCACGATATTAGTCACTAGTTTACCAGGTAGCATATCTTCAGTAACTATTGTTATAGTCGTAATAACTTATAGTTACTCAAGGCTGAAGAAATTTATGATCTCACGCTGATCAGTGTCACGCCTAAAGTCCACTGAATGCTTTTGCTTGTGGAACGGCGTGAAACTACGTGTCTGCTCTATGCTTCATCATCCATCAGCACTCACCTGCTGTGTGCTGCATTGCCGCTCCACACAGTGGGGCCCCCACCATGTCTTATAGAGCAGAATGCAGCTACTGTAAATAGGACCGCAAAACATATTCTATTTGGCAGTGTTGGAATTTCTGTCCTCTTATTGACCTCTTACCCAGAATTCCCGCGTGTTTGTGAATTGGATTAAAACAGAGTCATTGATCAATTAAAAAAGTGAGTATTTTACTTCACCAATCAAAGAATAATCTTACAATCAGAATCAAATGAGTGGTGGCAGAGCTCTGGGTCTTTTTTTTCTCCCTAGCAACCAGATAGAAAAAGGTACGTATTTTGCTTGGCTGAGAAAAGATGCCTAACTCTCTTGCTTCTTCTTCTTATCCCTCGGTCGTGGGTTGGTCCCTTCATCTCTCATTGGCAGAGGGCACCTTTGAATCATAGCATGATCAATGTCCAGACACACGATTGGCTCTTTCACAAGTGTCCTTCAGCATTCATACAAAGGGTCAAAAACTGTTGTAAAGAGTTGTGGGGGGTTAAAGCTGTGATTAGGTTTCCTGACTGTTTGTTTATTACCTGGAAAAGAGCACATGTGCCAACCAGAACTAAAAGGAGACCAGGGCACTGAGGAGTGCAGGATGAAGCAATGATCAACAAGAGTTTCCCCCAGTCAAGACATAAACCAGGGAGGCTCAAGACCCCCACAATAAAAGTCAACTGAACAACACTACACAACTGTGGAACTGCAGCCCCGGTCATGGTGCACAGCATGGGTTGAGGGTTGCTCTCCCCTCGGTGGCTCCGTCTCCCTTGTAGACACACGGACGAAAAGGTGCAAACAGCATGAAGCACGGCACTATATTTGGGGCTGTGATGTCAGCGGACCTCAGGCAGCAAGGCTGTAGCTCCGCCAATGAGGGATGCGAGTTGGAACCTAACAGTTCCTGTCATGGATAGAATATGATGTAAATAGAGACATATGCTGATAGTGCCATCCTTCTACTTTATCAACAGAATAAATGAGAAAAAGTCTGGTAGACTCCCCCTCACTGTTTATTGCTGTGTTGAGTCTTTGCTGTTTCCTCTCATCTGCTTTCCCCCCCTATGTCAGACATGCTTCTCACAATTCTCTGATTTTGTGGCAGTTTGTAGCTTTGACAGAAGCAGAATTAAATTGTTGCTGAGGAGATTCGAGAAGAATGAGCCACCCAGGAAGTCTGGACATGAACAAGGGGTAGTCTGGGCCTGAAAGGAACATTCACTGTTTATCAAACTGTTTGTATTTTCACACAGCAAACTGGCTGCAGTAACAGAAGAGGGGTCTTAAATGGGAGTGACGAGTAAAGCCACTGGGTGGCTTCAGTGTGACATGTGAAATGGGAGGTTTACGGTCCAAATTAAGTCGATTTCTCCTTTTGCTCTCAGGGCAAGCAGCTCCTGCACCTCACCATCTCCCAAATTAGTGGTCACTGTAATGTGTTCTCTAAGCTGTTCTGGAGAGGCTGTGGTCTTTAGTGTTTTAAAGCTTTTGAATCTCATATTTGTAACATGTCAGTTATTCGCAACTGTCCTGAAATAATGTCTCAGCTATTCGTACAGGATCAGATTTCAATTGCACCCTAAAATCATTCAGTCGCTGGTGTTGCTTGGCAGTCATTGCGTGAGCAATTGAGAAAAAAAATGTACTGATCAAATTCTATATTGTAATACCTTGGTGCACTTTCAGGATGTTCTGACTTCCTGCAGAGTGGGATTGCAGTTGTATTTAAATTAGGTTGGACTTACTCTCAAAGAAGTAATTTCAGTGTTGGACTTCTCAAACTGTTGCGTCTCATTTGATGCAATAGAGCCTGCAATGTCACAGGGATGAACTCATTACAACCCTGCAGGTACCATGATTTAATGCATATCATGAATCCCTTCCTTTGAGTTTTTAAGTACTACAATTAACAGATTGAAGGGACATTCAACACAGTGTAAAGAGTGTGCTGTAAATTTTCACAACTGGCTCTAAAGTTTAGTTGAAGGAAAGTTTAAAGGGCAAGAAAAACTTAAGCCAGGTGAAACCAGCTTATTGTCGACATAGACAAAATTGGAAGGCCAGTAAGAAAACATTTCAGTAAGGTATGAAAATGACTTCTCTGAAGAATAGCTGGAAGATTATCACACTACTTTAATTAGTATGCAAATGTCTTTCTTTATGGTCGCTTTTCCTCCTTTTCATTATATTTTATTTAAATTTACACTTCATCAAAAGTAAAGATTTAATTCACTTTTTCTTGCATTACAGCACCGATTTATTGCTCTGTAATTAATTCCAAACTTAATGCCATTAATCAAGCACATCTGTGCAATTATGTGCACACAGAATCACTTACTTTCCTACTCTGAAATCAACATTTACCATTGAACGGGTTTCGTATGACAACTTGGATGAGGTCAAACCAGTTTTCGAGGGGATATTTCACTTGTTAAAAGCCATTTCGGCTTTTTAAAACCCTTAAGTACTTCCCCAAGTGGTTCAAATAAATCAACATTCCATTGCTCATCTCCTGATCCTTTAGAAATAAAATGCAGTCACAGCAGATAAAACACTTTTGCCTGAGAAAATCAGACTCACGGGAGGACTTTTGCGCACTTAAATTTGAAAACTTCAAATCAATGATACACATGAAACTACAGTCTGTTTTTCACATGTGTTATTCATCAATGTTTCTGCACTGTGGCAGCTTACGCCAACTGTCTATCAAACTACGCTATGGATTATATTATCTTGCCTTGTTCCCATTTATTTATTATTCATGCCTTGTTTGATTTTGGGGTTTAGATTATTTTGTGTTGGAAGACTTTCATTAAATATTATGCCTCTTCCCACTGCATTTGTGTCCTCTCCTGAACCTCACTCTGACTAAAGAAGCCTCTGACAAGCAACATTGATGTAATAAAGTTTGATTTATCAATTTACAGCTTATGGTATTTTCATGACTGAAATAAAAAGTTTTGCACATGCAGTAAGGAAAATCAAGAAAAACACCAAAAACAACCCCATGGAGGTAGTAGCAGATAAACATGGTGAAATGAAAATAATGATAGAGAGATTACTTTAGGTCTGACATTGCTTTCCAGTCTCCTTCAGCATCCTGCTTTAGGCAATATGCCTACCAAATAATGTTCTCCTTGTTTGTGGTCTTAGTTTCCTGAACAGGCATGAGAAAAGACATGCACGAGATCGGTTTAGGACTCTAAATTGTCAAATGTTGTGAATGTGTCTGTGTGGCTGTCTTTCTTGATTCAGTGATGGACTGGCGACCTGACCTGCCTCCGTCCAATGTTGGGTGAATTCCCTTGAGAACACCTGCAGATCTGACTTTGTATGTTCAGACATTTTCAAGAACTCAGAATCATGTGAGGCAAAATTATAAAATAAAGTGTTTCAAGAAGTCAATACATGTTGAGGATGAATAAAAGACTGTCTGTTGACATGTACAACAAGTGCCCACTTGGCAGCACTTACGAAGGGAGCACATAGGTGTCCTGAGTGGGGAAATTTGGACCGAAAAAGAAGATGAGCATGAGTACCGAAATATACAAACAGTACCAGTATATTACAATGCCACTGGCAAAGCAATCCTTCCAGGATCAGTGAAAATTTCAGAGGGAGGAGAAGGTTTTTTTTCTGCGATCATTGCAGGACAGGGTGAATTCAGGACTACTTAAGTTTTGCCTGATAACTTCTTGGGATTGGCCATTCAGGTGGCCACCCTCAGGCGCTGGCTGCTGGAGGTGGAGCTGCAAGTTGCCCCTCCCAGAGATCAAAATGTGATGTGGTCTTCAGCCAAAGCTCTACACTTCTGGATACAATATGAAAAAATAAAAGCTTGCCAGGCTTTACTAATATGTTCTCTCCTTTCCCTGTTTTGTTGTGTTTCCTTCTATTGGCCAGCTGGGGAGAACTGGTAGATGGTCGGGGGCTCTATTCATGTTTGGGAAGTTAAAGTAACAGGCCAGTAACACTAACATCCTGATAGCTATCAGATGTAACTGCCACAAAGTAAATTATATTCACAAAAGGTCATGACCGTGGCCAACACCAATTGGCCATAAATACAGTATTTTTAGAACTTGACCCACAAAACGACTTATTATGTGTCGCAACATCTGGGTTTAGAATATGATGATAATTAGCAATTTAAAATAGGGTTTACCTGCTCGGCAATGGCATGAAGTGAAAGAAGCATATTCATGCTCTGCTGATGCTTCTCTATTGTTCTATTTGTAATGTTCACTATTACTAGGTTGGGGCAATAAAAGGCCTTAGTGAGGAAAACCTGTTCAGACTTTCGTGAAACTACAGAGGGCTACTGTTTTTCACTGTTTCACCGATGTGTCATTTCTTGTACTGTCAGACCTAACTGCTCTAGCTGCATCCAGAGTCATTGTGCAGTTGGAGTGATGTCTGTCTGTGTACAAAGAAACAACAGACACAGCATGGATGGCTTTAAGGCCTTAGATTATTCGGGCACTTGTTGTCAAGGTGTTGAAGATACAAACCGAGGCACTTGCTGTATACACGTTTAAATCAAACCCATTTATGATACACAACAAGAGACTGTCCAACTTACAACGGAAAACACATTTAGACTAAAGTGCTCAGTTACTCCCCTCTTCAATTTATTCATTCCATTTTTTATGATTCTTGTGCAATTCTCAGGTGTCAGAATCATTTCTCATTTAATTTCACAGGCATACATCTACAGCATGTACTTGTTTGTATCATATGACAACTTTTTACCACGCTTAATCAAGATATCTTATAAAATTTCTTTATCTTCAGATTTCTTTAATTCTCTTCAATTCAAAAACCCTTAATTAATGGGCCGTTTTCATTATTGGACCTGACAGTGTGTGGTATTGAACAGCGCTCTGTGATTTAAGGCTTGATTCCTCTCACCGCTTCACAAGGAAAGTTCCTTCCAATAGTGTGCAAACCACCGTCACGACTAATGCGTGGGTGTGTGAAGAAGAGTGTATGAATAGTTGATTGTGACTGATTTTAGATGCGCATGCTGTGGCTGCTGAAGCTATTAGAATCTGTTATACAAGCTGATTCTTGTCCATGTACAGCATTATTTAAAAATTATATGCCAGGTTGAGGCTCAAGAATTATGATCAAGCATTTTACAGAGCACAAAACTAACGATTTTGAACTTTTCAGCTATAGAATCAAAGTGAAGGCGCAATGTGTCAGTGAAGTCAGCTGACTGGGCTACAGTACAAAAAAGTTACTTGAAAAAGTCTTTCTCTCTGTCCAAGATCCACCCATCCATTGTCCATACCGCTCTTTCCATTTAAGAGTCACGGGAGGTGCTGGAGCCGATCCCAGCTGGCTTTGGGTGAAGGCAGAGGATACCCTGGACCGGACGCCAGTGCATCACAAGGCCACACAGAGAGAAAAACAACCACACACCCACTCACAAACAATTTAGAGTCATGCTGGCTTTAGCCTGTAGGGGGAAGCTTGAATAGCCAAAGGAAATCACTGTGTCTCGTTATTTCATTTTTTCTTTCTTTATTACAATCGTTCGGTTGAAGTTTTGTGAACATTAAATAATGATTATGAAAAGTACTCAGGATACCCAACTGCATAAATCCAGATACTACAACCTAGGTTGCCACGGGTTGCCTCTCCACTCCACCAGCTCACCTCATCACAAGTCCATTTTTGTTTGGTCCCCCCGAGGCTGGCGAGACCTTCACAGCTCTGAAGAGGGCTGAGGGGGCCCTGCACCCGTTCATTGTTTGGACTGATCACCGCAATTTAGAGTACATCCACTCTGCAAAGAGGCTCAAAGCTCGCCAGGCCTGGTGGAGCCTGTTCTTTAAACCGATTCAATTTCACCTTGACATACTGGCCTGCTGAGCGCAACGTCAACATTTCGAACCTGAAGATCATTCTAAGGATCCCGAGCCCATCATTCCCCTGACCAACATCATCGGGGCCGTCACCTGGGAGGTGGAGCAGCTCGTGCAGGATGCCCAGGTACCAAGTTCCTGTCCAGTTAATCGCCTGTGTGTGCCGCCCCCTCTCCGTTCCCAGGTCCTGCACTGGGCACATGCCTCCCAGCTGGCGGTCCACCCGGGAGCTGCACGCACCCTGGTTGCCACCCATCACTGCTTCTGGTGGCCCAAGATGTGTGCTGACGTCACTGAATATGCCAACGCCTGTCCCACTTGTGCTCGCAACAAGGGAACCAGCTAATCACCCTCTGGACAACTCCATTCACTCCTCGTAGCAGCTCAGCCCTGGACCCACATCTCCCTGGACTTCATCACTGGAGTCCCTCCGTCCTCTGGTAACACCTGCATCCTCACGGTGGTTGACAGATTTTATAAAATGGTTCATTTCATTCCCCTCTCCAAACTTCCCTCTGCTAAAGCAATGGCGGAGCTGGTACTCCATCACATGTTCCGGCTTCATGGACTCCCCACCGACATTGTTTCTGATCATGGACCACAGTTCATCTCCCCGTTCTGGAAGGAGTTTTGTGCCCTCATTAGAGCTTCAGCCAGCCTCTCCTCCGGATACCACCCACAGTCAAACGGGCAGACGGAGCACCTTAGCCAGGTCCTGAAACTGGTCTCCGTCTGCTCTGTAGCCATCAGCCCTCCACCTGGTCGCAAAATTTGATTTTGGATTGAGTACGCTCATAACACCCTGTCATCATCCTCCACTATACTGTCTGTTTCAGTGCATCTACGGCTACCAGCCTCCTCTGTTCCCAGCGCAAGATCAATGTCCCCTGCGCCACTGCCCTGGTCCAACGATGCCGGTGAGGATGGTGGGTGGCGCGGTTGACTGTCACACTCCACGTTTCTCTCCTGACTGTTTCCTGTTTTATTTTGATAGCTCACCTTGTCTCTGGTTGCAGGCTGCTTAATTTCCTCTCATCCTGTGTGATTGCACGCTACCTCCCTAACGTGCTGCACCTGTGCCTGCTCTGTGATCAGACTCACCTGGTGCTCCTAGTACATATGTGGGCTTCTATTCTTGTCTTGTTGCCAGTTCGTCTGTGTGTCTCCACCAGCCTTTGTCCCCTGCCTGTTGCGCTGAGTTCCATGTACCGACTCCGTTGTTTGACCTCCGAGCCTGCCTTCCCTCTGACATTGCCTGCCTGTGCATGATTCCCTGGACTGTCTGTTGGATTTGGTTTTGCTTTGTCCCTGTGGATTTCCCTGTTTGGTGCCTGACCCCTGCCTGTCCCCGACTTCGTCCCTGGATCATCTGCATTGCGCTACTGCTGTTATCGAACTCTGTACTGTTGACTTGTGTTTCTGGAACAAACTGTTCAAATGTTGTACTGAGTGCTGTGGTGCAGTCGAGTTCGCAAACCCAGCCATCAGCGCTGACACAACCTGATGAAAGTTACAAGATTACTGATGATACTGTAAGCGTGTGTATGTCACACATAGTGTGGGAGTTTTTTTTCTGTGTGACATCATTGTTGACGCAGAAAACCTGCACTCACTTTTTGTTACAAGGTCTATGATGTCTTGTGACTGTTTAAATCACAGTTTCGAAATTGAGACTCTCCAATAACGGCCACAGTGTGAGATTTACGTCCTCATTGACAAAATTACATTCTCTCCTTGTCCCCACTGTTTGCCATTATTTACAGTTTATGGTCTTCTGATGTAGTGGAGCTCTTTAGTAATAATCAGGAGGAAAAATAAAATAAAGCGGAGGTTTGTGCATTGATTGAGACATAAATTGTGTCAATGCAAAACATTGGACTGTATCCAATCATCCCCCTTCTCCTCTTCTAATTTTTTAATCTTCTTTATTCATTTACATGCTGCTATACTTTTATCTAGGTTTTCAAGCTTTACTTTACTGGAGATCAGTCTGTTACATGAACACAACAGCATTTCTGTTCTTTGATCAATCCGCAAGGTATTACATGTATTGCATGTTTCCAGAGTAAATACCTGTCAACAGCTTTTATCATATGTGAGGTACATTATAATTTACATAACTAAAGCATGCGCATACACTAAAACATAACTTAACAGGGCAAAACTCATGGAGAAAGTCTTACAAATCTTCAGAACTGAGGCGGTCACCAGAAAAGGACTTCAGACAGCTGAAATCATGAAATAAACTATGATATTGCAGGCATAGAAATAAAGTCTTTCAGCATGATACTTATGATACTGTTTTGACTGAAAAAAATTATTTACACATGCAGTAAGGACAAATACACCAATTTGAACCCCATGAAGATGATAGACACGTTATAAAATGGAAATAATGACAGAATACTTGAGGTCTGACATTGCTTTACAGTCTTCTAAAAAGAAATACATGTGCACAACTAAAATGGTTGAATAACTAAACATTCAATTTTATATAAGGTATACAAAAGCTGAGTTTAAAAATGGACTGTAATAGTTGTACAGTTGAATGCCCATCAAGCTTAAGGCCACATGCAGAACACTCACAGGAGGCAGTGAGAAAATATAAAGATTTTTTTTTAAATAGGTTGATGATTTTCCAGATGCAGGTGGTTCTTGGATCTTGGCAGGATGGTGGCTGTAGGATGAGCAGATGTAGACTGACCAATGGTGGAGGGTGGAGGGTGAGGGTTAGGTCAAGAAGGAGCAGGGAAACACAGATGCAAGGCTGCTGCCAGTCAGGATCTTGAAGCCAGGAGGTAACTGAGGGTTGCAGGTGGCTATCTGGAGCCAGTTGGAGTAGAATCCACACTCACAGGGGAATCTGAGGCAGAATACACAGATTACTAAATTACCGAACTAGGCTACCATGCTGCACAACAAAGCAGGTGAGGGTTCAATGTTACTACGAGGGTCAACACTTAGGCGACGAAGGACTGGCAGCAGGCTCCTTATAAGCTCACTCCAACTCAGGCTTGATGGTTAACACCTGGTGGAAGATCAGCCACCCTGCTCACTGACTCCACCTGGGAAAAGGAAAAGGCACCAGCACCAAAAGGCAGACAAATTCTCCCAGACCCTGACAGCTGTAGGCAATATAACTACAAAATAAGAAGTGTAAAATAAGTGAAAACTACAAACTACAGTGGCAATATCCTTCCTCCCTGAGTCGCCGGAACCAGACTCAGTCATGTCATGCAGCTGGGAGTGATGCAGCTGCCTTTGCAAATAAAATAGGGAAAATAGCATGAGTGAAACTCATCGGGCACTTGGTTGAGTGCAAACCTATGCCAAGACACCTGGGTTGGGGATTTCTGGACACAATGAGGCAGATGCAACACTGGAGTATAGCAGGACGTTGTAATTGCGGTTGTCTATTTGCTAAATTGCAGGTTGTTTCACTGAAGCCCAGCAAGGGGCAACAGGATTACTTCGAGGCTTGTTAAAACCCAGAGCCTCCCTTCCCAACTTAAACACACCTCAGAACTAGATTTTTTTCTTCATCATTTTAAATTCCCCTTTGACTGGTTCAACACAACCACAACCACTGAACAACTATCAGCTGGTTAACAACATGTAAGGTAGAGATAATAAACTTAAGATTTACTACTGCCAATAAAGAACTCACATTTCTATATTCCATGGTTTGGCGGGTGGATATTTGGTGCTGAACCCTTCTCATGGAGAAGTCTAGTTATCAGTCCTTTGTGAAGCTGACCTAAGTTGAAACAGTAAGATGTGAAGTTACCTGCACACACATGTTGGTCAATGCCTGCCGCTGGCAAATTCACTTAAAAAATAGAGAATCCACTGGGCCCATTGTTTCTCTGAGGCTGGGAGCCTATGCAAAAATATGTACCATTTTTTGTAGCTGACAGCTGAGCAGTGACTGGTTTTTGACGAAAACCATGGTGAATGCTCATCACTTGCTAATCGCCAAAACTACATGCTGGTACTTCGCAAAATTATTTTGCAAGCTGTAGGCGTTGATATTCGTGTAGAAGGAGTACGTTTTTGAAAAAAAAATTAACAGCTTGTCAAATACTACGAATTTGTGGTCGATTCACATAATATGGGAGCTCGCGGACACGTCGAAACCTACAAATATATTCGAAATCCTTCAAAACGTATTTTTTTGCATAATAACTATCTTTAACAGGAAACCTCTTGACTGTCTGATAGCAGTCTGCTCAGATGTGGCTCTTATCATTGATGCATCGACTGTCATGGTTCTGCCTGTGTGTGCGTGTGTGCACGCGCACTCTGGAGAGGCTGCAGCTATCTGGAGGCCGTGGCTGGGCAGGGCACTGCAGCACTGCAGCACACCTGTTCCTGGTTGGGAATAATCACCGGCTGGAGCATTTAAGGAGCTGGCTGAGATTCACTCATCGCCTGAGTGTCAACCCATGCGGTACCTCAAGCCTGCAACCTTCTTGAGACTGATGATTTTCTTTTCCCTCCAGTTGTTAACTTTTGAGTTTTTTTCCCCAGTGCCTTTTGGAGTTCTCCTTGTTGCCATCAAGTCTGCCTGCTCAGTATCCACTCCACAAGAAACCAGAGACCAGCCCCAACACTCCAAGACTGCTTCCCTCACCTGTCCTCACCTGCTGGCTGCCTGTTCACCCTCCAACACCTCCAGTCCGTTGCCTCCTTCATTTAAACCCTGGACCGAGACACTACTCCCCTTCCTGCATGATTCCACGAGCTTCAAGTAAGACCGCACCTGTCTATCACAACCACTCTCCTGGAACTTCAACTGAAACCACATTCTCCCTTCAGAAGAGCTGTCCTCCCCCCGTGACTTCACCTTCAAGGTTCCAAATTAAATAAACTGTATACCATTTGAGTCCTGTCTCCTGAGTTTGCTATGCATGTGGGTAAGGATGCTTCCTCGTCCCGTGTCATCGACCATGGGTGTGCAATTGGCAGCCTGAGTTTTTGGAGCCTCCACTGGCCAGGACTGATTATCAGCCACTAGCATTGCAAAGAGGGAGCCAGGCTGAATAGAGAAGCAGCCCCACCTGAAATTCTCTTATAGCCAACTTCAGACTAGTATCAATGATTGTTTGCCATGGAATGGGACAAAGATAAGACCAGAATGCTTGATCTCACAGTGCGGAGTCTTGACAGACTGTACTGATGAACCTAGCTGTTTTTGGTTGACCAGCTGCTCCCTCCATGAGGCTAAATGAAGGGCTTTTTGTTGACTTAAGTGTCTCAGAACTGAAGTTCATTGTCTGCAAGGACCATGATTGGTGGCTAATTGGTGGCAATCTACTAAGCACATATTGCTTTGTTAAAATATGGTGCACAAAAAGCATTAATAGTTAAGTACCTGTTACAGATTTCCCTAATAGAAGCAGATGGATGGACGGATGGATGGAGTGCAGCAATTCTTTTCTTTGTTGGCTTGCAGATGTCTGTACCATCAGGGACAGCTGGTTTGCATTTGGTGCCTTCAGGAACCTTTGTGAAGGACATCTTCTCCTTTAAAGAGTTGTGGCTGGCAATCTTTGTCTGGCTTTTAATAAAAGTGCCAATTCTTCTGTTAGATTCTCCTTTCTTTGATAAAACAATACTGGTCTGTAAAGGCACAAATTCCATCTTTTATACCCCTCATTGCAATAAGTGGTTGCAGGTGGTGCTACATCTGATATCAGCTGGCTTAAGGGAAAGGCAGTGAGCACATCATACTGAACTGATAGAATGGCTAAAAGAAACATCTAACAGAAACTTTTTCCGACAGATACAGAAATGAAGTACTAAACCCTCTGTGGTAAAATGAAACCGGTTAAAAAAAATCACTATCCCAAGCCCAAAGTTAATGTGATTAGTTAACTTAACTTTGGAGTTGGGATATACTTTTGGAATTGAGTGTTGATCCCCTGGCTTTTCTACCAACATTAAATTTTTACAGACTTTCAGCAGCAAATTTAAAATGGCCAGGACTATAGACTGTCCAAATAGAGAGAGTCATTGTTCACAGTCCATATTTGAATGCAATACAATGTATTGTCAAAATTGAGTTTAAATTGAGTCATCAGTTAAAAATGATTCTCCAAAATATTTATCATTCAAATTTTTAGGGGTGCCTCTTTACATACCAGGCAGCAGATGATTGAGTCATCATGACACAAGTTGCAGTTCAGGTTGCCTAAACTTGGACAAATCTACCAAGGAGCATCAAGGGCAGTGAGGTGTTCCCTGACAGCATATGTGAAAGTGTAATTATGACACTTGGTCATAGATAATGCTTAGCATGAAAAAGAGAAAGGGCCTAGGCTCCTGGTCTAGATGAGTTGCTCGTCAGACCTCACCAACAATTCAAGCCATATGTTTGAAGATTCCCCCTCGATCTCTGGGATGAAATGAAAAAAGGGATTTAGCAGGGAGATCATTTACTGTGCCCACATTGGTAGGTCACATTAAAACAGTCCTCGCAATCCATATTGAGAAAATGACTTATCTCCTGGAGAGGGCTGAAAGGCAGTTACATACAAGCTGTGCTATGTTTCAAAACCAGAAATGAATTCACTAATCCAAATCTCATTGTTATGAACAGTGCAATTACTTACCCTGGATAAATAATCCATCTTTTGAAGATATTGGTTTTAGGGACGGACACTCATTTGGTGGATTATTTATATATCCTGGGACTGTTGTGCTTTACCAAGAAAATTATCCAAGTAAATCAGGATATATATTAGCAAAGATTATCCTGAGAACAGCTGCCTTAAAAGATGACATAAAACTTCACAAAACAATGTTTTCCATCTGCATCTCTGACCAGTGGATGGTGTGTTATTTTGTCACAAGACTCTATGTACATCATGTCAAATCTCATAACAAAGGATGTGCCGCTCATCTGTGGTTCAATTTCGTCTCTTGAGCTAAGTTTGAGCTGCTCATCTTCGTCTCAATCAGTGATCAGTTGTTTCTTGCTTAATTCTCCTAAGGGTCCCTTAGGAGCAAGAGGTAAGCTATAAAGAGAAAATACATGACTGAGAAAATGGAAATCAAGTTGAGACTACGATTTGAGCAACACTTGAGAAGTGGGATAAACAGAGGAGATCTCATAGTTGTCTGCCCCTGATCTCTGTTTTGTCTTGGTTGCTAAGAACAAGAATAATGAGATGAATCTGAAGCATGAATGAGACAAATCTGGGAAGTATTCACCCTCAAAGGGATCTTTTTATTGTGTGTCCAATGTCTCTTCCATGTCTTAGTTATTTCTCTTGAGTATCTCATTGAATGCAGCCATTTATGAAAATCATATCGGAGCCATATTTAAGAAATATGAGAATGAATTGAGATTGTAATTCAAACATTAAATATCTACAGAATTAATCATTAAAAACAATACTCAAAATTGAAATGTTTTAACACTTTATTTGAGAAACTTCAATGGTGTATAAATCCACCATTATTATTTCAGTAACAGCATGTACATTTTTTAACCTAAAAAATACAAAAACACAAATTAAGATCCAAAATTAATAAATTCAATACAAATAAATATTTAGTCATCATCAACTCACCCCCTTTCTGTTGACAATCAAGTTTTAACAACATAACTTCTCAGCAAGGTGGTGAGTAAATGATGAATTTTCTTCAGTAAAAACAAAAATAAACTTGGATTCTAAACAAGCACATGAAACCATATGAACAGGAGAGCCAATCCTGAAAACATACATCTTAACGACTCACAAACATGAAACTGTAATAAACAAAAGTGACAGCAAAGGCAGTCCACATACTGTAGGTTACAGCAGTGCTATAATATATATGCAAACTTCCACTGCTTAGAACCCGCTCTGGCCCTACATTTGTTCACAAAGGCTTTCTTGAGCTTGGCCTCCTCGATTTGATCACAAAGAGCCTAACCATGTATATTTCTCACTGAGACAAAACTGAGATAGGGGTTTGAAGTAAGGATATCAAATTGAGACATTTTTGAGAGTGGCACAATTTCTCATTTTTCTCTCAGATGAGAGCAAGAAAAGAGACAGAAGTGAGACAATTTAGAGTGCTCACTGAGGACACCTGGGAGCCCACTTTGAGACTTATTTCTCAGGAGACACATTTGAGATGAATGAGAAAACCACTTTCATCTTGATTTATTTATGTCTAGGAGAAGTTTATGTGACATAAAAGAGATCTCATCTTCAGTTTTGCTTTGCTATGAGATATGCAAGCTATATGTGACAAACGCAGTGTGATCCTCAGAAAAAATACAACTTCAAAACCAATTTAGAATTTGATGTGTTTGTCTGTTGGTGAGAAAGATAGGGCTGAAAGAATAAGGATAAAACACAAAAAAATGCTAGGAAAACAACTTACAGGTTTTTACAGAAATACTGTATGCCAAAGCAGTTCATTAGCAATTACTGTTTCAGGGTGTGAAGCTTCAGCAAGCAGATGGAGAAGGTCTTTTAAATTGCATTGTCGTGGTAAATCACTAACACTTTGCAGCTCAGTCAGTCTGTAAGGAATGTCGACTACTGTGGCTCCAAAGCTGTTCAAGACTGGGGCAAACCTTTGTCACAGCTTGCATCACCTTATCCACAGATGTCAGGGAAATCAGCAACAGCTGATCATGCTGATCCCTTCCATAATCATGTGCGATGATCCCACTGTGACATAGAGCTGTGTGAAAAATGTCTGTCAATATCATTGCTGCTGGAAGGCAGTTGCTCCCTCTCTCCCTGCCTGCCGCTTGCTGCCTTCATTCATCACCTGACTCCATTTTTTTGGCCAATGAGTTCTTTTCCTCATCTCATGATAAATGAATTTACTTTTGACCCAGCACATCCACATATTTACCCTATAGTGTCAGCTCTAGTGAAAGACATGAACGAGACATGTTGTATTCGTAATATGTTTTTGCCTACTATCTGTTTTGGGCCAGGTCATGAATGCCCTCAAGCAAACAGAGGACAGCACAGAAGCGATCTTTGACCAGTCCCTCCTCCTAGAGCTCAGAGTTGCAGCTCAGTGGAAAAAAAAGTCCTCCAGTCAAACACAGAGCTTCCTTACAACAAGTTGTGACATATGCTCAAATAAGGAGGCCACATCAAACACTTTTGCCGAGCTCAGCTCTATGTGGCATCTCTCTATGAAGGCCCTGCGAGGCAGAGTGGTGCCTCACATTTCATGTAGCAACCTTGCACAAAAAGATGCAAATAAACCTCAGGGATTTTTGCATATTCATACATGCTGCAGGCTGCCACAGCTATCCTGACCACCCCCACCCCCAATTTTTCAGAAAAAAAAACTATGACAACAATCACAATTTGTCAGATCTTGTTATTCAAGACTTAAAAAAAGAAAAACCAATGGGATTGAAGATCACTTTTCCCAGTAGCGAGGTTCCTCATCCGTTGCCATTCTAACATATGCTTGTACAGTAACAAAAAAAAGTGACATTAAACATAGTGGCAGATTGAATGTTGTTCTGGGCTACATATAGCAAGTCCATCCTTCCCTCTGGAAGCCAGTTTAATAAGTAGTCATGATGATGTTTCTGGCATATTAGAATTTATAGTGGATAGAAGTCCATAAATGGGGGCCCTGTAAAATATTTCCATTATGTGTGGAATGGCAGCGGGTAATAAAAGTTTTATTCTATTTTTTATGGCTCTCAATCTGTTGTTGTTACCAGCAATTTTTGAATCTGTTAAATTTCTATAAATATCTTAATGTGAGTTGAAAATTGTGAAATATCAGGGAATCTCTTCGCAAAGTGACTCTTGAGGGTGCGACTTCTTGGTTGGTCGTAAAAAACACCACAAGTCCGGTAATGTGCGGGAGCCTCAGCTAGCCTCTTTTTATGAGCATGGCTTTTTTTTTTTAATGCAGAAATTATACATCTTTCTTTAAGAGGTGCTGTAAAGGTTACACAGTCATTTAAGCAGCAGTTCAGACAGATTGATGTTTATGTCATTACAGCAGCAAATGAAAGGTGCTTCACTCTCCTCTTACTCCAACATAAAGCAGGAATGAGCTTCTGCTCATGATGACATTGGAGATTCTAGGGTGTTGAACCTGGGGAGAGGAAGACCATAGTTTGAACATTGAAGAGTATGGGTTATCTGCGCCTCTCCCTTTAGGCTTCTGATACTAGAAGTCATTCCACAGGACAACATAGCAAATTCGTAGCTTTTTGTGTATTAGAGGCAGCTATGATCTCTTAAACTGCACTTGTTAGACCTGCCCTCGCACAAACGTTTTTTCTAGATCCGAGCTTATCAGTACTGTTTCTTCAAGTGTCTTGTTTTTGGCGCTAAAGCTCAAAAATGTTAAACATTACCAGGCAGGTAATTTACTGAAGCCAGTTAAAAACCACCAACATTGAGCAGTGAAGCATCAGTGATAAATAATTTTCTCATACCGGCCATGTGTCTAAAAGTGTTTGAGCAGAACACTGCGCCATGAATCACGCTCACTGTAGTGATTCTAAGTGTCTTGCATAGTATGCATCGATTTACCAACTTTGCTGAAATATTATTGCTTGATACTCTGACATAAAGGCCAGCTCTGAAAAAAAATCCAACCTGGAGCTGGAAGCAGTGCCACTAAGGTTGGAGTGAAGAGACAGTCCAACAACAACTCATCTTCAGTATAATGTAACAAACATACAAACAAACAAAAAAAAAAACATTTGAAGAGTCCAACAATTTCTAATCATAAAAATGTTGAGAAATACATCACATAAGACAACATCATATTAAGCAAACTGAGAAGGTCTTTGCTGGCCCTCACAGCCTTGCCTTACAGTAGTTTAGTCCAAGAAGGAGTAAAGTGCATGATTCTGTGCCACATAAAGAGCAAAATTGCTTCCAATGTTACAATAACTGTTTCGGATTATTGTTGCCTCAAACAACTTATTGAGGAGTAGAAAAATCTTTATTTTTGCTAGAATGTTATTAAAAAGACAAGTGACTGCTCCCTCCCATTAAATTAAATGTGGAATTTGATCCATATAAATGCTGTAGATTTGTTGTGGATTTTTTGATAAAAATCCTGTTTCCAGTAAATTTTTAATTTAAAGGGGCACTATGTAAGTTTTTACTGAAAATATCTTTATAATAGCCTTTTTATTTGACCCTTTATGGCTAAAGCATCGTTTGATGAGCAGACTGACACC
>JAUESE010000015.1:544284-559099 GCA_032274725.1 Malacoctenus triangulatus
TCTTTCTTTGACACTGTCAG
This sequence comes from Malacoctenus triangulatus, assembly GCA_032274725.1. NCBI lineage: Eukaryota > Metazoa > Chordata > Actinopteri > Blenniiformes > Labrisomidae > Malacoctenus > Malacoctenus triangulatus. Next base: position 544,305 of record JAUESE010000015.1, read on the forward strand.
ACATGTTTCAACGTCATCACACACACACAGAGACACACACAAACACAGACAAATGCAATGCAATGTTGGATAAATAACAAATTATACTTAAATATAAGCTGTGCTACACAGCCAGAGTTTTTTTTTTCTTTTTTTTTTTTTACAGTTAACAGAGGGAATTGGATGACTGGACTTTTCAACAATGCACTGGGACCACCTGAAAGAGTCATCAGTTTGGCTTATGATGCTAAACATCTTTCGGGCTTTGTTTACAAGACATGTGATTGAGTGAGTGCTGTCTGGCTGCTCATGTGATAGTTACACTCTGGCTTTCAGTTGAGTGGACATGTTGTTTTGGAGAGAAAGCAGGAGGATGGTACCCAACTTATCTGATTACCGATGATGTACATCACACATCCCTGACCGACTTTGCAGTGGGGCATCCAAGCGAGAAGGAAAGAATGTTGGATATCCGTAAACAAGCCCTGACTGACATTGGGGCAGATCATTTGTGAGGCTCGGCTGAAGATCTGTGCCACATGCATGCCACTGAATCGAAGCAGAAAAGGTTAAAGGCAAACGCATTACAAGACAGTGGGGAAAATTGGCAAACACATTAGCTCGAATGAACACTGATGTCTGCAGTTTCATGGTACATTTTACACTCATACCTTGTTGTGATCGTAGTGTTAACATTTCCCCATCCATAAGGATAGATCAACTGAAGAAGGAATTACATTTACTGGACATTGAGTGTGGTGATTAGATGTCAGGGTGAGGACTCAGATGGATGGGGAAGTGAGTAGGACCCCCCCCCCCCCCCCCCCCCCCATGTTGTATGGGGCCTGATGGTGAAATCTAATAAGAAGCATTCAGTGATTTCATGGCCGTAGAGATTGGGGTGGGGGGGAGGTCAGCAGTGCATCCCAAGTTCTGTGAGGTGAAGTGAAATGCTATAATGAGATGTGTAGGGTGCATACAGCAAAAGTTCCATTTTTGGCCCCAAATGTGAGGACTCATCATTGGATGATGTACCTGGCGTGAGTTTCGTCTGTTTCGTTTTTTGGCTTTCAGAGAAATATGGCTCAGTAGTGGGTGCAACAAATACTGTAGTTTCATACAAATTGGAAGGTTCAAACAAATCCTTGGTTGGGGTGTCTCTTGGGAATTTAATAAAAACAAAAACAAAAAAAAAAAAACGGAAGCTGAGAGAATTGTCACCAGGATGGGAGGCCAAATCACACAGTGTCCACCTGAGGTGTCCACCTTGATTTTTTTTCTTTTTTATCCAGGAGTGACCCATTTTCCGCTTGTCTAATGCCTATTACTAAGCAATGCCACAGGGACTGTTGTAGCTGTAATTTGCAATGCATATGTTTCAAAAAAGATCTGCACATTTAGTAGACAAAACCCCCATGAGCATGAAGGCAGTGGTTGCTGTTGCAAAGGCATATTAATATGCACAGCTTTGCTAAAAGCTGCAATGTGACCTACATGACAAGGTTCAGTATACTCACACTGTGTGCCACACTTGTGGGACTTGCTTCCACGTTCCTGTAATTAATGTTTTTTCAGCTTTGATGGCTTTATTTTCTGGAGAGGCTGTTGACCTTAGCCTCTCACTCATAGGCAGAAGTCCCCACAAGTTATAGGTCACCCGAAATACCTGGTCCTCAACAGCTTTTGGCAACCCTCTACAGGTACCAAATTAAATGTCATTAGCTTGTAGAGGATGATCGAGGGATCTCCACCAGATGCACTCTAAACTCCTGTCGGGTGTTCAAGCCATCCAACAGGGCCACTCCATTCCTTCCAGATCATCCAAAAGAACCACTCCCAGACAAAATGTAACAATCAACACATTTGTTTGTTTTTGGTCCTGCCACATTCAATTTCATGGAAACTGCAGAGTACATCGCTCTGATTTAAAAGCATTATTTGAGACCTTTGAATTAATACCCACGACTAATTTATCCCACAGCTGACATCAGAGAACCGAAGCAAAATAAAAAGACATACATGATTCATTTCGAATGCTCTGTTAAAAATATATGATAAAATAGGCTCAGCACACAGAAATTTACAAGTTATTACTCATGACTCCAAGGCATGACTTTGGTAGCACTTAATCCCATCCAGTCTCTGTCAGAGAGAAATTTAGCATCTCCAATGCTTAAAGACAGCTGTTGCTGGCAGGGCCCTGTCTTACTGTTTAGGGCAGTAATCTGTCAGGGCAGTATTGTAGCCAGTGTGCTCTACCCCAAGGAGAGAGCAGAGAAATGTGGCTCAAGGCTCCATGCATTGCAATGAGGCCAGACAGATGTAAAAATCCACTGTAGTGTCACAGCCTCAGAGTATTAGCTTGTATCCTCAGCCTCAACCTTTTGAACACATGTATTCCTGTGGTACAACACTGTTGCAAGGGCAGATTTATGCTGTCTGATTGGAGGCCTGCAGCATGATGCAGAGGCTATTTATTTGGACATACAGCACCAACACTGGCTTCTGCAGGCAGGGATGAGCTGAAGCTCTGTGCTGCATCACTCTTGTAAATGGAAGACCCAGCCGCACACACACACAAGCAGACAATTCTAAAGACAAATTATCTGTAACAAATGCAAACTGTTTTCTATGATTTGGTGTCATGGGTTACGTGCTGATTAAGATTGTGACAACACATTATTTTTTGATCGTGTAATCTGTTGGCATGAAAAAAAAACCTGCAAACTTCAATTAGCAAAACAAACATTGGAGGACAAACAAAAAGGGAAAGAGGATGTTTGACTCCAAACATGAGGGCGTGATGAAAATTGCACTGATGAGGCTTAATTTTGCTAAATATGCTAAGGTCTTCTTAATTATAGCCATCGTAATTTCCATCACTGATGCAGCTGCTTGAATGGATGCATTGTGCAAATCAGTTAATTGCACAACCTTTTTAATCTCATTCATGTCCACAACTACAGCTGAAGTCATTATCAACATCTTTTTTGTTCAGTTTCTTCATCAGACAGAATGTTTTTTGGACATAGGGCTGAAAGCCTTGTAACAATATAATGTTGAGAGCTAAAATCAATAAACTACCCTCATAGTTCAGCCTTTAAAAAACCAATATCAAACTCACACTTAATTGAATCACTTGGTGCTTGCTTGTGTGAAAAAAGTAAATGTATTCAGTGTGATTCATTGACATACATTATCGAACGATGGCCTAAATTGAGCTGTACATTGGCTGTAACAACACATTAAGGGCAAATTATATATCATGAGGATCAAATATCATTTTCCACTGCATGTCCATATTTGTCCTTCAATAAGAATGCATATTTTTTGAATCAGTAATTGAGAACAGATCAGTTCTCGCAAAGTAAACAAAAGTTACAAGACTAAAACAAATGAATAGACTTTTAGTTCCTGTCTTGCTACAATAATGCAGTTCCTACGCTATTTCTGTACAGACTGCAGGCACGTCAAATGGAAGCTCATTCAATCAAGCTCAATCTGCTTTTGGATGGACTTGGCCTAAACCAAATACAGAAGAGTCAGATTTTTTTTTCTTTTGCGTTTGACTGCAAACTGATCCATATGAAACTCCACACATGTTGACCTTTGGTCCCTCACAAGAGCACAGTGCCTGGCTGCCCAGGAACCCCCCTCTATCACATCCTTCACTCTTGACTGGACCAGAGGTGGAAAATAATGAACGAGTCAAAAGCATGAATGAATTTACCTTGGAGACCAAGGGGCCTTTTTCACATATCATAGTTTCCCCCGTTTTTCAGTCGACTGGATCAGTGATCTCAAACCAACCTGAAAATAATTCTACATTTTATTCAAAATATTGCTTATTGTTCACAATGATTTTATTTCTCACTGAACATTATCATTTCCTCATTGTCATTTTACAAACACAGAATCACACAAATTTCCAGGGTTTATTTGGTGACATGTTACAACCCCTTTGTTTTCTGTCATGCATTGCAATCGTGCAAATGGTGTAAAGTGATATCACAGCTGCTTGGTCCAACTTGAACCTTTTGAGACAAGAATTAAGTGTGTGCTTCTCAGTGACCAACCACACAGAGCTGACTGTGGATTACAGAGAGGTCTTTGTGGCATTCACTCGCATTTGTGCACATGCAATACAGGTGCACATGGACACTGACCACTCCCTCACTCTCTGACATACAAAAAAAGTGGTATAATGCTGTTGCTGAATGAGATGTCAAGTTTCTCAAAAACCCAACTGTGAATTGTGCCAAACTTTGCCACAGAACATTTTCTTCATCTGGCTCAGTTCCTCATTTGTAATATTGGTTTGTTGGTGCTAATTCTTTTTTCTGTATTGACAGTGTTGTTCGCTCATGGTCAAGCTGTTGTATTCTAGCATAAGCAGACCTGCAGAAGAGACTGCACACTCAAGGGCACACTTAGTTTAGCTGACACATCTGAAGTGAATCCATTAAAGGCTCACAGTATAAAATGAAGATGAACTTCAGTGAGTGACTGTGTGAATCACAGGGGCCTATTCATCAGCCTATCAGCCAAATGTTAATGATTGATGAAGCCAGCGGAAGACTATTACTCCCACAGTTTCTCTTACAGATCTAAATGTATGTGGTGAGCCGTCAAGAGTCTTAGTCTTCAGACTAACCAGTGGGGACTTTCCTCAGTGTAACATTGTTGCACTTTAAAGGCGCTTGCAGAGCTACGATAGCACTGATGTCCTGTAGTCTAAAGTGCATATTGAGTCTGCCTGAATCCTGGCACAATCCCCAGTGAAGTTCTAGTTTTTATGGTGTGAGTCACACAAAGCGTGTTTTCAAGCCTTTTATCAACACTTCAGATTAGCAGGCCTGCCAGTCACACTTTCTAGTTCTTGGCCTGTGTGCATCCTCAGAAACCTAGTTCCTTTGGACATGGTGACACTGCCAACAGATGGTGAAAGCATCTTTAGGCTTAGCAGATAAAGAATGACAGCAGATAGCAGAGTGCTTTGCTTCCAGAGACCCCCTCCTCAAAACGAGAAAGCCTTCAAGTTGATCAAACTGAATGTATGGTCCCTTGAGGCCTAATTAATGTCTGCTTTTTTTTTGTTTGTTTTTTCCAAACTCAAATGACTGCTAATATACTTTATGAAGATAATTTCAGCAACGAAAGCGAAAGTGAAACATGTGAAGCTAGGCCTCAAAGTCAACATGAAAGTTAGCTTCAAAATGTGACCTGCTACAATAGCCTATTCAAAAAGAACAACGATGATTTTGTTTCAATCCGATAATGACAAATGATTTCTTACTTCACAAAGGCTTTAGGCAAACTGAAATGCGTGGTAGTACGATGATGTTCTTAGTGACTGCAGCCATGGATTAATACAATGCTCGATGACCAAAATGTGCATTTTTTTATATATGTATGATTGCAAACATAGACATGAACTGACATTTTTTGACAGCAAATTTAGGTTAATGTTTAAACAAATTTCAAATAAAATTTTTTTTTTTATGTTTATTTGAATTTCTGGATTCAGGGATAGTTTCATTGTATCTCTAAATTAGAGGTCCATAATTCACCCCTTGTCATGTTTGTTATTCTACTCATATCCATCTAATCATCAATTCTTTATCTATCTTTATCTCTGTCTACAAAAACTACAATTGTAACCTACAGCTTTTAAAAAAAAGACCCAAAAAAACAGACTTGTTTTCTATTGTGTTTAAACTGCCTGTGTTTATTATCCAATTTCCTGTGAGTACAATCTAGTGTCAGATCAATGCCTGTGTGCAAGAAGCATATAGTATGGATGAGCTCTTCTCTTAGTTGATGTATTACAATATGTCTAATGATGAATCATGGCTGAGGTAGTTTGTTGTCTCAAGTAACCAGATGGATGTAGGCCATGATTAAAACCAATTAAGTCTCCCCTAGATCTAAATAACTTTTCTGTCATTAATGCACATATTTTACACCTCATTAGAGGCTGGTTGATTGGTCGTAAAAAGTAAGTAAGTAAATAAATAAATAAATAAATAAATAAAAGGAAACAAGAGGGAGTCATTTGTATTTGACACACAATTTGCTTGAGATGCAAAAACAGGACATGCATGTAGCACAGGAAGCAGAGGGACAATGTTCGTAAACACTCGCGGCCACATCTGTGCTAAGCAAGCTTTTGGAGAGAGCACGTGACTCCTTCTAATTAAGTGGAAGGCTCTTTTTTTGGATTGTTGTGTGATATGAATGGCCAATGCATCCCCTCCCCCCTTGCAGCACTGAAATGTGCATCGTGGGGTGAAACGGGCAAGATGTTGACTAATTTTATTTTTAATCTTCCCTTTTGCCGCTGAGCGTGCCGTTTGGGCAACGTGTCTTCTGAAATTTCCTCGCCTCTTTCATGGAAACATATTGGGGCAGAATTCGCCAGCTGTCGGCCTCCTCTCCCTTCTGCTGCCATTATCCTCAGGCCCCACCCAGCCTTATGGCTAGCCAGCCTGCCAAGAACAAGGCTTGTCCAAAATCAAAAGGTGGCTCTTTTCAATCCAGGCCATCATCAGACGTCCCCATGACTGAAACCCTACCACCCCACCACCCATTACCCTCTCTCCTCCACCCATGCAGAAAAGCCTCGATGCGTCAGAAAGATGCAGAATTATGTTTCTTGCCACAATCTATGTCACACAGAAGGCAGGGCTTTGGCTCTCTTAACTGATGATAGTGCCTCTCATGTGACCATATGCCAACCACGCTATCCCCAGATACCCATCTACACACCCACTTTTAAACACCACAAACCTTTCATCCTTCAGTTTTTCTGTCCCTGAGAAGCTGTCAGCAGCATCCACAGTGACATAAGCATTTGCTTTGTCAAGAAATATGTCTGTTATCTAGATAGAATTAAGGGAAAAATAAAGAAAAAGCTGGCCAAACTGCATAGTGTGTAAAGAAACACATTTAAAAATGTGCAGCATCCCTTTCAAACTGCAGTCTGATGGAGGTTGCATTTCAAACATAATGTGTGCAACCTCAAGGAGGTATGTAGATGCAGCCATACTTCCTGTCATGATTAGGTATGTTGAGGACTGTCAGAATGATGCAGGTGTGCTGCTTTATTGTCAGCTATAATGCCATCCAAAGAAATGCAGACAGGATAACTGAGACAACTTCTGAGCATTTCCTGAACAAATTTTAACTCACAGGATCGATGAAAAGAGCTGTGGACACACAAGTAGGAGGAAAAACGTGTAAATTACCTTAATTTGGAGCTCCAGCAGTCTCCTGCACACATCTCTTAGATTTCTCCAGAAGTAAGCAAACACAAACATTATGGAGAATCCCATATAACCTTCTCCTGAGTAGAAAGTGAAAAAGCTACGTTTTTGTTTTCATACTGGACACCAAAGCAGCCTGACATGCTGGTGTACAAAAACAATTGAGACTTTTAGCTCAAGAAAAAAAAAATAAAATGAAGGCTGTTGTAGCAAGGACCCCTGTAGAACAAACAAAGGTAACGCAAAAATAAATATCCAGAAGAATAGTAGAGTGGAAAACCAGGCTTAGACTGACAGGTTGATAAGCTTAGTGAAACAGGTGTACATCAGTGACAAAGCTTTCATGTACACAAGCCTGGCAGAGACAAAATAAACAAACAAAAAAAAAAAACAAAAACAAGAATGCTTAGAGGAGGCAGTAAGATAAGTTTTTTCATTGTGACCAAAAATCAACTTTAGGCCCCCTGAAATACAAACAGTTCAGGAGGCTGTTCCTAAAGATGGACATTGTTGTAAAAGACCGCAACAAAGAAAGTGATGATGATGATGACGATGATGACAATGTTGATGAGGATGATGACGACGATGGTGATGCTGATGCTGCAGCTGCTGATGATGATGCTTGCAGAATTTTGGAACTTATGTTCTGTTCTGAAGTTACAAATGTGGCACAATAGCACGCATTTATTTTGTCAGGAGTTAAATACAAGGTCCCAGTTATGCAGCTTAGGGTATGAAATTATAATGTGTCTTTTTCAGTTTTTCTTGGTTGCTTTGGCACATTTTTTACGTTACTATTAACATTTGCTCATGAGCTAATGTATACAAACTGTGATCAAAATAGTATTTCAATAGTAAGTCCTGCCACCATTCTTCATGAAGATAATGGCCCAATCATTCAGTCATGTTTCAGTATGATTATGTGCTCGGAGCTTGTTTGTCATTGTTTTCCAATGCAAAATGAAATTCACATTTTGGTGACACTACCTGAAAGGGTTCAAGACAGCACTATACACAATTTGAATGTCCATTTTCAAAGTAGCGAAGTTCCACATTTCTGCATTTAGTGGAGACTGAATGTATGCCTCTTCCACTGCTGTGAGGTTTTGGTGCAGAGTGACGTCCAAGTTATGTGGATTAAACAGGAGATATTTGTCTGTCGGGATGAAACTGTTCATCAAAGAGCATTTTTTTTCTGCTAGGGAATCACTTTCAAGCATGACCTGAGCATATTGGGCACCATCACCAAGTTTCTTTCCTGTTCCAAGCTGTCTGTGTGAAGTCCCAGAGACATTTCTGCCCACCCAGACCATTTACCTGTCCTACACTGAGGATCAGTATTTAAACATGGCCTGGGCATTATTTGGGACACTTGTACCATTTCTTACCCCTCAATCCAGTCTCGCTGTCTGTCTGATGGTCTGGATAGACACAAAAAATATCCACATTTATGTCCAAATAAAAGCTCTTTAAACTGAGAATTAAAGTGTCACAATGACATTGATCTATATTCATTTTTCTCTGTCTATGATGCAGAAATGTAACACATTATGTTCTGCTTTCTTCAAATGCTCTATATTCACTATGTGACCATTCAATCGACTCAATTTTTGACACAGCTAAGTTTCTCACAACAGAAATCAGTGACTACTGAAGATTCTCCTGAGAGCAATTATCAACTTTAGAAAAGTATAAAGAAACATATTTATTCGATTTTTACAATCATCCATCTATCTATTACTTTCACCACTTATTCCAGTTACAGGTCACAGGAGATTCTGGAGCTGATCCCAGCTGGTTTCAGCGAAGGCAGGGGAGTGGTCTCCAGTCCATCACAAGACAACAATATTGACAATGACTTCCTTGGCTTTGAATGTTATTACTCAAGCAATGACATTTTGTTCGGAATTATTTTCCAGCATGAATAGTTAACATAAACTGTCTTTGTATGAAAACTATTGATGCAGGTCCATCAGCATTCGTAATGTTCTCAAAGGAACTAAAAAAACGCTCCTGTGATGCGCACAGGTGATTAACTCTGGTGAAGGTTGAACTAAAAGGTGTGAACATTTCAATTCTGATCTGAAAAATGCACCAAAATGACGGAAAAAAAACTGTAATGATTTTATTTACATAAAAATGTATTTCAAATCCATTATTCATCTCTAGCCGCGTCTAATAATCATGACTGTAAATGTGCATTTTCGACTAATCGAACATATCCTCTGTGACATCATTACTCTCAGGTCAGTTCCTTACGTTGGGGACAAAGCAAATGTGCGCACACCATTTATTTATTGTTTTCCCTGCTTACCAGCACTAATTTGGCCTAGCAGAAGTGCTCATTAGTTCTAATAAATTGTAAGACTTTTCTTCCTTCTACTGGAGCCTGACCTTTCTCCGTGCACTGTCCGTAAAATCTCCTGCTAGGATTTTTCACCGTTTGATGCCTCCACTAATTGGGAATGATTTGAGCTTGTGCTTTTGTCGACGGTCAAATTCATCATGGAGCTAATGGCAAATGTCACTGTGAATTGGCTGCTACATTAGCAGAGAGAGAGCAATAGTTTTTTGTTTGTTTTTTTTTTCCCTCCCAGACGATGTATGTGCATAGCTGAAGTAGCCCTTCAGAAGGCTGTTGCCCTCATTATTGGTGTGCTTCCCTGAAAGCAAACTATGCAACAGTTGTGGGCATCATGTGGAAGCATCAGCTTTGGCAGAATCTTTTTTCACCTTACTTGTTGTCATTAGGCCATTCATATCCACAACTTTATGGTGCTAATGACTCGGAATATGCAGTTAAAAAAAACAAACTGACTTGCTAAAGATTAAAACGCAAAAGTATGATCAGTTGTAATTAAGACTGTACACCTCAAACAACATGACATTTGGCTAAAAGGTCAAGAGAAATCCCCAGTCCTAATTTACTGAGCCTGTGCGTCTCGCCTGTGGGGACACTGCTGGTTAGTAGCAGCCAGCAATAAATGCAACCAGAGTTTAAGTCTGAAACTTTCTTGTCGGGTTCTTTAAGGTTCCTTCAAATGAAAAGTTGCAGCTATTGTTTATGTTTCTTTTCTGACAGTTTGGATGGATTTATTTCAGTGTCACTCATACTGATTATTTTTATTAACAAAAAAAACATTCCTGATATCAATACAGTGTACATGTATGCACATCTCATGGTGAATTCAATATTAAATGCAGCCTACTCTCTAAAGTTCATGTCCTTACATCAACCGGTCACCTCCAACAGAAACACATGCGTCTGTCCTTGTCCTCGTATATATTCCTGGAAATTGTCTGCTTCTCTAAAGAATTATGTTTCGCTAACAAACATGAAAAATAGCAGGCATCAGATTGTAGGCATCCTTTGACAAACACACTTGAGACTGTGTCCTCTCGGCTGAGCAGCCTTATTTCCCACTGTCTCTCTTTGGAGAGATTGAGGACAGGGACAGGTCATTTTCAAAATGCTGTGTTCACCCATCATGTGCTAAAAACATAAACTGTCATAAAGCTGATTATTTTTTGCTATTAATGTGCATTGTGAGAAGAAAAGGGATAGTGGGGAGTGAGATGGAGGGAATGGGGGTGATAGGGAGAAGCCTTGATTAAAGTGTGATGCATGTGCCTCTTTGAATCAGAAAATATAAATCAAAAGTCAATGTAGCATTGTGGAATCTCAGTAGGCAGAGAGTAAACAACCTATTAGATTTTGCTGTGAGCATTAACATACTCCCAAGTCACTTTCTGCCTTCATTTTAAGGAAAAGATTTCATTTATGTTCAGTGAACACACTTTCTGCTTGAGTTGTACGAATATGTAGCACTAAATATGTTGCATCACAGATTTATGACTTTCTCAAGAGGGGGGGGGCTAGCATAATGGTAAATAATTACTGTCTGACTGTCCTCTGTAACTGCCCCCTTCAGTCTCTCTTTGGCACCTTGTTACCTTTAAAATGACTCACCAGAGCACTAATTGAATACTTAACCGTGGTCTGGTTTCTTCTTTTGTCCTACAAATCAGCAAACACAGCCTTTTTTTGTACCCACTGCACATTGGGCAGTAGAGCAGCAAAGGTCTGCTTCAGCTACAGCAGCATCTGGACAATAGCAGATGCACTATTCCGAAATGAGGAGCGAGACTAAGACATGCAGCAGGAATGTGGGCAAGGATTGTGTTATCGAGTCGTGATTCAACTCTGCTGCATGTCTGGTTTTGTTGAGCAAATGTGTCGTCCTCTGGTTCCTACAGATAGCAGCTGAGCCAATCGCAGTGGGGCCTGTGTTGTCCCCACTCCACTCAGCCTGGCATCCGCCAGCTCAGGGGCTGACATTTCCAGAGGTGCTAAGTCACTCAGCATCTTGTTACTCCCTCTGACAAGTTGAGCGGCATCACAGTGGATGCCAGCACGCTTGAGCCAAGCCCAGGAGGAGCAGCCTCTTTCACACAAGCTACTGATCTTCCCCGATAGAAGTGCAGCCATCTCAAGGTGTTTACAGAAGATCTGGTGACGTGCCAATCAAGCTTCAGGCCTGGCACACTAACTCCAGTCAGGTGGGGGAGAGCGAGGTTGGAGCCAGGCATTGTTTGTAGGAGGGTGAGTGCATTACAGTGACAGCCCCACAGTGACAGCTTCACGGTGTCAATGGTCAGATCGCCAACAACCAAACTTCATGGTTGGTTTTCTTGGGCGTGGTGACCGTCAAGTTCCCTGTGCTGAGGTAAAAATAGATGCCTGATGCATTTGAGATTCTGCACCAAGTGCAGTCACAACAAGCTATGGAGCAGTCTGTTATCATCTGCTTCCTCAGTCTGTCAGCTGAAGACTTTAGAGAAAAAGAACACTCCACAGCTGAACTCGTTGGCTGAGCCCTTGTCATGCCTTTATGCTGTATGAAAGCTGGAGCTGCAGTATTTCCCTAAAACCACAAAGACTACCTCCTGCTTCTGTCGTTGCCACCAGACAAAGTGAGTTGGACATAGAAATGCTGCTTTGCTGCAGCCTGATTTTGGAGGGTCCTTTGCTTAAAAAGTCAAAAATCAAAACCCTTCTCATCTGCAACACCGACTCTTCTAAAATTTCCTAATAAATGCCACCCAGTACATTGTGCTTTCTCTGGGTGTGTTGTGATGTAGCAATCACTATTAATAGACAGCAATACATGTAGCATGTAATTCAATAAAGGTAGAATGTGTTCATTTGCCATGGCAGGACTGAAGACCCTCTGCTGAGTGTGCTCCTTTTAAAGAAAGAATGAGACATGATAAGGCATAATTCAAAGAAAGCATTGGGGTGTTACGGTGAAAAAAAGAGAAAGGACTGCTGAGACCAAAGCTGAGGTAAGGAGCAACAGAGAAACTGCTGCATAATAAAAACCAAGCTGTTGAGTGTCTCAATGATGAAATGCCTCTCAGTCTAACTGCAGTGCATGTGACTCTTTCTCAAACGCCGTAAATATAGTGCAGAACACTTTAAGGCACAGTAAATCACAATATGCATAGTCAATGCATCTATTGACATGTAGTTTGTGGCCTGTATTTTGTATTATCTGGTAGGAAAGCCTGATATGACATATATTCAAGGAAGCAAACATGTTAAATGCATTCGTCAGTTGGCCCTATGACTAACTCAGCTTCCATGGGTGTTTGGATTAAGTACTAAAAAAACACAAATTTTTAATAAATCTCAGAGTTAGTGGTTTCAATAGTGGCTGAATTTCACTCTGATAAAAATTTGCTCTTTTCTAAAATTATTTTGCTCTACCTCTGTTCTTTGCGACCTCTCTGCACCCCTTCTGCTGCTACCTACCAATGTACCTGTCAATTTGACCACACTGGCCTCCAAGCTGATTTTACAACCCCAGCCAGCCATACCTTGGCCACTTTCAGTGGACAACCATTCAATGTCCTCAAAAAGAAAATATTCCCCTTGAAGAATGTTGGTCTGAATGTAGTGAGAAGAGAACTTTTTCGAAACATTGGGCTTATTTTACTGTGCTTCCACTTCACTAATGATTCATTGTGACATAGTGAGTGTTTTCAAATGTGATCGAAACAAAGATGTAATGATTTGCAAAAATCATTAACAAGGATGACAAAGCTCGAATAGAATGGATACATCAAATCAGAAGTTTTAATTTTTGAAAAGGGCTTTGATATACTAAATAATTTGTGTGAGAAAACATTATATTGCTCGGTAGAAGAGTAAACTGATTTATTGTCAGGATGTACTGTCGATTGTTCTGGAAAAAGCAGCGTTTTGTTCTTTCTGCATTACTTGCATTCTTTCAAATTCAGTTCCTGTCCGACCTGCATGGCCCTCATGTTTGTGCTGTGTGTGCGTGCGTGCAAGCATGTGTGCGTGCATGTGTATTGTTTGCTCACTGATACCTACTTCTAAATACAAAGCGAATTATGTGCAGACTGGAAGGTTTGTGGACTATTTTTCTTCAATTATTAGTTTGAGGGAAAAGTGAGGTCAATCAATAAAAAAAACAACCAAAAAAACCCCAAACCCTTTAAGGTTCCTTTATTGTTTTTCTCGTTGACTTTGTGTGCCTGGTATAACATTCCTCCTCGCTAACACTGACGCCTTCTTTCCTTATTTCCCTGTATTAGTCTCTGAGAGTGGTTCAGTTTGGGAAGAGGATGTGGAGAACAGCTGGGCCCCATCACTTCTCATTTTGGGCCTCAGAGAGACGTAGCTGACAGAGTGATGCACAGAGCCTGTCCTTACTAATGACTGCGCCATTCTCCATCATTATCACCATCATTAGGAAATTAGGGGGACAGAAGGTATTTACTGTAAACCTGCCACCTCCCAAGGAGAGATAAATAGAAACTGATAAATGTGATTGTGGAATGCTGCCTGTGTGTTAACCTTGCCACTGCCAGCTCCAGCTTCATATTCATTACTATTTTGTAATTGGTTGCCCAGTTCAAACTCAGCAATATATGCTTTGCACAGTATCAATATACTTTTCTAACTTAGTGAATAAAACAACAAAAAAAAGAAAAGAAAGCTACACTTTTTTTTATTTCTGTGATATAGTGTCTGTTTTATTGTTTCGTAGCTTTGGTTCAGTGTTTCTGAGCTGTGTGACAAACAGGAGAAAAATTTTGGGTGAGTCCAAAACTGCAGCTTCACCCTTTGGATCGCAGCAGAAGAGCAAAACACCAAAACATATCAACAAAGTCTTTTTTTTTTTCGTCAAACATTATGCTATGAGTCACAAAAGAGGAATTTCTGACACAAACATTTTAAAAGGAAGACAGTTTAACAGAAGTAAAAGAAAAATATTACAACAATCACAAACATGCCCAAATCCTGTACATGCCACTCAACACAATTTAGCAACATATTTGAAATCTCCAAAACCTGTTTTTATTTTCAAGATTCCCCATCTTATGAAAGGGTTAACATATTGTCACACCAGAGGCACTTTTTTGTTGTTATTTAATTTTGAAGTATCCCATTGTGTCTCATTTCAAGCTTGTTGACTTCATCTCCTGTCTGACTGCATGCTCCCACCCTAATGTGTTTAA
>JAUESE010000015.1:1353234-1363882 GCA_032274725.1 Malacoctenus triangulatus
AAGACTCTGAAGCATTTAGCTGGAGAAATGCCACTTTATGTTTAACTAAAGACGTTCGATTTGAATCTCGTCCACCTTCCTGAAAATCGCTCGCGTTGTTTACGTTTTTACGTCTCACGTCTGTGTGGTTTTCGTCTCTCTGGTGAAACCGTCTGCAGCAACTTGAACTGAAAGAACCGGGCCACACAAAAGCTGACAACTGCTTTTTTTTCTATGGCTCTACATTTTTTTCTCCTGAAAGTCACATTTGAACTGGCAACGACTGACAGCCGGTCAGCAGGCAGTTATTCTGTTTGAACTCTCTCAACAAACAGGAGAAATGTGAAGTTAACATGGGTTTTTTTGCAGAACCTGACAATTGTGATCAAAGTTGTTCTTCCTGAAATAAATAACCTATTAAGGACACTAAAGAAAAGCACACAGCTCAATAAATCGGAGCCTGTTCAGCTGCATCAGTGTCGTAATTGGGGGTGAAACTACAAACTGAATTAGTCAAGTTTTCTTTATTCGTATTAACAATGGATGTTGCATAAACACGTGTTGTCTTGGGTGGAGAAACAGCAGTCGAAGCCGGGACAAGACGGAGTGTTTGTCAAACTTTACAAGCTGGTAAAGAGTTTTTCCTTTTTCGCACAACTCTGCTGAGACACACTCGCGTGGCAGATTTAACCCCACAACCCCCCCGTTGCAGATTGCGAACCCCCTTAACTTTTTCCCGGGAGGACGTTTCCGTGCTTGTGACATCCGAACACATTAGCTTTCCTGCACACAGATTTCTGTTTGTTTTTGCGCGTTTGTGTTTGTCCTTGTGCTAACGGTGTGTGTGTGCGTTGCTAGCTGTGCAGGAGGAGGAGGAGGAGGGAGGGGGGGTCAGAGGTTGAGCTGGGGCACGGGTGGGTCACCGGGACTTGTCAGATGTCCGCTCACGGCTCATATCAGATGGCCCCCCCCCCCCACCCCGCCCCACCTCCCTGCCCGGTAGATACCTGCCTTTGTGGGGGCTTCAGCCCTGAGTAGATGTGGCGTGACAGCGGACGCAAGGAGCTGCCGCTGAATGGGAGCCACCCCGAGGTGGCTGGGAAAGTGGGAGGGGGATGGGCTCCGTCACCACAGGGGTGGCCCGCTTAGGTCGGAGGTGGGTCAGAGGTCAGCTCGGGACTATAGGGTCTTAACATCTTGCGTCATCGCTCCAACAACAAAAAAGTGGCCAAACATCCCCCCTCATTCACGCAGCGCCGGGCGCTCGGACCACTAACGACTCACGGAGACTCGGCAGCTCAGTGGGAACCAACGGGCTTGAATCTGGTCACAACCAAGAGGGCCAAGTGTGTTGCCATGCTCACATGATGGAAATAAAATGTTGATGTCGTTCACTCGGCCTTTAAACTGTTCGAATCTACCAGGAAGTTGCGTTTTCAGATGGTTCGTCTGAAAACTCAAGAACTTCTCAATGGATCTGGGCGAAATTTGCAGGATGAGTGATTCGTGCTCTCAACGACAGGTGAGCAAAATTTGGCGTCGATTCGATCATTCGTTGAGCCAGAATTATAGAAAACATCGGTTCTGTGGAGAGTTTTAAGTGTGTGTGGCCCTTTAAGACATCGTCGCGTGCAAGAGGGCGAAGCAGGAAGGAAGGTGGGCAGAGAGGGAAGCGAGGGAGGTTAACCATGCTAACAAGCCCCGCCCTATTTGCTTAAATAACTCGAACTTCAGCTTAAATATTTAAAAGTCCTGCTCTGTCCCAGTCCCGTGTGTGCGTCCAGAAGGCCCATCGCAGGCTTCTTTGCGGAGGTGTGCGCTCTACCGAGTGTGTTTTTAGCGTGTGTTTCAATGAGATTACCTGAAACACCCCACGAGGAAGACTGGCGCTGACGCTTTGTTGGCAATATAATTTAAATTCTTTTACCGAAGCGCCTTTCACCTCGTTCCCACAACCGTCCCGTCTGTCACCTTCAACCCAAACGTGAGATTCGGTTCAACGTCAGGTGTCAGAAAACATCACGTTCGTCTCTCCGTGAGCAATGTTTGCAGGTTAATCGTCATCCTTCTGTCTCCCCTCTTCATCCTCTCCCTGTCTTCCTCTATATTTGGATGTCTCTCCCTCTTTCTTCCTCCCTTTCTCCTTTCTTCCTCAGCTGTCAACTGGAGCTACTCCGGTTTCTCGCTCTGACTGATATGCTGATGATGCTGAGATTTCCTGTTTCTGCGAGTGGATTCTGGGTCATGGATTCCCTGAGGACAAAATGTGAGTAGGTGGAGAGAAAGGGAAAGAAAAGGAAGAGGAGGAGGAGGAGGAGGAAGCTGTAAAGAAAGCAAAAGCATGTAGCGGAGGGAAGAGAAGAGAGAAATGTCACACCTCGTCTCCATCAGGCTTCGGATGGAGGCTACGGTGGGTCCGGCTCCCAGGTGATTGTAGTAGGGCCCTTCATCCTTCTCCAGGATTTGTTCTTGGAAAAGAAACAACAGACAATGAGAAAAAAAAACCCACAAAAACACAAAAAGAATATGAAAATACACCCACAAACAACAATCGTTTCTCTAAAACGTTTGAACGTTGAAGCTTTTTTTGCATCTTTCAAACTGAATCTCTGCAATACAACCCAGAGTCTCGGTCCCTGAATGTTTTGGTCTCGGTAAATATTTCCCCTGAAAACTCTTCTCACCTCGCCGACGCAGGAGACAGTTGGAAGCAATCATTCACATAATGGTTTCAGGGTGTTACAGTTCACACTGTGGACTCTGAACCCAGCGACCGACGCGCAAGTCCTGATTGAAGCTGTTTTTAGAGACGAGAAAAAGGCCGTGCCCGTACAAAAAAAAGAAACCCAACTTTTATCCTAACAGGAATTTTTTTAGGTGTTAAAAGCATTTCAGGAGCAAAAAAACAAGAAATCTACACAACGTTTCTCTCTTAAGAGACGAACTGCTCGACATTTGGTCACGTTATTTCGGTGTCGGCGTTATCGGACTCTCCCACTTCTTCTGCAGTGGAGAAAAAAAAACTGTTTTGGAAAATGTTTTGCATAAGAAAATGATGCAAATATTAGCTCCAACGAAAATAGAGCTGATGTATTGTCTGTGTGTGTGTGTGTAGGGGGGGCTTAGCTTGTCAAGATTACATTTACCCATTCAGAACAGACCTATTTCACTCCCACACTGCTTTTATTTTGAAGGCTCCTGCCATTATAAGTCGGTCAGAGTGTGTTTTTGCTCCTCTGTAATGTTTTGACACAGAGGCCACTGATCTCAGAGGCTGATTCCAACATGCAGTAAACACACACACATGCACACGCACGCACACACGCACACACACACACACGTATCCTTCCTGAACTGTGCCTGCAGGGTGTGGCCTGCACGCAGACACTGAGGCTATCTGAGGTCTTGATGAGTGACTCGGTATGTGCAACTGTTGGTAGGGAGTGAGGGTGTGTCTGTGTTTATGTTGCAAGCGTTTTGAGTGTGTGTGACCACTGCCTAACACTTCTGAGACTTCAGCACTCATGCTGGTGCGCGGTGAAGCCACGCTGCGATGAAACGACCGCCCCTAATGGACTTTCCAGGCGTCCACCCGGACCCGGCTCGCCTTTGTGTCATCCGTGAACTCTGGATAAAAATCACGGAGGTCGAGGTTGTAAAGTATAAATGATCCACGCTATCAGCTGACTGAAAAGGTGGACTATCGCTCGGTGATGTTTGTGTGTTTCTGGCCGGTTCAGAGGCAACGCGAGGTCACCGCCTCCGCTGGGAGGCTCCGAGGGGCGTGGCTCAATCCAGGAAGTGGAGGAGTTACACTAAAATTCCAGTGTGACATTGTTTGGGTGTGCAAATTATGACTGAACACACTGCGTCTGTTTATGTCTCACTCCGTCGTGCACTGCGAGTCAACTGCGGGACCACGTTTTCCTGTTAGATCCGTTTAACTCGCGGCCTTTCCAGACCTTAACTCTTCAGAAATCTACGTTTTCTAACCAGTAGTTGCAAGTAATATAATATTTTTTGGAAGTCTTTCATGATTCAGTGACTCCAAGTTAAAGAGCTATTTCACACATCAGCAATATCCTCTGTAATTAATGACCTAACAGACTGTGACAGTGTTCACTGCCATTATGTCGGCGTAGGAAAGACGCAGATCCACTCAGACTAACTTCATCTGGTTGAAAATATACCTTTATCATATAATCTTGATATTCGGTGCGTCGGAACTGTTGGACCACCAAGTCTGTTGTAAACAAATAAATAAATAATCCAAGCAGATCACTTCCCAAACTCTGGGACTGAACCCCCTTCTTTTTGGCTAAACAAAGACTGTGTTCTGCCTGCCTGCCAGACCCAAAACCCACACAAAAGGCTCCTTCTGCCACCACTGCTATTGTCCCCGCCTGCTGCCTTCACTGCCTCACACTGTCACAGTCTGGATGGTCGCAGCCACACACACACCCTGGCAACAAACGCATTCTCAGACACGCTAAACAAGCAACCAGACACGAGCCCCCACCCCCACACCCCCCCACCCACCCCCGAGCGGGAAAGAGTCCCGCGAATCCAGTGCGGCTAAATCCGAACGAGGCGGTGTTTAATTAGTGAATGTTTGGTTCGAGAAAATAACTTTGGCTCTCCCCGAATCGGAAATATGCTCCTATCGGTCCCTTCCAACACCGGAATATTAAAATCTGTCTGTTCTTGGGGATGAGAGGAGATATTTCAACCAATTTGAGCGTGTTTCTGACTTTCCGTGCGAGGCCTGACGCTAAAGGCCCAGACTCACCTACGCAGGTGCACGTCGGAAACTCCGCCTGCAGATCCTTGGACGGAGTATCCAGCAAGCTCTTGGTCGGGGTGTCCAGGTAGCGCAGAGGAGACTCCAGGAAGCCTCGCAGGGACGGAGAAGAGGGCAGGCCTTCCTTGGTGGGCGTGTCCTCTTCCGAGTAGCACGTGGTGGACAGCACCGTCACGTCGCCCGAGGCTTCGATCTTCATGCGTTTGGGCAGCGGCGAGCACGGCATGCTGAAGGCGTCCTCCGGCGCCCGGGCCAGCGGCTGCTGCCTGTCCAGGACGGCCCCCTGAAGCAGGTGTGCGTTAAAGGGACTCTCGCGCTGCTTCTCCGCGGGGGTCTCTGCGGCCTCCTTGCCCGAGGCCGCGTCGCTCGGCGTGCCCGGCTCTTCCTTGCTGACCTCCATCTCCTGAGCGTCCTCTTGAGGTGTTGGGTTGGGCAGCGACTGGGAAGCGGTCGACGTGGCGCTGGCGTCCCGGGGACCGCTCAGCGGTTGGTCTCCCGGCTTGGGGACGGCGGCGTTCTCCCCCGTGGGCTGAGCGGCGAGGGCGCTCGGTGGAGAGTCTCCGAATTCGGCCTCGAACTGGCGAATCAGCTCTTCATACTTTGGGTCAATGTTGACGAGACTCTTTAACTTTGAGGTGCTGGGTGGAGTTGAGGAGGTCAGGGGTGTGGTGGTGGTGGTGGTGGTGCTGGTGTTACTGGAGTCCAGGCTGCCCACTCCTCCTTCTGACCTCACGGGCGCCGCAGGCGGGGGAGGTGGACCGATGACCGCTGGAGTGTTTTCCGACGAGACGGGAGCGGTGGAAGTCGGAGAGGGGTTGGGAATGAATACCTGAGATTGGGCTGGGGCAGGGAGGCCTGCAGCAGCAGCTGCCTGAGTGGGGGTACTGTGGGGGGGCAGAGGGGGGAAAAGACTCGCTTGCAGGCTGTTCAGGCCCGCGGCTCTGTCCAGCGCGACGACCGTCGGCTTCTGAATGGTGATCTGACTGTGAGGCAGGAAGGTTGGCAGCGAGGCTTTCTGCTTGGTCTTCTTGATGATTATCTGCTTGGGTTTGGGGAGGGGGGGCCCCACCAGCATCCCGCCCATCGCCTTGATGACGGGGGATCCTTGGCTGCTTTTCTTCTTCTTGGGCTCCTTGGGCTCCTGCTTGATGGCCAGGTGCGACAAGCCGTCCGCCTCCATCTGCGGCCACCATTTCTTCAAGTTTTGACAAGCGAGAGGCGCGCGCGGGCCCGGAGCTCCGAAGCCAGAGGAGTGGTTGGAGAAGAGGTTCCTCTTGTAGTGAAGGTGCTGCTGCAGAGCTGCCTGAGTGGAGTGGCTGATGGCCGCCTGGCCGGGAGACATGGGGGCGCCCGGGTACAGCTGCCCCTGCTGCTGACCGTTGGCCATGCCGTAATGTCCCATGGAGGCGGTGAGATGGTAGTGCTCCCCCGAGTCCGACTCTTGCTTGATCCTGGCCAGCGCCGGGTTGTCCTGGGCCTGGAGACCCCCGTTCTGGCCGGAGCCGAGCTGCTGTGCAACTGGAAGCTTAAAAGGAGCATTGCTGAACTTGCCGCTCGTGTCGCCGAGCAACTGTTTGAGCTCGGACATGGGATCCGAGCTGCTCTGAGGTGCGGCGGCGAAGTGAGACTGCGGCTCGGACTTGACGCACATCCACGGGTTCCTCTGGTCCGAGCTTTTGCCCGAGCCCTGCTGCCACTGCTGGGGGCCGGGACTGAAGCTCGCGGGTCTTCCCTGACCTGGGAAGGGAGAGGTAGAGGACGGGAGGGGGCTGGCGCTGGGTGGGTGGCCCTGGGACTGAGGCCTGTGGTGGTCGCAGAACGCCGAGGCCTGCTGCTGGCTGTTGTGTAGTCCCGGGGGGACGGACTGAGAGCGCGAGGAGGACGAGTGCGTGCCAGGAGAGGACGGGATCAAACCGTTGCCGTTGAGGGGCTGAGATGTGGCGTTCTGGTGGTGATGGAGGTGGCTTTTGTAAAGTGACTGACCTGGGATCTGTGGACTGGTGCCAGATAACTGGGTGAGGGCATCTATGGCGATAGCTGTCTGAAGACTGATGTTCTTTTCCTTGGCTATGGAGAGCACCTGGGGGGAGCACGGAATCGGGGGCTTGGGGCAGGGCACTTGGTTGGGCCGAGGGCCCTGGGCAACCTGCTGCTGATGGGAGCATGACGCGGACGGAGGGTGGCCGCCGTTCACCTGATGGTACGACTGCGGGTGGTGCTGCGGGTGAGGCTGCTGCGGGTGAGGCTGCTGCGGGTGAGGCTGCTGCGGGGTCGGGGGAGCGTCGACCGCTTTGCGAGGACCTTGATCCTCGTTGGTGGCTAACTTGATCTTCTTCTCCAGCCACTCCAGGTAGTCCGGACAGTCGGGCCCGTCGCAGTTGCAGTTGGGGGGCTTGTGTCCGTGTTTGGCCTGGCTCAGCGCGCTCTGCAGGGTGTCCAGGTCTTCGGGCGGCGGGCAGCTTCCCTCGGGAGCCCCTGCGGAGACTCTGGCGTGGCCCCCCTCGGCGCCGGTCTCGCGGGTGAACTTCTCGTACAGCTGGGCCGTGTTGGGCGGCGCCAGGAAGCAGGAGGACGACGAGGACGGGGGCAAAGAGCCCGCGATGGCAGAGAACGCCACCAGGTTGTGGGCGTCCTCCACGTTGGCGTGGTGGACGGTCTCGCTGGGGGCCGCACCACCGCCGCCGCCGCCGCTCCAGCCCGGATGCTGCTGTTGGGCGTCACTGACCCTCCCGTGTCCTGACACCCAGCTCTGCCTCGGAGGCACCCGGCCCGCCTTCTGCTGATCCGTCTCCATCGGGGCCTCATCGTCGGTGGGGAAGCGGTTCACCCCATTGGCCAGTTCCAGGCTCAGCGCGCCTTCCTGGAGGCGGTCATGTGACCCAATTTCCATCTGGCCTCCACTTCTGGGGCCATCCACTGGAGTGACTTTGTGAACAGTCTGCAAAACAAAAGGAGGAAAGTTTAGTAACGTACCAAAAATGAATCATATTCGTCTGAATTCAGACTTGACAGAATGACAATCAAGTAATCCTGGATCACATTCTGGTTTCCAGAGTTTCATCCCATCTCACACACACAGACACACACACATGTACTATGCTACGGGGTCAGATCAATAAGATAACCCCCCCTCCAGAAAAAACCCACATTCACTGATACCAATCCCTGTGCAGTGAATTCACTGCAGGCGGGGGTTTTGTCGGACGCAGTTCATACGACACCGTTTCAGTTGCTTGCCGTGACCCCAGTGTTTGGGGTCCGTTGGGTTATGCAAAACAGGCAGTTGGGAGTTAAAACATGTCAGCGCATGGCAGGAAATACACATACAGAGGCGAGTGAGGAAAACAAATCTAAGTCCGTGTACGCGACCTCTCGTTTGTTTTAATTTATTAATAAGAATGCATAAAACTGCGTAACAGAGTCCGAATGGGAAAGAAAAGTCGGGAGAGTAAAATATTTGTTGAATAAGTTGGAGAACGGAGGGAAAGTTTGCTTCTTCAAACGGCAATAAAATAAAACTGTGAATAACTTTTTCTTGGAACTGAATCAGAGCCGTGTAAAACTATACATAGACTTTATTTTACTGTTTTTTTTTTACTTTCTTTAATTTCCTGAGTTCACTAAACACGAGATAAACGATCTATACTTCACAGTCTTAAATAATTGGTCGCGCAGAAGAAGGTAAAACTGTGAAGGAACGATGTATAAATGTACAAGTCTGATCATTCATCTCCTGTCACTTATATATCCGTATGGTACAAACGGGTGTGCCGCCTTTTTACGAGCGTGTTATATCATCTGTAAGAGAAAACAGCGCTGCAGCTCTGCAAGCCATCTGTCAGCGAACTGTGACGCCACTGCAGTTCATTTTCACATCACACGTGAAGAAAACGTCCAAAATATCAACTTAGCAACTTGATTTACAAACACAAAAGTTCAGGATCCATTTCCAGACTCTTTGTCAGGAAGCTTTTACACAGATTACAAGAAAAACAAACTTTTTCTGGTCTTTAATTCAATCTCGAGTGGAA
The DNA here is from genome assembly GCA_032274725.1 of Malacoctenus triangulatus. NCBI lineage: Eukaryota > Metazoa > Chordata > Actinopteri > Blenniiformes > Labrisomidae > Malacoctenus > Malacoctenus triangulatus. Next base: position 1,362,046 of record JAUESE010000015.1, read on the forward strand.
TTATTCTCAAAATTGAAGCAAGATTTTAACAAAATAAAAGTCTCCCAATGTGAGTACTGCAACTTTCTTATATTCATGCTGCTGCCGGATTGCTTAAAGATTCAGTAGAGCCATTCATGTGACTTTACCTTTACAGACCCGTCACCTGAAAGTATTTAAATCAGCCATAAACTCAACTCTCTTTCTAATATGACAAATGCATTGTTTCCTGCTGTCTGTTTTGGCTGTTTGGTAGCAGGAACTTTGGATAAAGACGACTTTCGTGGATCCTTCAGGTCACAGAGGACACAGCAGACTGTGCACCTCACGACTCTCCACAGACACGATGCCAGTCTTCACCACAGACAACGAGGCCCAAACGTGCAGGGAGAGTCCAAGCTCGTTCCAGCTCCAGATGCCGTGAACGAGGTGCACAGAGAAGGAAGGAGGTGATTCCTGCTGCTGTAACTTTGCATACCGGCCGCAAAAGCAGAAGAGAACATCAACTGTCAGTGACTCCTACTGGTGTTGGAGGTAATCCCACTCAAAGAAACACACTTAATCTTGCAATGACTTCACAAAAAAATGCTCAGCATGAGGATAAATCCATAAACTATGCACACAAAGTGACCTACATAGATAAGCAGATAGGATATCTCCGTTTTACTGCACAGATCTGCTCTGAACAGTTTCAAAAGTTGAAGCTTTGCACAGTTCTGTAAAGTAGAAACAAAGTGAGTCAGAGATTGAATGGAGGCGTACTGACTTTTATGACGTGTTAAGACTTTAAACCAAAGAGTTTAAGAAGTCGAGGACTTGTCTTTGTCGTTTTGTCACTTCAGCAGCTTTAAATGTCTCTCTGAGAGGCAAAACAGGAACTGGTGTCGGTCGGGGGCTGATCAGCACCGCCACACGTCTCGCTTCCTCTCTCACGCCAAAACTGGGACGTGCACCGCGCTCGTAGTAAGACTGAAACCGGCACGCGCGTCACATGATGCTCCGATTACATTATGAATGAGTCGAACAATGGAGCCGTTAGTTTTGGCCCCGATGGTGACAAGATAGCGTTTGGAATCCAGAACAATATTGCTGAAATTGTGTGAATTAGAAGTTGGATTTAAAAGGAAAAGAGAGCGAGATTCTGCAGCTCTTTCACTCCTTAACGTGCGCTTCTTTAAAGACCGCGTTCGGCCCCGGTTGGCTGATCACGGGTTATAATTTAATGAGTCTAGAGTGCAAAGGAAAATAATCCAAGGACAGGCTCAGAAATCATTGACAGGGTGAATGTTGTGGCTGCAGATTGTTCGCTGGCTCCAGTGGAGGATAAAACAACAGCCAGGCCCTTCAGCAGTACATCTGGATGAATCTGGTGCTTACCATAAACATTCTCAGCTGGACAAACGTCACCAAAGGAAAACATTCGCAGTTTTACTTGGAAATTACAAACCAGACAGGAGATTTATCCCTCCAAAAAAGCCACAAATAAGCGCAAACTAACCTCAAAGGTGGTCTGAATGTCTCACAAACACCAACATCAATGTGAAGCAGAGAAAAAATCCTATTTCAGACCGACAGGAGCCCCCCCCACCCCCCCACCCCCACCTGGTCCTCTATCATCTCCCTCCAGAGAAAAATAAAGAAGATGGCCTCTGTTTGTAGATCCATCGGAGCGCGATAGCAGAAGCGAGCGCGACGTCCAGCTTCCCCGTCATTTGAATATTATTGAAATGAGCCTTTGAAGTGGCTAATTACTGGACAGGCAGGATGCTCTGCTCTTTTGAATCCACCTTCTGTGCTGGGTGTCTGCTGAGAGATGGAGGGGGGGGGGGGGTCCCAGGAGGGCTGGCGACACTGTTGG
>JAUESE010000015.1:1418873-1432364 GCA_032274725.1 Malacoctenus triangulatus
CCCTGCTACACCTTACCCACGTAACGCAGCGCGGGGGCCGAGAGAAAGAGGGAAACAAAGCGAGGAGGGAGAGAGAGTTGAAAGGGAGTGAGAGGTAAACAGGGGAAGGAGGGTCACCGAGAATGGATGGTGAGGAGCAGACAGCGAATTAGCAGACATCCAGGAAGCAGAAGAGAAATTGGAGGCTTACAAGTGTATAGAGATTTCCATTTGCTGAGACATTTTCTGAAAATGATTCATTCACACCAACTGGCTGATTCATTTGGCACACTTAATGTGACCCGTCTGCATTTATCGAGATGGATTTCAACTTAAAATGTTCTAATTTAACCATATGTTGCTTCATGATGAAATAATACGCAATGATGGTGAGATAGAATTATTTTAAGGTGTTTCAAATACTCTGCGTGCCGCAAACAACACAGAAGAGATGCAAAAACATTGGGAACGCCAGAATATATCTCAGCTCAGCCAAACGTGTCCTTCCAATAAAAATGTAGTTACATCAAAACATTGTTTTGAATTTCAAAAAAGGAACAAAGATGCATTTAAAAAGGTAAAGGTTGAAGCTCTGGTGCTTGATCACGTTCGAAAAACCAGCGAGTGTTTGTGAGAAAATCTGAATTTCGACATGATCTGAATTGTTGAACACATAAGGAGCAAAACAGAAAATGACTACTCTCAACCACACAAACAAACACAATCACTGAAGAGAAATGGAAGTCAGCAACAAGACGCAACAAAAGAGGAGGTGGAGGATAGGAGGGGGGGGGAAATCAGACAGCGCGAGGACAAAAATAACAATCCAGAGGGCAAAAGATGGAAGAAAATGGAAAGCGTAAAGAAGGAGAAAAATCTGCAGCAGCAGTCCTCTGAGCAGCCTGCGTGCGACCAACACCTCAATCATTCCTGACGCTTAACCCCTTCCTCACTGGAGGAGGTCAACTGCTCCCGCTCGAGTAAACACGAGCCGGGAGCCGGCAGGCGAGAGAGAGCCCGCCGTTCACACAAGATGCCTTGTACACGAGGAGCATGTTACAGTGGGGCTTCAGTTACTGTCTGCCACTGTAAATTAATCCCCGACAGATACTAAAAAATGAAAAGCTAATCCTCCCTCCATGACAGGGATATTGGAGCGGCGAAACGCAATCCTCAAATTTCTCCTGAGAGCCGTTTTTTCCTCCCCGTTTCAGCCTTTTCGAACGCAGCCAAGAGCTGCTTGCCAGGACTTCTCTGACACCGCAGCGGCGCTCGAGATATTTCTCACATCGAACGAACTGTTTGACACAAGAGTCATAGCTGATGTTTAACGTCGAGGCGCATGTGTTTCTGTGTGTGTGTGTGTGTGTGTGCGTGCGCGTGTGATCTATTTTGGAATCGGGCATCGGCGTTTTGGCAAAGGCTCCTCTCTTCCTCCCTCGTGCCGAGGAAACGGAGGAACAAAATGTTGCCTGGAGCCGAACAGACACACCTCGTTGTAACTGTTCTGGATTGAGAGGGTGGCGTTAAAACTCCACCACCGCACCGTACAAACCTGTCGTACAAGTAACAGGTTTCTCTCTTTCAGCACACACCTCCACACAAACGGACAGGTGAATGCACACGATCCCGACACGCCCACCGGTTGTTTGTTTTTTTTACGGACAACTGAGGCAGAGTAATATCAAAATAACTCCTTATCTTTGCGTTGTGCTCCAGTGTTCGTGAGCTTCTTTGTTTTGTCATCGAATGCTCAAAATGAATGCTTGGGACAACACGCTGTATTATCTGATACTTCTTACCAGGAGATAATAGGAAACAACTGGTGTTGGCCCCATTTCCCCTTTAGACACTCGCGTCTCTTCTCCAAAGACAGAGGACAAGAGAGTGAGACAGGAAAGGAAGAACAATAGAGGAAGGACGAAAGGAGAAGGAGGAGTGAAAGGAGGGAGGGGGTAGACAGAAGAAAAGGCAAAAGGAGAAAAAGGAAAGCGAGCAAAGCGTTGCTGTTGTCCTTGTCTTGTCTCAAGTCAAGGATCTCATTAACATGGGCGCCCAAACCCGGCCGCCGCCCCCCCCCCCTCCCAACACACTTCCCTTATGGCCGCCCCCACCTCGAACACAAACTCATTGATCACTGTTACAGGACGTGTCGTGCAGGCAGAAAACGCCACACAAACACGGCGGCACTTTTCCACCCCAAAAAATCATTAGAGGCTCGGAAAGTCATGACACACACGAGAGGCTGTGATCTGTTGCTCACAAAAATACATCCTGTGGAGGTGAAAGAGTTGATGTGACGGTCCCGAGTTGAAACTCCTCTACGAGCACAGCAATCATGTCAAAATGACGGGTTCATGTCGTGGCGTGACACCCCAGAGAAGGAGCCTATGTTGTGCCAGAGTCTCGTCCGTTCAACCAACCATCACCCCCCAACTCACAAAAAAAGCGAGACGAGGTTAGCCAGGGAGCACAAAGTTAAATCACGGCATCAAACGGTGCGGCGCTGGACGCGCTCCAGCCGTCACTTCCACAGCTGCTCAGCACATTGGCCCCATTTGTGGGGCGGTGAGCTTCGCCATACGCGAGGCCTCACGCAGCTACACTCCCCCCCCCCCCCCCCCGTGCCAAAAGCCATTCACGTCCCGGTCGCCCCGTAAGCTGGAGGTAACTGCTCCCCACGGGTGCTGCCGCGATTGCTAATGCTGTTTCTATAGACCGGTGGCTGGTCTGCATCTGTGCCTGGCGAGTCTCGCGCTGTTCTGAGTCACGGGGGGGGGGGCTTTGATGAGAAGAGGAGTCAGGACCCAAAGCTAACGCTATGCACTGTGAAAACACTGGCAATGCAACCGTAGCATGGATTTAGCATGTGACAACCGAGACATGGACAGTTAGAGATGGTGGGTTCATGTCCAGATTCTCTCTCCAAACGAAACACATCCAACAGTCTCTGCTTTGTGGGGCAGCTGCCGCTCGAAGTGGTAAAGGTCTGATCCCCGGCAAGTACTGTAGTGTCCTTTGGCAAGACACTGAAGTTGCACCCAATGGTGCGCGAGCACATCGCATGATAACCGTCGCCCCCTTGCGTGTGCGTGTGAATGCGACTGACTTCAGGACCGGCTGAAGAGGCGATCTCACGCGATGCGAGTAAAGTCCATTTACAATTCAGACCTTGAGAGTCATTAAAACCAAAGTGATTACATTACATCGAAAGTAAAAGTAAACACCGGAGCGAAGCTGTCAACAGTCTGCCAGACGGAGGCGCAGCGTGCAACAAAGGTTTGTTTTGGGTCAGTTGAAACACGGAGGAGAGCTTTCCGGGTTTTCTGGGTTTCCGTTGATGACTTAAGTGCAGCTGTATTTATTCTTCACCAGACTGCCGAGAGACCAAAAGTAGAAAACGCTGCCCAGGGAGCAATACAACAAAACACTGACGATTGGTACCGTAGATGTTACAAAGAAATGAATATCTGCGTTTGGCGAGACTGGTGTTGATTGCGTTCCCTCGGCGATGCTTCCACACGTCGTAGCAAATTAGCTCACATCAGGCAAAGCTGCATCGCCTCAATTGGCATGTTTCGTGGCCTTTTTAGGCCATCATGCGATTCCATGAGAAAATACTTGGTGGCAGGATTATTTTTGACGGAGACGTCGAGTTGCATTAGTCGTGTGAGGAGCGAACTAAAAACTCCTGTGACCCATCGATTTCTCCACCTCTCATCGGAGGATGAAATGAGCCGGTTGTTTTGATGCTTTTTCACACTCTTGCTTCAATGCAGACGCATTCACAGCAAATGCAAATACCCCAATTATGGTTAAAATGACATTGTATGGCTTTCATTCCAGCTCAACGCATTGTTGGGAAGGTCATGCAGCTGAATGTGCATCAGAGCAGGCGTCCAGCGTGACTTCTGTTTGAATATTCTCTGTTTCTTTGGTTTTACCTGCAATCCAGCCAAGTAATCCCAATACAAGCATGATCGCTGCCATATTGCATTTACAATGGTAATCATAGCAACAATTGTGAGACTGCGCTCAAGTCGATCAAGTCAAATATAATATAATTTCCACTGTGTTCAATTGTGAGGCAAGAATAGAATCCTTCAACTCACACTTCAACTTGGCCTTTTAATGGGCCAAAGCTCCAAAGTTTTTTTTTTTCCATCTCTGCACTGGTTGCACACTAAGTGTCGAACAAAAAATGGAGTTGTCATGGCGATGAAGCATGAGCTTAAAGCTGGTTCCATCAGGCAGTGGAAAAGGTCTATTATATCTTTGGGCGCTGATAAAGGGTCAACTGGGGCCTGGAAACAGTTGATGTTGTCAAGGAAATGTGTCAGTAAAAAGCCACACTCGTCTCGGAGAATCAGTGCAAAACGTAAGTAATAGCAGTATTGATCACAAAACAGCAGCAAATAGGAAAACGATGCAAAGGAAAGAGACAAATGTCAGGGTGCACTAAAGGAAGATAATCAATCTCAGGGGTATTTTTCTATTTGCTGAGTAACAATATACGATGTCTTCACCTTCAGCAAACATGCCGGGTTAATCGGTGCGAAAGTTAGAGCGAGAGAGCAAGAGAAAGAGACAGAGGCGAGGGGTCAACTCAATCTGGGCAAAGTGGAGTAGATAAATCTATCCATTATAGTTGGTTATTAGCGGTGCCTAATGATGCAGCTGTGCCATGGATAGCAAGAAAAATAACCATGAGCTTGGTGGATGCCAACTGTGAGGGAAACGTTCAGGGGTCAGGCGGACGTTTCGGAGGGGAATGGTGGCGCCGCCGTGCACGCGCAGCAAAGATGGATGCCTGCGTGTTTTCCACCAGCCCCTTTTTTCACACGTCCTCGCCGTGACACCGGGCCGACGACATAGAGAACTCTGGTTCACCCCGCTCCAGCTGTTGGGGAGAGGGCAACTGCAGGGCAGGAAGATTGCTCTTGCCTATTATGACGGGGATGAACATCACACACATACACACACACACACACTCAACTATATACACACACATACAGATATACACACAAAGGCTCCGCGTCAGGCCCATCCCACCTAATGGCCGTAGCCTCATACTGCTAACGGGCGCTCAGGGAGGCAATGAGGTTTGCCATCTATATATCCATGACCCCTGGATGACTTCACTCCCCCATTCACCTCCCCCTTCATGACCTGGCAATGGCACCCTATTAGGGTGAGAGGGGGGAGACAGCGGGACAAAAATAGGGTCTGGGATCCCGTTTGAATGGAGCGCCCTGATGCAAACATTGCTATGTTGAGTGCACAAATCTACCCGCAAATGGGGTCAAAGCTGGTGCTTAGCCATTTGTTTTGATTTTCCTCCCCCCCCTGCCTTCACTCACACCCTCTCTCACCCTTTCCTTGGGAAATCATAACTGTTAGCCATCATGTGGCACAATACGGCAACGATGTGCCGTAGAAGAGTAGCAAGCAGAGGAGAGTGATCATGAACACCCGTCTCCGTCTCTGATGCACAATTTTATCTTGTTGACGCGAATTCCGCTTGCACGGGCCCAGACTGACATACACATCAAGACCACGACAACAGCAATGCACGAAGCACACATGATTGAGCAGCAATAAGGTGGCTCGGCTGAGGAAATGCGTCGAGGCATCGTCGCAAGAAACAGAACCGTTAACGCGAACGTGTGAATGCCAGACACAAATGTCACTTCCTGACGGCTGAAACAGCTTTTCGCTGCTGTTGCGTCTGACGAGGAGGCGCCTCACCAAACCAGCAGTTTTGACACTGATAAAGGATTTACTTTCTGCTAAAGTGTGGTGTTTTTCAGCCAAATCATCTTCAGTGAAAAAAAAAAAGAGTATTTACATGATGTGTGAACGAACAAAAGCATGGCGGTGCTCTATAATTCAATGTAAAAATTCCCTCACTTATGTTGAAACAATGTTTTCACATTGAGCTGCAACTCGCTGTGTTTTGTTTGCTTTAGCGGCAGTGTAGCAAGGCAATTGGCGGCTGAGTCAGGAAGGAGGAGGAGGAGGAGGAAGAGGGTTGATCTCTGTTTGTCTTTAAGAGGTGGACCATCTGCAGCCAAGCAGGTCACTGTGCTAGGCAGACCCCATGTGACTGCAGCCTGCTCTCTAGGCTAATCCCACTCTGTGTGTGTGTGCGTGTATGGGCATCCTGAACACAAGCCCCTGTGGGCGCACAGACATGTATGCACAGCCACAAAGGGGCCAGACAAAGCCAGGGGCCAGTCAAAACAGTAGTTAGGACCCAAGCTGATGTCCTCCAGATCCGATAGATATCACTGCATCACATGCTGTGTTGCTGGCAGTCACAAGCGTCGAGTTGTGTTTGTGGAACGCTGGTTGTACAAGTGTATGTTTTGAATCCCTGCATGTTTGTGTTTACAACCGTGCTGCGCTTTTTTTTGTACGCAGTAGTAAGGGCTCAAGTTTGTGTGTACATGTCTCCGGCCCTTAGAGTCGGAGGTTAGCAGTCGGCTGCTCTCTGTGATCAGGTTACAAAAGTGGGTGTGTTCCCTCTCTCCTCTGTCGCCTGCATGTCTGCCTCTGCCTCTCCCTCTCTTGCTCCAACTCATTCTGTCTCCCTCACTTTCTTCTCCTGCTAGGTCTCAGCCTCTCTTCCCCGTTCTGGTTACAGAGGCCCGAAGCTTGCGTCATCCGTGCCTCTCCCTCTGGCACCACTACAGACCACCTCTCTCTCTCTCCCTTGTCTACGTTCCTCCCCTTCCCTCGCTTCCTTTCTTTCTTCCTCCCATCTCCTGACAGCTCCTGACAGGGAGCAGCCCTGCAGCTGGTCCACACTCAGGAGACTGGGGGGGCCATGGGACTCTGTCCCCTGACCTCCCACAACTCCTCCGTGTCTGAAAACTGGGCCCACCGGCCGTCCTCCCAGCATCACTCCACCGCTGATGCCTGCCTGTCCACAGGACACACACCTGAGTTATTCACTCGTCTTCTGTGTGAAGCAAACGCATTCTGGGCACAGCTACTCACATTTATCTTGCCTGATACTTCAACGAACTGCTGAAGCCTTGAAAAAACAGATGTACTATTCCGGCTTGTAGAACGATGCTGGCATCTGTGTGACTTCACAACTGTTACCTTGCTGCTTTGAGACACTTCTAAAATAAGCTGCTGTGCTACACCATATGCTGGATAAAAACTCACGTCTGACATTCACACAGTGAAAGCCCTCACGATGCTGGAGTAAATTACAACCCTGAGGAGTATGTCCAATCTCAACAAGCAATGAATATGCTCTGCCAGTGTGTCAGATGTTGCCTGCTGAGAGACACGAACCTTACCCAAAGTGCAGCGGCGATGATGTAAGAAAAATATATATGTTGCATGAATTTCACTGAAAAGACTCGGAGGATGTTTTTTTTTTAATATAATTATAGGGATCACGCTCACCATCGCTGCTCTGCTTCAAAAAGCTCACCAAGAAGCAGACAACCCTTGATTTCTTAACACATCTGCCTTCAACAGCATCTTTGATTTTATCCGCTCTTTAAGATACAAGCGTGCAACACCGCTTTACATCCATTCATCTTTTCACCACATTTCAGAGTTGATCTCTCACTCAGCTCAGCGATCAAGAGAAGTTGTAGACACCTTGTGACACCACGTTTAAGAAAAGAAGAGTTTCACCGTCGCCTCCGTGTGAAATGGGAACATTTACATACACAGCCATTGACAGCTACATCAGTGTGTCTGAATTCGACGTACACGACCATAGTTTTGCATGTGTTTATGTGGTTCTTGTGCGGCTAACTTACCTTGTCTTTTTCATGTGGCAGCAACCTGACAGGTGGCAGTGATTCCAGAGATACTGTCCCGGTCCCGTCGTCGTGGATGCTGCTCCGGCTGATGATCTGGAACAGGGGACCCTGCTTGATCACGCGTCCGTGAGCCACGGCCCTCTTCAGGGCCACCCTCAGCTGCTGGTGGAACAGGCCGGGCCCCATGGAGCCGCTGCCCGACAAGTAGGCCGCCACATCAGCCTGGCACTTGAGAAAACGCTCAATGTTCTTTAAGCTGGAGCCACCGGGCTCGTGGAGTCCCTCCAGCGACCGCTTGATCAGCTTGTTCCAGTCCAGCCCCGGTTTCTTCCCCGAATGCGAGTGAGAGTGCGAGTGAGAGTGAGAGTGCGAGTGCGAGCCGCCGCTGCTGCTGCTGCCGCCGCCGCCGCCTCCCCCGCTTCCCCCAGAGCTGCCACCTCCTTTGGGCTTTGGCAGAGCCAAGCGCCCCGGGTTCTCAGGGTCCTTGTAGGAGTTCAGACCTTTGTTGGTGACCTTAAGGATGGTGCCGTCCTTCACACTGAGCTCCAACTGCTCCAGAATGGTTTTGCGGTCCAGACCATGGGACATGGAGACGGCATTGCAAATGCGCTCCTCTGACGGTCGCTGCTTTTGCTTCTTCACCTTCTTGATCGCCTCCAAGATCCATTGGGTGTACATTGGGTTTGCCAGTTTGACCATCGCTGTGGTCTGAGTGGTCGCAGGGGCCGCGGGGCCTTCCTGCCAGGACCGCACGGAAAATAACAGAGACTATAAGCCAAGGATATGCCTGGCCTGCGCCGTAGCGCCGCCGCCTCCTCCTCTTCCTCACTATTTGCTGACTATCCCTTGTCCTGGGGTCGCACGGAGAGTCCCTCAGAAGCTGAGTATGAACAGCACGGAAAAGAGCAGCTGATCATAGCACAACCCCCCCTGAGCCAACGCACCACCCAGAAAAATCTGGTCCACCCACCACCCACTTCCAGCCAGGTGAAGGGCCCTGGCCAAAAGCAGGGGGAGTGATCAAAGGAGCCAATTCGCAAGTTAAACCTCCACAGCACACAATAAACGACAGGCGGTCTTGAGGATGAAACAGTCTTCAAAAAAACAGGATCTTCCCCGCTTCTCTGACTGGAGCAAAAATTCAGCACGCAGAAAAATCACAGCTGCTCACTCTGTTTCCTTCTGCTGGAACTCCTGGACGCAGATGCAACGTTTCAGGGATGAAACGAGGAAACAGCAGCAGTTGTCCTGCAGAACGTAATATTCCGGAGGACGAGGATTTTTCCCTCTGCATCCACGATCGCTCGTCTTCACCTCGATTCTTTTCCAACCTTTCGTCCTTCCACAGGTCTGGAAGTAAGCAGGTATCTCACCCCAGGGTGCAGCCAACACTGATCACCTTCATGCCTATTGCACTTCGGTGTCTGACAACATCTGTGGGATGAAAAAAAAAAAGAAAGAGAAACACAGCAAGAGGTTAGAGAAACTTCACAGAAAAAGTCAAAGTGCATCACACTTGCACAACAGAAATATGTCAACAGAGATTAATCTTTGGGGATTTGATGAGATGCTACACTTCAGACACAACATGCACACACACATAAACAAATCCATGCATTACTTCCCACTGCATGTTTGCCTGCGATCTACAATTACAACACTGAGCAAAAGAAGCTCTCATATAATGCTTTCTCTTCTTCTGACTTGACACATATTTTAATAATTTGACAAAATACAGCCACAGCTACTGAGAGAAATTTCCTAACCTTAATTTACGGTTATAGCGTTCAACAACAGTTATAAACGAGACAAAAAGTTTTACACAAGAGGAACAAGTATGTGGTGTGAAACAGTAAACAGCAGCATCCTAAAACCTCGATTTGTGAGTTGACAACTTGGCTAGTTGGGTTGCTAACGTAAACATGATGCCGTCAAAGCACCAGACTGTTAGCAAACATTAGCAGGGGGCTAGCTGAAAATCAAAGCCAAGTAAACTGCCGCATTGCCAAAATATTTCCCACTGTCCTGTTTGCTCTCGCTGGTATTTTCTGAGGCTGCCGAGTGTCTGACAACAAGCCTTCCCGCTTACTGCTGTTGTTTAGCAGGGCTAGCGTTTCTGTGGCTAGCCAGCGCGCTAGCGTTACGATTGTGTTACTAACGTTACCCGCTAACCCCCCAAAACGTAAACAGCACGAAACGAGAGGGATGGCCAGCGTTCGGGCACAAAAACACAACATTCCCCACAGGACCGACGTTTCCAGCGGCACAGACCGTTTCACGGCCGCAATCACGGCGAATAATCTCAATCTGAATGTCATTCGGATTTTTTTTTTACGTGAGATCGCGGCCTTGTAAAAAAAAAAAAAAAAAAAAAAAAAAAGGCACAATGCAAGTTGCAGACGGCCATCTCGGCTAGCGGGCAAGTGCAGAATTGAAGACATCCCAGCGGCGGGTTCTGCAGCACAACCTTATCCGCGGCATCGCTCCCGGTCGTCGGCATGGGCGAGGAGCCTCTGCCCGCTCGGACGCATCTCCGCCGCGCTGACTTCCTCCCTCCGCCAGCCGCCCTCCCACGTATCGCTCGCTTCAAGCCTGCGGTGCGGTGAAGACAAGGCCGCTAGAGCGGAGTAGCTAGGCCTCGGCTCCCCCCCCCCTCCTCCTCCGTGCGCCCCCCCTCCCCCTCCACCCCCCACCCACCCGCCTCTGCGATCACCATCCCTCCGTACCCCTCTCTCCCTCTCGCCTCTCGCGGTTCCCCCCCAGAAAGCTAGCGCTGGTCCGGTTCTGGTTGCCGAGGGAAGCTCGGGCAAAGCGGACCGCGGAGGGAGAAAAAACACACCCGTCACCCGCTCGTCCGGCTTCCGCTGCTACTCACCGGAATTTGGTGTCGAGCCGCCGCGGAGAAGGTGCCAAAACCGTGCGAAACGAAGACAACAACAAGCCTAAAAATGCAGCCAGAGACTAGAGGCTCTAGAGCCGACGCCATCTTTGAGTGAAACAGGAGCACGGCTGGTGGGGGAGGGGGGAACACTGAACCGTCAGGCAGGGCCCAGGGACCGTCTGCATGGTGCGAGGCGAAGATCCAGGGGAAGAAAAATCCACTGCAAGGCGCGGGGGCGGCGGCGGCGTGCTGTTGCTATGAGAGGGGTGTGGATATTGCTTGAGCACATGAAATGGAAGAAAGGGACAGATGGTGGTGGTGGAGGAGGGAGGAGGAGGAGGAGGAGGAGGAGGGAAGAAAAAAAAAAAGAGCGGATAGGTGTTCACGCATTCTCTGCTGTACTACAGCTACACGGGAGAGTTAAGGGAGTGTCTGCATTTTGGCACAGTGAGTTGTAGAGAGAGGGGGGAGAAAAAAAAAATCAAAAGCCAATGAGCGTGTCTTAACGTTAGAGGGTATTTAAAGATCAAACACTCCTCCACACTGCAGTCTATTGTAGAAGCTGTGTGTGTTTGTTAAACTGAAGATGGAGAGCCACACAGATGTAGTCCCTAGAGATGATCAGATGTTGCAGTGTGTGTGCGCGTGTGTGAGTGTGAGCTATCTGGAGTATTACAGTACATGATAAAGCGTGTTATTATCTGCCTATGCAGAGTAGTCCGCTGATGCATTGCCCATCGCGCTGTGAAACAGAGAGTTATCTCTCCACCAAAGAAAATGATTATGTAAACCGTCTGCAGCCGCTCCACTTTGTTACATTTCATTAAATGACAGCTGAGTCTAACACCTCTTTTTTCCACACTATAATTTATGTTTGGAGAAAGGATTTTTTTTTTTTACAGCTCTCGAGCAACATCAATAACAGCAGATAGTGACAGATGGAAGTAACATAATGTAAGAAATCATCCTCAGTGCCTCCGAATCTGCATTCTGCTCAATGCAAATCTAATTGTACTGAATGAATGCAAGTTATGGAAACTATACGTCCTTGCCTGTTACGGCAGACGCGAAAACTGTTGGAAATAAATCACGGAGGAAGTCGCATTTATTTCAGCGTAATTCAGGAGTCTGCCACTTAAAGAGTGCAAGGACACCCGTCTCTCCTTAATCACAAGAAGAAACAATCAATAAAGCAAAGCTGATTTTGCAGCTTCAATTTCATGATCATGGTGATACAGGGCCACTCGTGGTGGAAATCTGGCAGCAATTTTACTTTTCTATTACGGGGCTAATGCCGAAAGCTCCCTGGGTGGAAATTAAATTATCTGCAGCTTTGTGTAAAATGATGTGTACAGCAGTCCTCAGAGACGGATTACGGAGTGTCTTATAGGGAGCAATTAGACCTGATGTTTTCCCATGTTGGGGGTGTCTTGTGAGAGGGTGAACTGCCACCGGCGCAGTGGTGATCAAATGAAACCGGTGAGGTCACACTGTTTATCTGGCTCTTCTTCTGGGACAGATAAATCACATTCCAACGACGGGGCACTAATTATAATTAACGGCGGAGTTATTACGCAGATAAATAGTGTGAAGCGTTAACACATGAACGGCCATTAGTACGCCTCCTGAGGACTCGTATTACATTAGCGTGTACATTCGGCCAGCTAACAGATGGACAATACACAGGAGGAGCCGGGACCACATCTATCGTTCTCGGACATGAATAAATAATGTTGTGTACTGTGATCCACAGCACAGGCCACGCTCGCCCATACACAGCAGGAGAAACAAACTACCTGGGTGAGACGCGGGGGAGGAGGGGTGGAAGGGTGGACGGGTGAGGAGTCATTTCACTCCGACTTTGATAAGATAATATCGATTTCCAGTCAGATAAGTGGAGCCGGAGGCCCGACCAGAAGAGTTTCACTTATTCTAAACGGCTGTTGTTGTCTTTTATAGCACCTGCAGGCTTGACGCCGGCTGACTTGCAGACTCCATAAATCTTTGTTTACAAGTTTTTGGAGCGTTCGTGCCCCGTTATAACTTGTAACTATGCAAAGATTGCACTCTATGCAAAATTCAAAAGTAGTCAGTGATATAAGTGAAACATTTTCAAATGTGAGAGTCTTGCTGGAGTTTAAATGGTAACGTCATTATTTCATGAATCATTTGGAAGAAGCGGGGCGCCATTTCCGATAACGTGTTAATTATTAAAATGATTAATTTCGCAGATTTGAAAACCGCGAGTCTTTTTCTCAACGAGAATCATGAGAACAAATTTCCCACTTAAATATTTGTTTTTGAGCGCATGAAAATATAGTAAAGTAGCTGGAGTTATATGGCTTATCAGTTGAAAGGATGACTTTTATTTTGAAAAAACAGTACGGAAAGTCATGGCATCACTGAAGTTTCACAAAATATGGGAGGTTATACAAAAAATCTAAAGATAGGGGAGCAGTCATTTTAAAAAATGTAGGTAGTTGACCCTTTTTTTTTCTTTGTTATAAAAATATAAACATAGCATATAAAACATTTCATCCATCCATTCCTCCGAATACGTCCAGATTTAGGACTTTTTATTTCCAAATATGAATGAAGATTGATGAAGATTTTCTGATATCTGGCCTTATGTAATATTTTCCACCTCTATCAGAAACGTGATGATGTGAAATGAGACTCTGGGCTTGTTTTCTATCTTCGTTGCAGAAAAGAAGACGAGTAATCCCCGCCTTTCTTTCATGCCCCCTAATCCCTCTTTTTTTTTTCAGGGTTTCTATTCTCTAAGCATCCACCTGCTCTGGGGCCCTGAGACCCCAGCCTGGGGGGGGGGGGACGGGACGG